>CM053586.1:28383484-28444114 GCA_028646515.1 Pseudochirops corinnae
ATAATAATGGGTAATATCTATAAAGCTAATATATTAGCTTTATAAATATTAACTGCTATTATAGGTTGTATTATAATGTGTTATATTAGCATTATAAATATTACCTACTTTATATGATATTATTATATTATGTTATATATTAGCTTTATAAATATCAGCTATTATTACAAGCTGTATTATATTAGCTTTATAGATATTACCCATTATTATGTTATATATTAGCTTTACAAATATTAGCTATTATTATAGGCTATATTATAATGTGTTATATTAGCTTTATAAATATTACCTATTATATGTTATATTATTACAATATATTATATTAGCTTTATAAACATTGGCTATTGCTGATATTTTGGTCCAGTGTAGTGGCTTGAGAACCTGTAGGACCGAGCAGCAATGATCCGTGGGAACTCTCTGAGTTCAGCCAGCCGACCCAACGCGTTGTAGGAAACTTGGCCTCAGCGGGATACCTTCCCAGCTAAAACAGAGCCTGATGGAATTTACTGTTGTATTTACAGATTGTCTTGTACATTCAAGGTGTTCAATAATGTGCATTTCTTTCAAATGGTTAAAAAAAAAAGAGCTATAATTTCCTTCTCTAAGTGCATCTGATGGCCTACAATAGGTTTTTCCCTCCCTGTTAGGAAGACTAAAGATCTATAACAACACGTGATTCTAAAAAAAGGCCTGTGAGGAACAGTATGAGAAATGACTGCAGCAGAAAGCCAAAGGGCATCCATAAAACATACATCTACGTGGACATATACACACATACACACACATTTAAGTGGGTCTCCATTCTCTTAGGAATTTGCAGAGCTCTGTCTCTGAAATGAGAGAATCTGAATTCAAATCTTATCTCTGATGTTTATTCCCTGTGTAAACTCAGACAAGTCATTTCACTTCCCTGGGATTTAGCTTCCTAAGCTGCATAAGATGGCCACTGAGGACCCTTCCCCTTTTGGATGTACAATCCTAGGGTTCTGGTAGCAGGGCATCCCTGACTCCGAAGCAGGAGTCAGGAGACCTATGGTCTAGTCATAACCTTGAAGTTTATGAAGAGTCTGAATCAACCAACCCAAAAAGCATTAATATTAGGAAGCTAAAGAACTTATTTGCTGTGTTGTCTCAGGTAAGCCCTTCTATTGTGTTTCAGGAGTGTCTGGGTGCTCAGGGAGGACTAGTACTTCTGGTGAGGGCTTGCCCAGCCCCTTTCAGGGCTGCTCATCTCCCTTTGCTGTTGGTTTTTACCCGACTCTCACCTGTGGTTTCGGGCAGTGACTACACCCTGGTAAAAAGTCTTGGCAGATGGGCTAAAACAGATTGGGGGTAACCAAGAAGCCTCAAACCCATGAATTAGGGGGCTATTTACCCCAAGCATGTTAAGACTCCTCCCCCACCTCCCTCCATCCCCCCAGGAATGGGTAGATGAGAACAATTTATTCCAATGGCCATGGGTGGCTGAAGCAGGCACTATCCAGAGCTTAGAGCTGGGTCAGACATGGAAGATGCCAAGGTCATGTGTCCTGGGTCATTGCAAGGCATCCTGACTTTTGTCTTGCCACTGGACTTTGATGATTCTGGAGGAAAGAGTGAGACGGATGATTTTGTACAACTCTGCCTCACAAATCCAATTCACTCAAGTCAAGGCATCATCCATGATGTCATTGGTCCTCTTTGGAAACAAAGGATGAACAACAATTTTTGTTTCAGCTTCTTGTATAAAATGGGGGTAATCATCTGTCCTTTCTACCCCACGCAGTCTATGAGAATGGAAGTTCCTTAAGCAATCTCTAAAACAGGCATGCACGGATGTGCGCGCGCATGCACACACACACACAGAAAGAAATTGAGGGCTTTATTAGAATGGTAATTATGACGATAATGAGGTTAGGAAGCACTTACATGTTAATCTAAGGGCCAGGAATGTGACCTGCCTGTAGCTGAGTTAGAGCCTGTCCCTAGTCCTGATAGGGCAAGGAAATGAAGTACAGGTTATGAAGGGAAGCTCTTGTCAATATTGTTAATTCTGTGTAAAGCACTAAGATAATGAGAAATGTAGCCCCAGTTCCCTGAAATCCAGACCAAACCACTTTATCTCTGGTTGATCTGAGGTTAACTTGACTGCTTTTTTGCATGGAAGTGAAGGCCTCTGGATTACTTGGTGGTGCCTTAGTAAACAAGTTTCATATTTCTGGCAGGAGTAGGCAGCAGATGTTGTCTATCTCTGTGGGATCATCTGAATTTGTGTGCAAAAAGGAACATCCTTATGGGTCTCCAGAGCAAGCTACAGAAAAACAGAGAGGGGAGGCAGTGTGGTACAGTGGAGGGAGCTCAACTGGTGCCAGATGGCCTGGGCAGTGAGCCCTGTTCCTTGCTCTGTAGGTGTGAGCTTTAGCAAGGAAGTCCCCACATAAGCCTCCATTTTCTTCCCTGTGATAGGAGGCCATTGGTCTAGGTGACCTTTCTTAGGTTCCTTCTGGTTCTAAGTCTATGGTCTTATGCCCTGATCATCAGAAATAAACCCAAGAGGCTGGTGACACGTTAAGAGCCATGATGGTGGTGGTAATGGCTTGCTGTTCCACCAGATGATTCCTTCTCCATACTGTGTCTCCCTTGGTTTTCAGAATGGAGATTTATTAAGGGTGAAAATATTTTCTTTCTTAAGGCCTAGGGGGCAGTAACCATTTCTGAAAGATGGTGAGAATGGAAATAAACACATGGCTGGCACCAGTATCATCCTCCAGTTGGAGACTAGTAGCTAGTTCTCCTTAGCCATAGGTAAGAAATCACCAGAAAATAAGAACTTCTTCCTTTTGTACAATGTTGGGAAAAGCTTACCTGCCTGGTAGCACCTAGATGGACACTAGTGGGATGCCCAGAATGAACTGGATCTAAAAGTTAACTGGATTCCCCTCCAAGAAGCTGTTCTGATGCAAATCACCCCTTGCAGGGATTGCTGATGCTGGAGACAGGTGGGACCAGCTGCCATCTGCAAGACACTGAAGTCCACCTGTGGTGGACTGGCCCCACCAAGGCAATATGATTAGGTCTGATGGGGACTTTCTTCATCTATATTCTTTCAGACTTGGAATCGGAGAGAGACAAAGCCTGGTTGGTGGCAAGAATCTGAAGCCCAGCCTGCAAAACACATTGCTTTGGATTGAGAGTTATATTTTTCCCCCAAATCAATTCAGCATCATTACCTCATCCATTTTCATAGCATTTTAGGGCAGACCTTTCTGCAGATGAAGAAACTGAAATGCAGATTGATATAGTGACGTAGCCAAGGGCAGAGTTAACCATGTGAACTCTGTGTGGCTGGGGCCCCAGACCGAAAAGAGGCAAAGGAGTTTTGACCTTGAAAATGAGCGCTCAGACATAACTTTTGTACTGGACACCATACCCTATTAGTTAACCACGTCTATGTAGTCTGGCTTGATTTAAAATATAAAGTCACTGAGGGAAAAGGAAGATCCATAGAATAGTAGAACAAATGACGGACTTATAGACATAGTCCTGGGTCCAAATCCTCACTTGGCCACTTAAGTGCTACGCCTCAGTTACCCTCTCTGTAAAATGAAGGGGTTGAGTTAGATGACCCCTAGGGTTCCTTCTTGCTCTAAACTTCTTGTACTCTATCTTTCTGGACTAGACTTGGGATTTCATGGGTGTATTTCCTCATGCTGTGAGGAAACTCCCCCTCCCAATGCAGATCTGTCTTCTCTTTGGTCTTAGAGTCACCTGGGACACAAAGAGGGTAAGTGATTTGTCCATGGTCACACTGCCAGTATGTATTAGAGGCAAGACTCGAACCCAGGTCTCCCCTCTCTATGTAATCATCACTTCTATTTTTCTTTGTTAAGTGCATTTAGAACCTAAGAAAGTACTATGGAATTCAGACTGCTTAATGATTATTTTCATTCAGTCAGTCATTTTTTTTCAACTTGGCCTTTGTATCATAGGAAGCTTTGCAGACATCTTACTATCACCTGCCAAAAATGGTAGGTGCCATTAATGTGGGTTCAGGTCCCAGCAATGTCATTCAGGGAAGGATAAAGGGCACTTCAGTTTGACAGAATTCTTGAATTCAGGCACTCATTAAGTGTAGGTCATGATTAGTGCCCTGGGCATATAGGGTTTGTTAGTTAAACCCCCATAAAGCACCGAGCTCAAGGAAGGCCAATTTAGCTTTTTATTCCTGACAAGATGATACTCCAAAGACCAGATGTTTGAATCGAAACCTTTCCTATCCAGAAAGCCACCTTATTCTGCTTGCTGAAAGACTAACCTGAGCTCTCTTTATCTATGTCTGGTCACTCCAAAAGTCTTTTTAAAGTTTGTGTCTCCAGGCAAAAATTCTGAGATCTAAGAGGAAAAAAAATGAATTTTTTTTTTTCTGTAATGAAATGAAACACTAGACATTTTACATTGGAGACTGTATGATTCTGGGTGCTCTGTGACTTGCCTGATTTTGAAGCTGGAATTACCAGAGGTAGATCCGACTGGGACAAGGCCTTTTTTTCTCTCTCCAGATTATAGTTCATGTAAAGTGAAAGTTAATTATTACAGCTATAAAACTGGACTCTGCATTGCTAACTCCTCTGATGTTGTGTGATTTCACAATGAAGAGAACAAACTCTGGATGAAAGATTATTACTCCCAGAATGTTAGAACCAAGAGGGACCCCACAGATCATCATTTTACAGTTGAGGAAATGCAGGCCCTAAGAGTGAAAATTATTTTCCAACCACATGAGGCATTTCTCATTAAATGTAGCAGCTTCTCCCATGTCTTTTAAGACTGAATCACAGAGTATAAATTCGAGGTGAAGGATGTGTGAAAAATTATTTTAATTTTATAACTAAGAAATTTTAAGGTACATTTTTGGAATCACAGAAGTTGTGTGCATTTTAAAGATTTCATGAAATATTAGACCCATCATGACTAACACTAAAATAATAATAATAAGTACTTTTTCTTAGCAAAACCCTTGTCCTCCTCTGTCCTAATTTTGCTGAGACCACTTATGAACTGTAATTCTTCTCAAGTTTAGGAGTAACACAAGAAAATTTGTCTAGGGCAATAAATACCCACAGCGAGAGAGAAAAAAAGCCTTACACCTCATCCTTGGTCTCCAGGAAGGAGAAAAAGGGTTTGGGTTTTGTTTAGTTTTTTAAATGTTAAGCAGGAAATCTCAATTTCTCTTTTTAGTGTGCTATATTGCTTGCCAGATTTTAGAAACCACAAGGTAAATTAACATCTGAAAGCTATACTCATCTATTAATAAAACTGTTTTTAAATATCAGAGAGGATCTCTCAATGAAATCTTGATTTTTTTTTTTTAACCTCTTAAATCAAGATAAGAGAATGCAGATCTAGGAAAAAGTTGGTGGCTTTGGGCTCACTGGGGTAGATGGAGTCACAGTATTTGAGATGTCCTTTAATAACACGCGACTCCAGTTTCAATAAAGAAACCACAAAAGTAAAAATGATTGACAGTTGGGACAGAAGAGAGACCACATATGCTATTGGAGGCCAAGGTATGGAAGGAATAAGCTTGGAGTTTCTCGAGTTAGATCAAGGCTGTTTCACTAACTTATTGGAATATCAAATTCCACCCCCTTTCCCCACTTTTTTTTCCTTCTCATACAGCAGCAACCAGACATGACATCATTATCAGCTGAACATTCCTCATTTATAGGCAGCTTCAGGGCAAAGTATATTAAGTGGGGGGAATATATTAACCTTAATTATTTTGGGGAGCCAAGAATATAGAGTTGTCATTATAAGAGACACTGCTCTTCCCTTCAAGACAGTTTTCAGACAGGACAGATTTCAGATATACCTACTAATTGGTTATTATGAGTGGAAAAGCAAATAAAATGCTGTCCCTTTCCGGACCTCTTCAAGTATGCCGATTCATCTCACCGCTCAAATCCCATATTCAATGAATTCACAAGGACTCTGAGGAACACCCGGCCTGGAATCAGCGAGACTTGAGTTCAGATCTATGCTGGAGACCCTCACTAGCTGTGACCCTGGGTAGGCCAATTAACCTCTCTGTGTCTCCGGGTATTAACAGCACCTACCTCCCAAGGCTGTAGGGAGGACAAAGTGAGAGAGCCGTCAAGCACTTTGCTGACCTTGAAGCGCTTTAGAAATACTCGCTATTAGTTGCAACACGTATTGGACATAATGGGGAGGATCGATCCTCCATCCAAGTAGACGGGCCTTAGATCATGGGATGTTTTTGTTGTAACGGAACTTGAGCTGAAAATGTCCTATGCATTGCAAATGTCAAGTAAACTTGGTTAGAAACCACTTCAGAAGAACCCAGGAAAAGTACAAGCAAACACATTACTGAACACGTAGGGCTGACCAGTGGCTTTTCGGTCTTGGGCACTGCACGCTGGAAAAAGACAGCTAGGTGAGCGGAGAGAGCTGCTTGGGAGGCTACCAACAGGAGGCACGCAGGAGAAGGGAGTCCCAGGGCTTTCCCCAGGCCCCCGGGGAAGGAACCTGAAAGCAGAAGGTAGAACTCCAGGAATCCTGGAGTCTCAGGTAGGAGTCAAAGGACCCCAAACACTGAGTCTGCTTCTGCTTCTCCAGCAGCGGTCGGGGGTGGAAGGGGAAGTGACTGAGTCCTGTGTCCTGTCCTGCGGGGTCCCCAACTCCAGCTTCCGAGCGCACCTGAGGCTCCCCTCGGTTCGCTTCCAAACAAGCGGCCTGCGAACACAGACTTGTTGCTTTGTGACCCGGGAGCCGGTCTCCCCTAATCCTGCAGAGAACTCATAAAAGGGAATTACAGTACTGACATCACGTTTTCTTTTATAATCACATGTTGTTATGTAATAAACACGGGATTATTTTAATTGACACTCTAGGACCACGCACAATCTTCTTATTTAACCCTAATTTTTTTTAAAGGGTGAGAAGCCCAGCTCACGGAAGTTGACCAAGGGGCAGCTCGCGCCTCCTTCCCCCTCCTCACCCCCCACGACCCCCGAGGGCTCCCGGAGGGAGACTTTCCCAAAGTTGGCGCGGTCGGCCCGCTGGCCTCAAGCGGCCTCCGCTCTCGCGGGGAGGGTCCCCGGCCTCAGGGGTTCGGAGCCAGGGCGCGGCACGTGCCCCGAGGGCGGAAGGAGCCTGGGGACCCCTCCCCACCCGCAGCCCGCGGGCTGCCGGAACGCCGGCGTTTTAAAAACAACTGGTGGCGCGGGTCCGGCCGCTCGAGGCCCCGGCGCTCGCCCCTCGGTCGGCCCCGTTCCCAGGGGGGTCCTGAGCTCCCCATCTCGGGGAGGCCGGGCCAGGCCAGGCGGGCGGGCAGCTTCGAGGCGGCAGCGGCAGCAGCGCCGCCGGCGGCCTGTGGAATCTGCCGCTCCGGACCCGAGCTAGCTGCTGGGGGAGGCGTGTGGAAAGTGCTGTTGGCGGACCGCGCCGAGCCCCGGGCCGAGGCATCGACGGCGCAGAGAGCCATAGTGCTGACGTTGGAGGCCCAGCCCTGTGAGGTTGCGCCGGGTAAGTGGCGCTCAGCCGGGGAGGGCCCGCCGAGAGGGCGGGGAAAGGGGAGGAGCGGGCCCGGGGGCGGGGCCTGCGCGCCGGCCCGGGCTGCTGATTGCTGGAGGGCGGCTGCCAATCTCCGAGAATCCCCCAGTCAGCCGGTGCCCTGGTGAGAGCCACTCAGATGTACGGTGTGTGCCCGGAGAGGAGCCCGAGACGGTCTGGAGACGGTGCAGCAGCCCGCAGCCCCAGCCAGGGAGTCCCCGCCGCTTTCAATGGAGGAGAAGCCCGGCCAGCCCCAGCCTCAGCCCCCGCCGCCGCCGCAGTCCCAGCAGCCGCCCCAGCACAGCAGCAGCAGCAGCAGCCACAGCCACCACCACCACCCGCACCACCACCACCCCCAGCAGCAGCCCCAGCAGCAGCAGCAGCCGCCCCAGGCAGCGCCCGCGCCGCCGCCGCCGCACCACCACCACCACCACCATTATTACTACTACAACCACAACCACCACCACCACCACCAGCACCACCAGCAGCCGCACCAGTACCTGCAACATGGGCCCGACGGCAGCAGCCCCAAGGCCCAGCCCAAGCCGCTGAGGCATGAGCCCAAGCACGCCCTGCAGCCGCACCAGGAAGCGCCCAAAAAGAAAACAGGTCCGGGAGCGCGAGGGGTGCGGGGCCGGGAGGGGGCCCGGGGTCACGGGGCTCGGGGACACACTCCCGCGCCGCTGCTCCCGCCCCTGCTTCCGCCCAGCGGCCGGTGTGACCTTCCCGGGCCCCCGCCCGCCTGGGCCGGGCCCGCTGCCCTTCCACGCGGGGCGGGCGCCGCCGGGCCGGGACCGAGGCCTCCCCTCCCCCGCAGCCCCCGGCGCCGCCCGGTCTCCCGGCCCACCTGTGGACCCGGCGGGACTGAGGCAGGGAGGGGTGGGGGGACGGCGGGGCCGGGGCCTGGGCCGGGCTGCCCCCGCTCCTCCTCGCCCTCGTCGCCCCGCCCGCCCTCTCCTCTCGCTGTCCGGGCCGGGGCCGGGGCCGGCGCGGCTGGAATGTTCTCCGCTCGTCGCGGGGCCGCTTCCTGTCCGCCATGTTGGGAGCCGATTCCTGTCACAGGCCCCGGGGCCCCGCGGGGGGGGGGGGGGGCCCGCGAGCCCAGCGCGTGCCCCGCCCCTCCCTCCCCCGGCCCGGCTGCGGCCTGGCCCGGCCTCGGTCACCTGGCAGCGGCGGCGGCTACCGCGGCCCGGGGACGGGGGCGGTTGGGGGTCGGGCCACGCGGGGAGCGGCGGCCGCGCGGCCTCCTGCCCTGCCCGGCCGGGCCCGGCTCCGCCCGCGGCGTGTCCCGCGGCCTCCCTCCTCTCTGGGCGCCCACTGGCCAGGGGCGGTGGTTGGCCTGGCCGGCGGGAGGGGGAGGTAAGCCGTGCCGGCGGCCCGGGAGGGGCGGTGGCCGCTGGGGGGGGGGGGGAGGAACCAGCCACGCCACTCCACGCTGCGAGTGTTCGCGCCGGGGAGCGGGCCTGCGCCGCCGGCTGTTCCAACGCCCGGAGAGCCGAACGAGCGGCCGCTGCCACGTCCCCGCCACCGTCCCCGTGGCCTGGGCGGGGGCGGCTGGACCCTCTACTCCCGTGCCCCTTCACCCGGGCGGAACTTGTGGGCCCCCCAGTGGGTGGGCCGCGTGGGAGATGAGGCCCTGGCCCCTTGCCCGCGGAGAGAGTTTTGGGGGCGTTATTTTCTTAAAACTCCCCCCTCCCCATCCTGGCGAAGCTGCTTTTCTAGGATGGCCTGGGGGGGAGCCTCGCGCCCTGGGGCGCAGGGGAGACTTTCTGGTCAGAACCTCTGAACCTCCAAATACAGCATCCTGGCTTGGCTGCCGGTCTGGGGGGCGGGGGAGGCAACTTTTGTGGGCTGTTTGAACCTGAAGTCAAGTTTGCCAGCTCTGGCAGCTTCTCTGGGGAGGGGGCGCCCAGCGTGGCCCCCGGGAGTTCGTTGAGAACGCTTTGGGGCGACTTGGCAGTGGAGCACCGAGTAATAACTAAGTTAATCGCACTTCTCCCTTTTGGGAACACATGAGGAATGGCTCATTACAACCACCAGGGAGGCTGACGTTTTTGTTAGAATTAGGGGGCCGGCGGTCACGTGGCCGGGTCTGGCCCCGGGAGGTGGACTTGGGCTAAGCCAGTCCTCGGAGCGCTCCCTGCAGCCTCCGGCGCCCCAGCCCGGTTAGTTGGTGTCCCCGGGAGGGGCATTTCTGAGAGGCTAGCCACGTGGGGCGGGGGCCGTGCCCGCCGCGAGGGAGACCTCTGGCCGAGCCTGGCAGCAGGGCTCGTGGGGAAACTTTGCAAGGTGCCGCCTGCACGTTGGCCAGGACTGGGGGAAACTGGGCCCGGACGCAGCCTGGGCGACGCGGCGGCCGTCCGCTAGGGGGCGCGAGCGCGCGCCTCGGCCGGCGCCGAGCAGCGGGATGCGGTGCCGGAGCCGCGGTCCTTCCAGAATCCAATGGAACTTCAGTCCGTTTTAAAATGGAGCTGTGAGTCTTAGCCCAGGGCTGCCCCGGGAGACCCCGGCGGCGTCTGGCGGGCCAGACCCAACGGGCAGCCGCGTGTCCTCGCTTAGGGCTGTTTTCATTCTTGTGAAGAGCTCGGTCTGTTCTCCGGGCTGGGGCTGGGCATAAGGAAGGTTGTCAGGAGTGTCGGGGTGGGCGGTGGGCCGGGTTTCTTTACTCCTAGAGCCACGTTTTACTGGGCCCTTCTGCTTTCTGAAGTTTGGTTACTTTGGAGCCAACTGATAGGAGGCAGAAGGGGGATGAGTCCAGATCCTGCTTCTGCTCCAGGGTCCCTCTTTGGGAAGCCGCTTCATCTCTAGGCTCCTTCCCATGTGAAAGGACCAGCTCCCTCCAGGCCGGCTTAGGTGTAGCTCCGAGGCCCCTTTCAGCAGCAACGTCCTGGGAGAAATTGCATGTTTTGGCCTTTGCCTAGTTTATCTTGGATTGTGTTTTACTGTGTCCCTTCATCTTGAGGCACACGTGATCTATTGATTACTTTTAATTGATCTGGAAAAAGTACAAACCTTTGTCTCTGAGACTCGCTTTGCATAGTGAGCTTTGTAAAGTTTTTGTCCTTGTTTGAGAATTGCACAAGACTGGAGAAGTTACAGCTGTTGAACATCTGAGTGCTTCTGATTTGAAGACTTTCAAAGTTTGCATGCCAATTAAAAAAAACAAATCTTTGAAACATAGAAACAAAGTTTCTCTTAAGCAACAAATCCTTTTTTATGAGATGAGATTAAGATTTTTTTTTCTTAGAAAGCTGGACTCAGGAGGGTTTGCCCCTTTTGGAGTTTTGCAGAAGTAGGAATATAACAGAAATAATCTACTAAGTTTTTGGTCCTCTTGTATGTATGTACATTTGGCCATGGGTTCTTAGGATCCTCTATAGATACAGAACTGGAAGAGTAGGCCTTCTTCATTTCAAGCCTCTACTCATTCCCCATTTTACAGATAACAAATGTGATTTAAGTGATTCACCCAAGGCCATTTTAGGGGAGTTGTGCCTTTTTAATGATACTTTTTGGAAACTATTTTAAAAATATCTAATAACATTCTCAAAATTGATATTTAGGGATTGTTATTGATAGTTCTGTATCAGAAAGATTTAAGGATCGAAACTTTGTACGCATCTTCTGAAGGGCCTCCTTTTTCCTATCTTCCGCTACCATCTTACCCTTAAGAGATTAAGTGCAATAAAGCCCTTGTATGTAGGAGTTTATTCTTCCTATTTCAGATGCCCTTAAACTGTTTTTTAAACACTTTCTTGGTCTCTGTGGCCTACACACAACAGGAGCAAAACTTCAGTTATGTGATCTCAGAATCCTTTACAAAGCATCTTGCCACTATCCTACCTCTTACCACAAAGTTTGAAGAATGGGTGATTGTTCCAAGTTCCGTGTTCACCATTTGATGATCTCTGGGAACGCCTAAAACCTCACTGTCAATAACTTAGAAAAGTTACTCCTAGCTAGCTATTGGAACCCTTTAATTACATCTGAGATCAACTGTGAGAAGTTATATGTAATGGAACTTTGGTTTTAGTCTTGACAATGGGCAGTACATTGGGTATTCTAGTTGTAGATACCTTGTCCTTGATAAAAGTTTGAGATTTTGCGGTTACTCAGTTTTGTTTTCATCTGTAGCCCAGTTTCTTAAGTTGGAAGAATTCCATAAAGGCATTGAGGTATTTGAAAGAATAAAATTTCAGTTTATAAATGATAAATTATATGGAATTCTAAATTAGAGTTATCATTTCTCTCTATGATGAAAATTGCTGAAAGGAGGAACCAGCCAATTGTGGTATATTGAAAAATAGCCTTTGATAGGTTTCTCGCTGTAATATTTGTAATCACTAGATAGAATGCCATATTCTTCACTTTCTGGCTTATTTGGTGACTAGGACCTGGTATAATTCACCAGGGCATATTTCTTTTTAATTAAAGAGAATCAAAGAGTAAAAATGTAGGGTTGCCATACAGATACTGTTGCAATCAAAATAACTTTTTTCTCTGTCTTCCTAGGCTATGGTGAACTAAATGGTAATGCTGGAGAAAGAGAAATATTAAAGAGCTTGGGCTCTGATGAAGCCACCAACCCCATTTCGAGGGTACTCAATGGCAACCAGCAAGCTATAGACACTAATTTAAATCCGAAGCAGACTGTGAAAGCCGGTACCTTTGGGAAAGCAGGAATTAAAACCAAGAATTTCATTCAGAAAAACAGTATGGACAAAAAGAATGAGAAATCTTATGAAAGTAAGCCGAGAGACAACCAATCTATTGACAAGGCTGATGCAGTATCTATTCCAAATGGTGTTGTAACAAATAATTCTGGTTATATCACTAATGGCTACGTAGGCAGAGGGGCCGATAATGATGGCAGTGGCTCTGAGAGTGGTTACACCACCCCTAAGAAACGGAAGGCCCGACGCAACAGTGCCAAGGGCTGTGAGAACCTGAACTTGGTGCAAGATAAAATAATGCAGCCCGAGTCCAACACCCCCAGCTTCAAGCAGGGACTTGACAGTTTCAAACCTGATTATAGTGAACAAAAGGGAAACCGAGGGGATGGCTCTAAGCCCATGTGGAAGTATGAAGCTGGGTCAGGAGGAACAGGTCGTGGGAAGCCTGGAGTTGGGGACATGCAGCGGAAAAACTCCGACACCAAACCTGGCGGAAGCAGCAAAAAGTTTGATGATCGACCCAAAATCAAACATGCAACAGCCGTTGCCTCCAAAGAGGACTCGTGGACCCTGTTTAAACCTCCTCCAGTTTTTCCAGTGGACAATAGCAGTGCTAAAATCGTCCCTAAAATAAGTTATGCGAGCAAAGTTAAAGAAAACCTCCACAAAGCGGCCCAGAGCCCTTCTGTGTCTCCCTTGTCCTTGTCATCTTCACCGTCTGCTGGGGAAGCTCAGGCCCAGACCTCGAGTCGACTGTCCCAGGTCCCCATGTCTGCCATGAAGGCGGTGACTTCCGCCAACTTTTCTAATGGTCCGGTTTTGGCAGGGCCTGAGGGAAGTCTGTATTCTCCCGGGAATCAGCCACTGCTCACCACTGCTGCTAGTACTGTAACCCCCACCCCTTCTGGGACTGAGACCATCCTCCAGGACCTGAGCATCACTTCAACAACTGTTGAACAAATGAAGCCTAGCCTTTTTATCTACCCTTCAAATATGCAAACTGTGCTTTTGGGTGCAGCACAGGTCGATCTGCCCTCTCAGACAGAGCAGCAAAACCTGGGGGATATCTTCCAGAATCAGTGGGGTTTGTCATTTATCAATGAGCCTAGTGCTGGTCCCGAAACTGTTATTGGGAAATCAGCAGATCACCAGGTGATGGAAGTGACATTTCAAGGGGAATATCCTGCCACTTTGGTTTCACAGGGTGCTGAAATAATTCCCTCAGGAACTGAACATCCTGTGTTTCCCAAGGCTTATGAGTTGGATAAACGGACTAGTCCTCAAGTTCTAGGTGGCATTCTAAGGCCTGGGACTGCCAGTGAGGGTGGAGCCTTAACCTTGGAGCCCAGTCTCACAGGTGACCTGCAGAAAGCAGACATCAGTAGTCATGGTGCTCTAGTGTTTCTCTCAAAGGACTACGAGATAGAAAATCCTCTAGCCTCTCCTACGAACACTTTGTTAGCCTCCGCCAAAGAACAGAGGTACCAGAGAGGCCTAGAAAGGAAAGATAGCTGGGGTTCTTTTGACCCGAGGGCTGCTATTGTATATCACACTAAAGGTAACTCATTTGTTTTGTGAAATACTTTGCTCTTATTTGTGAATCTTTCTGATTGTACTGTATGTGTGGAAATTGTGGAGTCACCTTAGTTTCATTTTGCTGTACAGTTTTTTTCCTAAAACTAAGGAACACTTTTTGCATTAAGCAGCTAATGAATGTCGTAAAGAATGTCCTGCTGGCTAGAGTCTGGGACCAAAAGTACAGTGGGATACATACCCCTTTAGGGCCGCAGGTGTGAGATGCTTTGATAGTGCTTTTTACAAATACTCTCAATTCTCTTTTGGGTTAAGTCAAGGCATATGTGGAGAGAGTTGAAAGATGGAGAACATTTTCCCAGCCTTGCCTATATGTTGTTTCTCAGTTGTTTTTCAGTCATGTTCAACTCTTCATGATCCCATTTGGGGTTTTCTTGGGCACAGATGCTGGAGTGGTTTGCTACTTCCTTCTCCAGCTCATTTTACAGGTTAAGAAACTGAGTCAAACAGTGCAAAGTGATTTGCTCAAAGTCACACAGCTAGAGCTAGTGTCTGAGGCTGGATTTGAATTTAGGTTTTCCGGACTCCAGACCCTGCTGCGCTGTGGGGCAAATGCCTTACCCTAAATTTGTTTAGTTTTGAGTCTTTGGAAAATAAAATGGTTGAGACTTAACTCTACTTTTTTTTCCTTTCCTAAAATGTACAGATGTATTCATATCTTCTGTTATAGACCCCTGAAATTTTCACCTGGCCTACTTAAATTTAAAATATTTAGCTAGTGACACCTTTTTTTAGACAATATTAGACCGAAGAATTAAAAGGAAAAGGGGAGAATGACTAGTTCATTTGGTACCCAGCTCTACATTTTAACAAGTTGTTTTCCGTTTCATTTTTGCACAGTTTTCTACATGGTTTTATTCTCTGTAATGTCCATTTCTTTGAATCAGTTTTGATACTTATTACCTCTTTAATACAGTTAAGATTTAGTTGATATTTTGAGGTATTAACCCTACAGATGAATTGTCTGTTTTAACCAAATCCACATACTACTTTTTGTCAGTATTAGAAGACTGAGTGGTGTTGGGAACTCTCTAGAAACTTGTAGGGGTTTGGAGAGAGACTGGAGGTTAGCTGGTTGTTTCTTTGCCAGTTTACTACTGCACTTAAAATCTTGGTCTCCTCCATGGGGAAAGCGGGTCTTGTCCTGTGCCAGACAGGTAAAATTGAGAGCTTGCAAGTTGACTGGCTTAGAGCTTTGGGTATTTTGGACACAAAAACTGTGTGAATAGAGGTCCCGGACAGAACATGAATTAATTGAAATATACTTCTTAGCAATTATTTCTGTGAGATTCTGGTGCATAACCGACATTGTTTACCCTATGGAGGTCCCAAACAGTGGACAGTCCTGGGTTTCTTCTTCACAACCCAGAAAAAGATAAAAATCATCCCAGCTGCCTTTGTTAGTAGCCTGTTACAGGAAGGTTTGGGGATGGGAGAGAGGGTAGAATTCTGGTGAGAGTTTAGAACTAGAACCCGCAGAATTAACTGTCCTCCTGTTCCTTCACTGAGCTGGCTTGGAAAATAACAAGAAACAGGATGGGCGGGTGTGATTGGCCTAATCTGTGCCGAAGGGGGCCCACTGGATACATCATTTCTCGCTCAGGCCCTGTCTCAGAGCACTTAGGAACAAGAAATCTTTTTACCTCTTCATAATGTGTTATTGCTGTGGCCACCCCTGCTTGTTACTAATGCCCCAGATGTAGTTCACTGCTGCAGAGGAGATCTGGGCGTGTTATCCGGCCCCTTTTTGTGAACATTGATGAGATGTCCTCGGAGACCCTTAATTAAGGGATGCTTGTAGTGTTCTTCAGAAAGCAGCAACAGATGAATTAAAAGTGATGTAATGATGGTTGCAAGGATCAGGTTTTTGTTTCTCTCTGAAGGCTTAGATTTTATTGACCATTAGATTTGTTTGTGAGTTTTATAAATTTTATTCTGGGGATGGATATTCCATGGGGCGGGCTCGTGAGTTCCATACTGTTGTGGGTTTGTGTAGGACCGACTGAGGTGCAGAATCTTCCTCAGCGCCTCCTTGACCTTTTGAGTGGGCCTAGGACAGTCTGTCTAGAGGACACTAAAAAGAGCAGGCTCACGGAAATGAAGAGGGTGTCTTAAGGTCGGATTTGAACTCAGGTCCTCCTGACTCCAGGGCCGGTGCTCTATTCACTGTGCCAGCTAGCTGCCCCTTTTTCTGACATTTTAATAACTGCATCCTCTGAGGTAATGTTAGATTCAGTATTGCTTTATATCAGAAGAATTGAGTCTGACTTATAAATGTGAATGGTCATGGTGATGAGTCCTTGGTCAGTACAGAAAAGTAATTTGACTTCTTTTGTTTGTTTGGCTCAGCTTGTAAATTAATTTACCATCCTCACCCCGTGATTGAATGACCACCGTGCATATGTACAAATTCCAGCAGCTTCAGAATTGCTTTGTTATTTTAGGATTAATCACTTCTCCTGCCTGCCTGCCCACCAGCAGGATATAAAGCTGCACAATATTTGACTCCTTTCTCCTCAATCTCTTTTCACATTCTCTGACCACTTCATAGCTTCTCTTTCTGTGTCTCCTGCCCCTAAGCCCAAACCCACTCTGGTCCTCCTCACTGGGCAAGCCCTTCAACCTCTACCTTTCTGTAGTGTGCAGCTCACAGACATACACCTTGTCCTGGTCCTATAATAGTTCTCGGATATAACCTTTCTGTCTCTGGTGCCCAACACTAGTAGACGAGGGAAATATCTTAACTGCTCTTAGTCAGTATTGGGCTGTGTAGTGTCTTAGGTCTTGTGGAGGACATAGAAATGCATCCTGAAGCTCTGCTGCTGGCTCCTAAGATTTCTGAGGACTTCCATCTTCCCCCAGAGCTGTACCTGGTTTTGTCCTTTCTTAGTAACAAATGCTTGAAATAGAGGTAGTCATGGTTCCAGGTAGTTTTAAAAGTTGGCTGGATGACTTGAAGAATAGAAATCAGCAGGCATTTCTTTGTTGAGCATCTTGCTGTGTTCATCCAGAAGCTTGGGGGTACTTTGAGGAGTGATGGGAGGGATCTGTGAAGGCAGCAGGGTCAGGGCCGGTCCCCTCTTGGTCAGCTGCCCCGAGGTTTGGAGCTGCCAGCAGCTGTGTGGCGTGGTGCTGTATGCACTGCTTGAATCCCTTTCCTGCTGACTGGTTGATTCCTGGCCACCCCCCAGCTCCTTGAAGTTAGATAGTCCCAGATCTCTCCTTGTGATGTACAGAACTGGTGGTGAATTTCACTCAGAGCACCCCACACTTTTTACATTTGCTCCTGCGTGAGTTTTCATCACTGGCTGAGTTAAACAATTTATTTTTCAGAATTTTTCAGTGTCTTAACGGTTCTTCAGTTTGTCAGGTTGTTTCATACTAAGATTCTTTCAATCAGTCACTTGCATGATATGAAGGAAAACTTTGATTGGATATCTTAGGCTTTTTTCTTTGAAGCAGGAATCGCCTTGCGGATTTCCTTGAGTGTTCTTTGCAAGTTGCTCCCTGACTAGTGAGGAGAGAGTGGGAAAGAAGGGAGCTGTCACTCATTAAGTAAAAGTTTTTT
Source organism: Pseudochirops corinnae (assembly GCA_028646515.1). Lineage (NCBI taxonomy): Eukaryota > Metazoa > Chordata > Mammalia > Diprotodontia > Pseudocheiridae > Pseudochirops > Pseudochirops corinnae. The sequence continues at coordinate 28,400,870 of CM053586.1, forward strand.
GTTTTTGGAAACTAGCATTATCAGGTGGGTAGAGAAATTCTTAAAATAAAATACCTGTGTAAGGTATACTGTGGGTAGAACTGCAAGTGAAGGCAGAAACCTCTCATGTCTCCTAAACTACAAGATTCCCACTGAGTTTCAGAGAGCTGATCCCCTTTGGCTTTGATGTGGACTAGACATTTCATCTCTGTTTTGGGGACTGTGTGGGATGTGGAGCAGGCTCTATAGTTAAGGAAATGCTAAAAAAAAGTATCCCATATATCCTAGACTGCATTAAGCAGTGTACTGGTTTGTGCGGCAAGCTGTAGAATAGAATTCTGGGAATTGATGGTACCAACAAAAGGGTGCAAGGCTCCTGGTGTGTGTCAGTGGCCAGAGTTTTGTGTCTTGTCACTTGGTGGTTCCTCCGTGGAGTGTTGATTGGTCCTTTTCCAGCACTCCCCTTTCCCCTGTTCATTCACCAGAAGTGAAGAAGGCCCTCCCAGCTCCTTGAGCTGTGGGAGGGGGGCCGTTGAACAGTCCTCATAGATGAGGCAGGGGAACCCAGTTTGGAGGGGGCAGGTCGCTGCTCTTGCAGGCTTGGTGAGGAAAATGGAAGGAACATTTTCTTTATTAATCCATTTTTGTGCTTTTAGGCCAGGCCGTGAAGCCTAAGATCTTAACAACATTGTGCTAGACATTCATGATTGTGGGATGAACTAAGGAAACAAATCATGAGATTGGTTTTGTGCATCTTTTTTTGTCCTCAGAAAAAAGCTGTTCAGATTTATTTCTCTTTTTTTTTTTTCCTACCAAGCTGGGACAATGTCATCTTTTGGTATTAAAAGTTAAAAATCAGCTTCTTGTCTTTGACGTGGTCCTTGTTCCAAGTTTGTAGCCCTGTCTTGGAGAGAAGTGAGACTTGTAGCCTGAATCACTGTTTGATCCTTCTTTTGGGCTTGTGGATAAAAAATGGGAAGGTCTGCTAATGAGAGTTAAATGTTAGTTCTGAATAGATCCCAAAGCATTTATCTTCACTGTATACAAATTGGTTTAATTAAGTTATTATGCAAGTTACTGGCATGAATGTATTTTGACCTTTTTAAAAATAAATTGACAACACATTTGTCAAGTGTCATTGCAAAGTGTATTTTGTAAGTGAAATCCAGGTTTACTTGCCCCTGTGAGCACTGGTATTTTTCTTTTAACCATTAAATAATGATCTGAATGTTATTTAACCTTTTATTGATAACTGAAAGTCAACTTTAGGAATGGGAGCTATTGAAGTGTATAAGACTGCCTCCAAGCTAAAGGACTACTACTTGAAATATTTCATGAGTTTTCTGTCATTTTTGTAGTTTGTCTCTCCACTCCCACAGACGAGTTTTTAACTTCTTGCTGCTGTCAGACTCTAATTTGTCAGGCAAGTTTGTTATTTGCTATCTTTTCAGGACTAAGAAACCTGACAACGATTAAAGAACTGTTAGCATTGCTTAAAATAAACATAATAGGTTTCTTCACTACATTGTTGAGGTTATTGGATAAACGAGCCTTTAAAATGTCTCTAAGGCAGCTACCCTGAAACTTTGTTGAGAGGACTTTATTGTACATTAGGTTTATTAATATAAACTGGAAAATGTGGCGGCTGTTTTATGGCAGACTGCTCTTCTGCCTGCCTGGATTATGGCCACACTCTGGCCCCAATCCTGCGGCCACAAGAGTTTTGGATTCTTGAAAGTTGACTCTGCTTCCTACAGGGAGATAGAATGTGAAAGATCATGCGCTGGTGCAGATAGCAGAGTTCCTCTAATTCACCAGCCATTTATCATATACCTACTACTTCTGTGTAAGACCTTGGAGATTCAGAGGCTCGACCTTCAAAGGGCTTGTGTTCTACATCTGTACTTAAAGTTTTCTTTCAAAAGTTTCCCTGCAAGAATTTAGTTACAAAGGAGGAGGATGGCAGTCATGGGATCACATGCTGTGATTCTCAGTAACAAATTTGAAATTAGTAGAATGTGGATTAATGAGAACTAATTTAAAGTATAGATCCTTGAGGGAATGAAAGCAGCCCAGAAATTAAAGGGGCCAATGTGAGAGGATGTCATTCTTTCCCATTACTGCCATATCAGTGGTGGTGATCCTTTTAAACCTTGGGAAGGCTGTTTAGTCTTGACAGGACTTGATGTAGTTGCTCAGGAAACCTAGTGCTGCAAAGAAAACCCATTTAGCCCCTGAATTTATTTTCCTTAATGGTACATAAGGAGAAGGGGGGAACTCTGCCACCTCCCAAGTCAAACAAAAAATTCCCTTTTTCTTTTTGGGGAGTAATAGTTTTCTTTAGTAATACAGGCTAATCAAGTGAAATATTTAACTTTTCTGTTTCCAGCATTCAAGCAAAATTGGTCTTTGGTGGTATAAGATTTCCAGAAGTCAGTGTTGAATGACTTAATGAGCACGCATCTCTAGATTATTATATGGAGTTGTACATTGCAGTTGGTCTGAGAGTATCACTGGGAAAAATTTTTAGGCTGCTGATAGGGGAAACAAGCTACTAGTCACAGAAACCACAGTCACAAAGAGGGGGATCTCATGATCTCATTAATTAGTGTCTTATTTCAATACTGATTCATTGCTTGGCTAAAAGTTGGACTGCCACTGAGTTAATTTCTTAGTTGGGGGGCTGTCAAATCTGGGACCTTCATTAGTATTCCAGAATGCAAATTATAGGCCGTCCTTGCTTTCTTACTGGTGATCTAATTGCATGTAGGCGGGTTTAGCTGGCCCCATACTTTAAATGAGTACTTTTTCTTCCAAAGGAATATAAGGAAAATCCTCATATTAACTAACTCTCAAGAACCCAGTTTGGTTGTAGTCAGATTTTGTAATGTACTAGAATTGTGTCTGCTTATTGAAAGGTGATTGATTGGAATGGTCTGATTTGTATGATTATTAAAGCGTGGAAGATGGCTAGGTACTCATAACTCCACTCCTAAACACTCAGATTTCTTTCTCTGATGGTCTTTTTGATGAGTGGTTTTTAAGTTTAGGAATTTTTTGTCTTTTTCCTGTTTTGCAGTAGTTGAAACACATGAGAAGAATTAAAGGGCAGTTTTATACAACTAACCTGAAAAGAAAAGATTAGCTAACAACCTCTCTACCCCCAGTAGCACCCCCAAGGTATATATGTTTACTTCTGCTTTAAGCAAAACCTGGTATACAAAATCAAATGTAAAAAAGACACATTTAGACTAAAATTCAAACTGCACCCTTTCAGGGACATATTTTTACTATAAAAAATGAGGACGAAATGGTCTAGAATTAGGAAAATGGTTGGTTGTACAGGATAATATCTTGTGGTTGGGTTGTGGTCAACTCGAGCTATCTCTTAGCCTCTCACTATTGACTCTTCCCCTGGCGTGAAGACATGTACAAGTACCAGTTATGTTAATGAAGAGGATGTCCAGTATCACTTTGTCAGAAGTTCTGTGCAAAGATATGACAGGTCGAGGTAGCGTGTCTTATATCATAGGGCCCTCGTCCAACTGGTAGTTGGTTGTTTTTGCCTCTCTGGGGATGGTTCTCTGTCCGGAGATCCAAAGACCACATGTAGTCTCAGCTTCTCTACTCCTGGTTTTGACTAAGCCTCATAATTCTCAGGAATAGGGTCTTTGACAATGTTACAGCCCTGACCTATGCTGTACTTGGAGCAGGCCCCTCAGCCTCTTTGGGGGCTTTGGCCAACTTTTTTTCCCCCCTCATTTTTACTGGAGACTTTGTTGACTAAAATATAGCTATGGTGCTATTTATTGGATTGGAAATTTTGTATTTTTAGATGTTCTATACAAATGTGATTGAACTACCTAGTGCTTTTCAATTAAGCTAACCTTGTATTAAGTGCTTCCTGGGTCCTGGGGATAAAAGACAAAAATGAAACATCTCTTCCGTTCTGAGGGGGGAAGGAGAGGTACAATGTGCAGCATGTGCCTAGGTAGGTAAATGAAGTAGCTTCTGCAGGGAGAGAGAGCACATGAATCTAAGATTCTGAGAGAGAGGTGGTGGGAGCCAGGTGGGAAGAACTTTAAGCGTCTGACTGAAGATCTTGTGTTTTAACTTACGGGCAGTGGGGAGCCAGTGAAGATTTTTTGACTAGTGAAGTAACCTGATCAGCCCTGTATCTTAGTTAGAACTGATGATTTGGGAACAATATGGTGAATGGATTAGAGGAGAAGAAATTGAATGACTCCAAAGGGCCTGAAACAGGTGGCTGTGCAAAGTGGAGAAGGGACTGACTGTGAGTGGGAAAGGTTGAGGTAGAATTGACAAGACTTGGCAACTGGTTGGATATGGGAGTGAAAGAAAGGGAAGAGAATTAAAAAAAAATTTACTCGGCTGCTAGGTAACACAGTGAATAGAGCACCAGAGCACCGGGAGTTCACATCCGGCTTCAGACACTTAACACTGACTAGCCGTGTGACCATGGGCGAGTCACTTAACCCCAATTGCCCTGCCTTCCCCCCCTCCAAAAACAAAAAAAAAAATTTTTTTTTACTCTAGGCCTGTGAGCTGGGGGTAGGGGGCAGTTAAGTTTGAGATGTCAGTGGAATTATTTGGAAATGTCTAACATCTGTTGGTAATGGCAGTGACACGAAATTAAAAGGTCAGGAGAGATTAGGACTAGATACATAAATGTAGCAGTCCTTTGCAGAGGTTATTGAACCAGTGGAATTTTACAATCATCAATTAGGAGAGTAAGCAATGAAAATACAGAAAGGCCTTTGGATTTAGCTAGTAAGAGATACTGATACTGGGGTGAGCAATTTCAGGGAAGCAGTAGAGGCGAAAAACCAGAATGCAAGAGGGATTAAGGAGTGTGAGAGGTAAAGAAAAGGTTGCATTGATTTGTTGGTGACCCTTTCTAGGAGTTTGGTTATAAAAGGAAAGAGATGTAGGATGATAATTTGAGGAGATGTCAGAATCAAGTAAAGATTTTTTGAGGATGGGGCAAGCAGATCCAGCAGAGAGGTTGTTGGTTTTTGGCAGGAAGGACTATTTGAATAATCTTAGACAAAAAATCGTCATTTGGTGTGGTTTTTTCTTTTTAAAAATTTGTTACTTATTTATAACATTGTTTAAGAATTTTTTAGTTCCAAATTCTCTAAAAAGGCAAGAAAAATAAAGTGAAAAATTATGCTTCGATTGCACTCAGTTCATCAGTTTTCTCTCTCTGGAGGCAGATAGCATTTTTTATTATGAGCCCTTGGGAATTGTCTTAGATTGTTTGTATTAATCAGAGTAGCCAAGTCTTTAATAGTTGGTCATCATTACAATACTGCTGTTACTGTGTACAGTGATCTCCTAGTTCTGCTCACTTCTCTCTGCGCCGATTCGTACAGGTCTTCCCAGATTTCATCAAAACGATCCCTTTCCTCATTTCTTACAGCACAGTGGTATTCCGTGTGATGTTTTTTTTTTCCTACTGAATTATCTGGATGATCTCACATCTGTGTTTTGTTTTGGGGTCTAGGCCCTCTATTGTGAAACAATATAGTTCCTCTTAATGGATTCTGCTTTTCCTCATTGGTTGTAATTTCTTACAAAACTTATGAAACTCTATGAAATTTTAGTGCAAATAAACCCCCTGTCCTACCTAGAAAGTGATTGGTGTATCTAGTTAGGATTAGTGTATTGTTTTGAAGCCAATTGACATTGATTTCACAAAATCTTCCCAAGAAAAAGGCCATTACATTCTGCAGAGGGAGAAGAAACTTTTCATCTGTCAGGACCAACCTCTGGCTTTAATTTTTAAATAGTTTTTATTCTGTCCTCAGCAGCTGGAAAGTGTGTTACAATTTACTTTGTAGCATTTTCCCTTCAACTAATCTTGTATAGGGCTTCCTTTCATGCTTGCCGTAGCTCTAAAATTCTGTGAAAGTAAATTCATGGTGTATGAAGATACTGGATTACCCTGTATGTAATAAATACCTATCCAGTGACACTGAGGCCTTGCAGATTAAGCATATTATTTCAGAGAACAGGTTATTAGGAAGTAGAGAGGTTCCCTGATGGTGAAATGTGTATTAGCATATAGCATATGTTAAGAAAAACACAGACTTAATGCCCAACCATAAAACAGCTGCCTGCGTAGTAATTAGTGTACCTTTTCCTGTCATGCTTATCTACCAGGTACACTTGTTTTTATGCTGATGAACTATGGTGGTTAATACCATTCATTATTTTTAACAGGCTTTAGCAGAATCATTCCAAACAACTCGATCCTCAGACTTAAAAAGTTGGGTTATATAAAGTATCTGATTAAAGCGAAAGTTAATTTTCTTCGTGTTAATTTTTTGGATGCCTTTTGTTTTTCCAACATAATGATTTCTGAAAACTCTACCCACTCTCTCATCCTAGTCTTCTCTTAATAAATATTGGGAGGGGGGGAATAGTTTCATAAAACCAACTCAAACCTCAAGCTCACCTGGCAATTATACAGCATGTGGTGCCCATCCCATGGCTTCCTGCTTCCAAAGAAAGCAGAGAGGTGTGTTTTCTCAACTCTTCTTGGAGCCAAATGGAGTCATTCTAAGCTGCCCACTGGTAAATATGTGAGTGGGGGGTATGTGTGGGGGTGCGGGTTCTTGGTTCTACTTACTTCTCTCAAACAAGTAAATCCTTTTTTATAGAATCATTTGGTCATCTTGATTCTTTTATCTATCAGATACTTATTTTAGAAGCCTGTCTTCTTTGCTAGTCTTGCAGTATTTCTCAAACAGCTGTTGGCTGTGTTATTCAATAACAATGAATTTATTTCAAAGGATCCACAACTCATTCCGTTCTTGGGCTGTATGTTGTGCTGCTGGGATTTTTCAGTGATGAGCTGTGACAGCCAGCCAGATCCAGACAGCGTGCTTCACCAGATCCTGAATACAAACAAGAAAAAAATCTGTTGAGTGGTTTAATTTCAGTTAAAAATAGCTGCTTCCTAAAATCGACACTGGAAGTACTTAAGGCAGTGATGTCCCTCTCTCTGGTCCATGTTACAGAGTATAAGTAGCTGGGCTGCCTCTCCCCCCTCCATTCTGGGCTCCAGGATTCCTTCCTTCTCTCTTTCCCAGAGCTTTCTAGCATGTCTAAAAAAGTTTATTTGCATCATCTTGAAATAAAAAATTGTTGGTCTAAGTCTTAATATTAAAATCAGAAACATTGCTGTTCTGAATCGTGGGAACATTCATTAATACAGTTTTTCTTGTTGTTTTTGCAGAAATGGAATCTATTTGGAATTTGCAGAAGCAAGGTAAGTCCTGAGGATTATATTGAATGGAAATGACCAATACCAACAGTATTGGGGGAGAGAGAAGTGCCCATGACTGTCATGAGACCTCTAGGGGCCTCCAGCTCTTGGTACTGGGTGACTGACACTCTCTAGGGAGGGCAGTGTTGGGATGATCCAAGAAAACTGAACCCTCGACCCCGTAGTCCCAGAAAGGATTAGCAAAACCTTATGGGATCTCTTAGCAAGTTGTTTGGAATGATTCTGCTAAAGCCTGTTAAAAATAATGAATGGTATTAACCACCATAGTTCATCAGCATAAAAACAAGTGTACCTGGCAGATAAGCATGACAGAAAAAGGTACACTAATGGAACCAGTGAAGGAACCGAGAGGCACGATCAAATAGTGCTTTTTCCAGCATTTCCTTTCTGCTCTTGCCTGTCTCTGGGAAGAAAATGCTACGGTCTGAAATATCCAGAGAGACAAGCAGGAGGCTAGAGGCTCTAATCCACAGGTGGTTAATACTCAAAAACGTTGTATTTGTAAAGCTATAATTTTTTCATTGTATTTACTCTGGGAATAGTGTGGGTTTTTGTTGTTGGTTTTTTTTTAAACATCAATCTAGTTTTTCTTCTTGGGCCCTGAAACTTGGTGTACATTGAAGTTTTTAAAAAAGTCAAATTCAATATAATGCAAATTTAACATTTTACTTTTATGGGCCTCCGTCCCAACCACTAGTGAACTGTGTGTACTATCTTGAAATTAAAGTTTAATTTCTGAGAATCCATGTCACATCTAAAGACATTGACAAATATGCTGAATTTTGAGTTTTCATGCACCTTTTGGCTGTTATTGACTATATTTCAGGCTAAAATAATATTGGAAACATCCTAAGAACAGTTTCTAAAATACCTAAAATTAGACACACTGGGAAAGACTTTCCAGCTCCTCATGTACAGGTGAGGCAGCCAGGCTCTATAGATGTTAATTGATTTGTTCAAGGGTACCTACTTCCGGGGGTGACAGAATGAGGACTGACGTCGAAGGATGATGACAGTCCAGTGTCCTCCTAATACCCCCAGGGCTTAGCATTGTGGGAGTTCATTGAAGGTTTAGGCACAGGCTCTTTTAGCTAAAAATAAATGTTTGTAGAAGCAAAACTTTGGCTGAAAGCTCTCAATATCCTCGCTGCCACTCCCCAAAGTCCCTACAAGCTCCTGATACTGTGAAGTCTTCCCAGATCCGTTCCTTGGGTTTACTCTTTTCTTATTTCCCTTCTTCCTACTGGCTTATCCTCCTTCTCGTCCCATACTTCATTTCTGGACTAGACTCTACTCTGCCTTCCCAGGTCACAATCAGCGCATTTGAAAAGTTGCTTGTGTTTAAAGGAAGTGCTCATGAGAGGCTGGACAGGGCCCCCTCCTCAGTGCTCTCTCTAGTGCCTAAGTACCACAAGTACGTTACAAGATACTTCTAGAGACTGATTACTTATTTTGGCCTTGTATAAATTAAGTAAAATAATGCGAACTATGACAGACCAGATTGATATCAAATCTCTTGTTAATTCTGTTCAGTATTCCCAAAATATTTTTTCTACCCCCTTTCTCTGTTAGGTGATTAATACTGAACCAACTGAGGCAACGGTTCTCAACCTATGGGTTATGTTCAATTTGTAACAATGAAAATACATCTTGCATATCAGATTCATAACAGTAGCAAAATTACAGTTATGAAGTAGCAATGAAAATAATTTTATGGTTAGGGGTCACCACAGCATGAGGAACTGTATTAAAGGAAGGTTGAGAATCACTGAACTAAGGCTAGGATTTCCTCTCTGTGTTCATTTATCCTCATTTCTGCTGTTACTGTTGACACAAAAAATTAAGCTGCCTGTGAAGCTGTCCTCCATAGATCTTTTCCTTAGAAGCACATAGTTTGTATTGTCTTAAGCAGGTGCCTAATTATCCTTGCAGTTAAGCCAAATATTTACCAGGTGGTTAGGGGACAGTAGTTTAATTAGAAAAAGCATATTATAAAGCATATTCGCAAGTCACACAGACCTAGGAACTTTTGATTTTCTTTTCACCTACCCCTAGGGTAGACCCAGATATTGGGTCTGGAATGAATGTGGATTCTCCTAAATTCCTTTTAATCTTTATTGTCATTACTTAGGCATATGTGATAATCCTGTGCTTATATTTTGAAACTCAAGTATTTCTAAATTGATATTTCTAAAAAATATCAATGCATAAAACAGGAAAATTGGGACTTGCACGATTCGTCAAAAAGTAAGGCTCTCCAAAGATGGAAGCAGAAGCTTTTAAATCTAATCTAAAAGATTAGATGCTTTATCTTGAACAAGATTGCCTGAGGGTTGGACAAGCATATACACACACACACTACATGGATATTTTTATTATTGTGTATTTCCAACCCACGCACTACATGGATATTTTTATTATTGTGTATTTCCAACCCAAGAGACAACAGACTCTTAGGATTTTCTTTTGTGTTGCCATGAATTAAGAGGAAATGGAAGCAATATGTGATTTAAAAGAACTAAAAGTTCTGCTAAATTGATCTTTAAATACATATGTATATGTATCTATGTATTTTGGTGTAGGATTCACTTGTAAGTGTACCCAAAGGGATCAAATTAAACTTGATTTGCACTTATCTATTTGGATTCTTGAATATACTGTTGGGAGTTACATTGGAATGCAAAGGAAATCTATGACTTGTCATAGCCAAGAGGCAAGTACGTGAACTGTGATGGTTACACATGAGAGAATTTTTAGCAACAATTAAGGTGGTGGCTGTTTCTTCTTCATGGGGGAGTCATGTTTGAAGTGGCATTTCACCTTTTTTTTTTCCCTCCCACAGATCCCCAAAGGATAATCACTTATGATGAAGCCATGGATAGTCCAGATCAATGAAGGCAGCAGGACAGACAGACAGGCTGCCTGTTTGTTACCTTTCTGCAGCATTAAAGCCGCTCATGGGGGACACGAGGCTTTGATGCTCCTTCTAGATCTTCAGTGCAGCAGAGGAACCATAAGTAGAATCACAGGATAATATATACAAATATATATATAGTTATTTAAAAAAAAAAGAGGCAACTGAAAGTAATTAGACTTCTTAAGGAATCAGAAAATTTATTTCAAGAGACTACACATGGTTATTTAATCTCCGGTACTGAGTAGATTTTTTTTCCTTTTTGTTAGTTTTTGTTTTGTTTTAAAGAGTGAATGCAAGTGATTAATGAATACAGACTCAATACACAAGCGTGGTTCCAAAGTTCCTGCTGTCATCAACTTGGGCAACAAATGACCCACTGGAGAGGCAATTCCGCTTTTAAAGGTCTCAGTTTCTTGTTCTGTGACTAGTGATGTGCTAATCACAGGGAACCCAGAATGATTCAACATTTTCCCTCGCTCCTTCAGTCTTTTGGTTTTACTTTTGAACCCTATGAGGATGCTGGATAGAAACGCCTTGAAGTTGCAGGGTTGCCTTTTCCAGAAAATGGTTTGCATGTCTTGCCCGGAGTAAAACAGCCTGTGGGGTGCTGGGGAAATTGTCATCTTTGGGGGGTGGGAGGGGGATGGAAACTCTGCAATTCTGGAATGATAGCTGGTGCACAGTTGACTTGACTTCGGTGACACATTGGACTTTGACAACTGAAGAATTCATAGGAGTGTCATTTTAAGACAAGTTGCAGAACAAGCAATTGGTTCAGTCATTTAATATACAAAAAGACTGTTCCCACATTTTTATCTAACTGTAAGTGGGAGCAAAGATATACCCTGCTTTTCAACTGTAGGTGCTCCAGACTTGCTCTAACACTAAATGTGCTGGGGGTTTTCCTTGTTTTTCATCAAAAATCTTAAAAAAACAACACGTTATGTTCCTTTTCTGCGAACTCCTTACCCCTTAATTTTTTTTTCTTAAGTCATTTCTAAAAAGAAAAGAAAAAGGGAAAAAAAGCCTATAAGAACTACAATGTTTCCATATTGGTTTCTAGCCAGTGGGGAAGAAATAAACCCTGCCCCTGCAAGGTGCCCTTTTTATTTTCTTGCAATCTGTGTACTTCTGAGCTATTTGCTTCTAATTATCTCTCTATTAAATATATTTTATTACTAGAGCAAAATTTTTTAAAGGAATGGAATGTGAAAATCTGGGAAGACCTTTATGGCAGAGAGCATAATAAGCCTGGCTCCCCATCACAGCCCTCCTGCGCACTGCAGCTTGTGTGTAGCACATGAAAACGGTTTTTGCTTTTTTTTGTTTTTGCTTGGGTTGGGGGTGGGGGGTAGGGTTCAAACTCAAGGGTCCAATATAAGATCAACCAGGTATTAGTGGCAAAGTAAATTCTTTGACCTGTTGAACCATCACAGGCACTGGAATTTTAAAAAAAAAAGCACCCACACTTAAAATACAGGTTAAATAGCTGGGCATTTAGACGGAAAGGTATTTTCTAACAAGATTAGATTGGATCCTATGGGGCATTAGGGGATGAAGTGACTTGTCTTGCAGAGCCCCTTTTGTTTAGGTATGTCTGACGTTTGGAGATTGTAGCATTGATGGGTTGTCTGGTTTTGTTAATTATTTAAGGCTTTTATAAAGGTAGTTCCTGAAAGAAGCTGTTGGATTCAACATAGAATAGAGAAACTAAATATCTTTAAAAGTCTGCTGGTTTCTGCCCTGCTTAGGTTTTAAAAGTATAAGCATGGATTGCCAACTCCATTTTATGTAAACAAGCTTTTTATACATAATATATATATATTAAAAAAAGTAACTTATTGTATCAGTCCAGGTTCAGAAACTTGTGGTTGGCCAGTTCCAGAATAGTTTCATTTCACCTGTAAACTGTATTACCTTTACAAATGTTGTAATTTTCAAATGTATAATATGTTTACAGATGTGCCCTGCATCTAGTCTGCCTGTGTTCCTATTTTAATTCTGTTGAGTCTCCTGCCTGCTTGCCAAAAGCTAGGATGTCTCAGGCTCTCGTACAATTCCGAGCAAAGGCATCCTTGAGCTTTAAAGCATTGAACAAACTGGAAAATGCAGCATAATACTGAGGTGGAAGAAGTCTGTGTTTGTGTTTTTTTTTTTTAAATAAAAATTTTTAAAAGTTAAAAAAAAGTCGAAACATTATAAGGTTGCTTTAAAAAAAAAGGCTCCAGTTTGTTTTACTAGTTTTAAAGTTCTGCTGTGTGTCCAATTGCCTTGTGTAACCACTTGCCGCCTTAGGGCCAGATTCCATATTTTTTTTTTCCTCTTCCAAATCTGTTTTGCTCACCTTCAATTTTCAAGTCTTCTGGCCCATGACACCCCATCCCCATCCCGTCCCCCAGCAGCTTTTCTGGGGTTAATGAGGTTCAGAAGTTGAATGAATATTTTCTCTATACACATTTTTAAGAAACAAAATTACCCAACCAAACTTAAATCTGACCTTCCATATGTAGAAGCAAAACTTAATGAATATTGAGGAAACACTACTTAGCCTAAGGCCTTTGAAACAAATCGTCAAAAGATAATAAGTAAACTGTGTTGGCTCCGTCTTCCTTACTTCCTCCCTGGGCCCCCCCTCACCTTAGGGAAGGAGCAAGGAGTGGCCAGCCTTCCCTTTTCCTCTGCCCAGCTGATGGAGAGTTGTACTCATAGGCCAAACATTTCACTTTTGTTTTCCTCCATTGAAGTTTAGCTGGATTGGATGGTTAGATTTCTATAGTTAGAAACTTTTGTCTTTCTGGGAACCCTAATGCCCCTACCATGTTAAGTCAGTATTTCTGGGCATTGGGTTAATGGACATTTTTGCTGAGGGACAAGCAGGACATTGGGATAAAGCCTATTTTGTGCCAGTTTGGTAACACTTGACTCTCTACTTGTCTGAAAAATTTCTCCTTAGGTCCTCACACAATTCCTTCCAGAGCACTTATTAAAAAAAAATCTTAAGAGTTAATCTGTTTTCTGATTATTTTGTATAAACTTTTAAAACTCAGCTGTGATTAATTTAGCACATTTAAATAATGATAATGTGTTACTGTTGGGTATAATGAATTTTCCTTCTACTCAGAGTATTAGTACTGTAGCATAAAACCAAATACAGTCTGAGGGATTAGAATATCCCCAAGTTCTAAAGACTGAAAATAGTGTGTTTGTTTGTGTGTGTGTGTGTGTGTGTGTATGTGTGTGTGTCCCGCTTATGAGAAGGAGGGAAATGACAGTGAAGATTTGGAAGTAAAAGAATGTGTGTAAAGCATTAGTATTCAGAGAACAAACTTGTATTTATTTTGTGCCATTTGTTTTCATTATATAAAGTCGGGTGGTTTTAATCTTTAAAAAAAAAATAAGGTAGTATTTGAAATGGGCACTAAGAATGAGCTCATGACCTATTTTTTTAATAGCTATGAAGATACTAATTAAGGGTGAAGAATTCTTTTAAAATCTGTCTTGATCGTAAGCTCCTATGTCACATACCACTTTCCTGTGTCTTGAGTAAATTCCTTCCCCCATCCCCCTTAAAGACAGGGTGTGTTTATCTTTGCTTCCTCTCCCACCTAGCCCTGCTGAAGTTAATCACATAGATAGAGCCTCACTTTCCGCCTTTTCCTAGTAACAGGTTTCATAGAAGGGATATTGGGGTGTTTGGTGATACCAGCTTGCTGGGAAGGGATGCCAGACAATGTAACCGACTTGTGGATCTTGTTTTTGTGTAAAATAGATGGCCTGAAAGCGATTATCTCTTTTCTGTTTTAGAGCTTTGGGGGCTTAGCTAGTCACTACTTACTGAGAATCTGCAAAAACTTAGTCTTTTTGTAAGAGTTTTCATTTAAAAAATTTTTTTGCATAGAGTAACAGACACAACTAACCTCAATGGAGTTCCAGGGAAAGCGTTCACACAGACAGCCAAGAACAGGCTCATGGTTCAGCCATAGATTAGCTGCTGCTGTCCCACATGAAATTATCCAGTAGCTTCTCTCATTGTAATTGCTGTGAACTTAAAAAAAAAAAAAGGCATTTGGTGTGAAATTAAAATACTTACTGGCCCCCAAAGGGAGATCTTGCAGAGAAGACTCTGGACTGATTAACCACAGTTGAACATGGGGTAGGGTGTGTGTCCTTTTCCTTAGCCTCTCCTTCAACCCCATGTTCTCCTTCAAAGAGGGCTGGCTTCTGCAGAGAATCTCTGGTTTGACCACTTGGCCGTTTCCTCAGATGACACAAATGTACCTTCACTGTACACAGCTGCTGAAGAGCCTTTATCCCCATACATGTGGCAGAGCCGTTACCCCAGTGCTGTTGCAGGACAATGTATCTGGCGAATAGCGAGGCTTTTTGGAGGGGAGAGCAGGGTGTCTTATCAGGTCAGGCTAAGAATGCTGCTCAAGTATGGACAAAGGTCTTTAATCTTGTCCTTGATGTGTGGTTTCTCCATTTAATTTGGGGCAGGATGTTTTACATCTTGACACTCTAAGAGCTCTTTAGAAGAGAAAAGTAGGAAGCAAGGCTAGAAGCGTAAACAGCTTCTATTGGAGTTTGCATGGGCAAAACGCTAGTGCCCTAATCCTCGATGCCAAGATGATTAAACACTGAGAAAAACTGTTGGTGTGCATTGTCCACAATTAGGTGAGTCTGTGCCAATTGTGAGAACCATCAACCTACACTGAAGATCCACTGAGCAGAGTGAGTAACACTGCTTGTGCCCTGTATGAGCCGAGCTTTGTAATGAGAGTTTGCACAACAATGTCCCCATGGTACAGGTGGCTTGTTTGCAGTCTAAATGTCTGGGCCTAACATAGCAGCTGAATTCCAGAGGCAGTATAGATAGGGTTTTGTGGGGCGTATTCACTTGCAAACCACTGGCCGGTCTGGTAGTGAAGCAATTCCTTCTGCATTCCTAGGAGCGAGTGGCTAATAGGTGCTGGAAATCCTTGGGGAAAATCAGTCCTCGAGTGTTCTGGAATTGGTGGATCTATATTTCTCTTTTACACTTCATCCTCAAGCTTTGTTTATGTTCAGAGTTCTAATGCCATTTTTAACATCATAGTATGTATCCCTTTTCTACAGCCTTATTAACAATAGAAACTTTTAAAAATAAGTCCCATTTGCATCTCTTTGGTATGAAAATTGTACGGGACAAACATACCAACCTTAAGCTGATGTAAAATTTGCAGTTTGCCGCTGAAACTGTTGGCTTTCCATTACAGTCTTTCCTCAGGTGCTAAATAAGGGTTCCAAAAGTGGATACTGCTTTTAGGAATTTCTGCTTTATTCTTACATCTTTTATTTTAAGAAAAAATTTTTTTTTGCTAGGTGTTGTAAAGATTAAGTATTTTAACAAATGGTTTGTTTTAATATGTAAATAAGAATTATGCCTCTTTAATTTGACCCTCTGTTAAAAGTCTAAGTTTGTTGTTTATTCTTTATTGAGGAACCTCTCTTGACTTTGAAGACATTTCATTGTGTTGCTGCATTTAAGAATGGACTTACAACTGTGTTCATGTTGTCTTGGGTTAAAGCTCCTGCTGCTGCTATGAGTGACTGAAAATCAAGAATGTGATGCACTTTTTTCCATGAACAATACGCCGTGATTCTTCCTGGGTTGCTTAGGTCCCTTATCTGCAGCACAGCCACTAACTCTAAGAGTGACTAGGAGACTGTGGGAGAAGAGAGAAGAGGAGGGGGTGCGCATCAGTGGAGGTGGCTTACTTACTATGACACCCATGAAGGACGTAACTGGCAACAAAAGCAGTGTGAGCCTGTTACTATAAAGCTTTTTGGCCTTAAAAAAAGTTCCCCTTTCACTATCAAAAAGGAATCCCTTATATTTGTCCCTATTGCTCTGCCCTTGCTCCTTCTGTGTCAGGAGATGGGGGGAGGGGTGGGGAATGATATGTGACTTCCTGGAAAAAAACCTTGAACTCTGTTGCCCTGGGTGATGACTTTCCTTAATGTTATGAATATATAGATGGGAAATTGTCACTTAAGTGCTGCTGTTAGCCAATTAGACGTAATATCCCCATAGTCTGTTTTTAAGAGAAATTGTCCCCTTGGGGGGGGGGGATAAGGGAGGGAGGGGGTGTTCAGGTTACCAAGTAAACCTGTAATTGTGGTAGTCTTGGGGGAAGGGTAGCACAGGTGTTCTCCTGCAAAGACCATTCCCCCAATTCTGCGTTATTCTGTATTGAGTTTGCAAAAGAGGTAGTGAGTGAGCACGTATAAGTTCTTAAAAAGTAAATGGAGAGTGCAGGGAGATTCATTCCTATACCAGAAAATACTGGCCTGTGATGGGGTACTGGTAATGTATGCTTGTTTGTTTAGAGTCTAGACTGGCTCTTCCACGATATCTGTTGGCTTGGACCAAAGGTAAACCCAGGTATAATCAAATTAAGTGGGACTTGGCAAGAGAGAAGGGAAAATTTTTTGAGCAAATAAGGGATCTTCAAGGAAATTGTTAAAGAATACAGGGAAGAAAACACCAAATAGGGTAAGAAATCACTTCGTTTATTCCTTAAGTAGGGATAAGAGGGATGTATAGCCTAGCCTTACCTAGTCAGATTTTTTTTTGAGAACAAAATCTAAATTTTGCCCATGGTATGTAAATACTACAGAGACAAAAATCTGCCTGCTTATTCAGTACATTTTCTTTAGCCAGAGTTTTATATTTTTATATCAATGTGCCTTGCATGTGTATTTTTTTAAGAAAAAAGGTAGATCTTTTAGTAGTTTCTGAAGTCCACGTTCTTGCCATTTCATGCTGAATGATGAGCTTCGCCCATGGATCTCTGGTTATCGATCCTGTCACGAACTGGAGCTGCTTTAGTACTGGGGCAATTTGTATTTTACTCTTAATGTGTTAGTGGCTGTTCTGTGGGTTGTGAGGAGAGTCGCAAGAGTCCTCTCTTCTGGTCCTTCTCTTCCCGCTACCTGCTGGCTTTTAGCACCTTCCTTGAGTCATGTGATGGCATTTCTTGTGTTCTCTTTCGATGTTCTCCCTGCCCCTTTAACCAAAGGGGTTCTGAAACGCTTTGTTTGCAAAACCCTGGGAGGGATGGAGCCAACTTTGCTGTGGAATTCTGTGGGAGCTGCTAGAGTGCTGTTGGCTCTCTCCAATTTAAAAGTTTTTGTTAAAATACAGCACCTTGCTTATTATTAAATAAAACAAAAATAAAGAAAAATGCTTGTCTGCAGCCATTGTCTGGAAATGATGAACTGTGCAATTCTGTTTGTTCCTTCTCCCGTCACATCTCCAGACTTGCTTTCCCTAGTGTGACTTGTACCTGTGTCCGTGGGAATGTGAACCGCTTTGCTCGCATTACTTTTTAGAACCCCATTTTGCACACTCGGGTTTTGCTGAAGCTCTGTGAAAAGGTTAGTTCTAAGCAGATGAATAAAGCTACGCACATGTTTTGGAAGTTCTGTGTCTCATTACCAGATGTGACATCATCTGTCCCTCTTAATCTCCTGTGCTGCTCTTGGCTTTGCCATCTCAGAGGGAGGCTGTAGCTTCAGACCACAGTTCTGGTCTAGCGCCAGACTACAGAAACAGGAAGAAAGAGCACTCCTAGCAGCAGACCCAGTTTGGAAAGGGGAGCTTGGCTTAAATTAGAAGTGTCATTTTGTTGGGGAGATTGGAATAACTTTTCCTGCCCCCATCCCCATGCTATTGCTTCCTTGAGTAAGAATTACACCACTATTTCTTGGATCAAAAGAAGGAATGTGGACTAAGTTGGAGTAAAAGGACCGTTCCACAGAGGCTTTGACCACTTTAATGTCTTAAGTGTAAGCAGGTTTAAAGGTAGGATTGAGTTATTTTCACACTTTTAATGTCGTTTTGGTCAAGTGTTCAAATAGAGGAAGTGGACTTTGAGATTAGTTTAGCTGCTACATTCATCCCAAATGTTCTTTGGGTGTTTGCAGAAGAAGCACAAAACTGGGGAAGTTTGTCCCAGGACAATTGCCCTTGTTACTTAGTGTAGGAATATGGGGCCAGTTAAGTTGCTGCAATTTGCATGCACTAAATAGCTTTACTTTTTGTGTGTTTACTTTTTAAAAAAATGTACAAAAAATGTCCTAATCTGGTTTAGTTAAATCAATTGTTTAAAAATTTCTCTTTTGGGGGGGGTGGGGAGGGTGGCGGGCGGATAATGTAGCTTAGGGCCTTTGTTTAGGAAAGGCTAACCATTATGGTAAAGAGATCACTTAACAGTTTTTCCTCCTATGCTCTTAGATCCAGCAGAAATCCTTAGCTAACGTTACAGCTTTCCCAGTGTACAGAAGAGGGCTATTTTTCAGTCATCACATGTGTGCTTTTGCACCTTCAGTGGGTTTGGAACCTACCTGGAGGTCCTTAATGTGTGTTGACTTTAAAAACACTGGCAGACGCCCTTCTCCCATCTCTTTCCTGTATTGTCAGTATTCATGGCAGTTAAACTCTGCCACTGTCTACAGACACTCATTTGCATGGCCCAAAAGGCAGAAATGCCCTCCAGAGTGCCCAGGCTCTGTCCTAGGTGGGCGAGCCCATTGTAAAGCATCCGTCAGTCCTCGTTTGTGTCCGGTTACCCTAGGACTTGGTGGGGAGGGGGTTGTCATGGCAGCTTGTCTGTTTAGGAGCTGAGTTACCTCTTGGTTTGAGGGAAGGTGGAATGCCACGGCATAAATAGTAAGGTTTTCCCTTCTCCCTTCTCTCTCCGGCCTCCCAAGTAATTTCATAAAGGGTTCAAAAGCGTCACCCTGTCAAAAAGCCAGGCATGCTCCAAATCGGAGAGCAGTGACCAGAGATGAACCTTTTAGCTAACTGCTTAGGTATTCGCTGTAGCCGTATCTGACATCATAGAACCCAGGGAGGGTCTGTGTCAGTTACATGACATCATCTTTCTTTGTTGATGTCTTCACATCCAGTGTTTTAAGACAAAAAAGCTGCGTGAATTTCATTTACTCTGCTGACCCAACAAAAGCTCTGCAAACCATACCTACATTTACTTATTTTATCAGAAAAAAACAAAACAAAATTTGTAGATCAAAGTAATGTAAATTGTTGAATAAAAGTTTTGAAGTTTATGAGGTGTTCGTGTGTTCCATTTGACCCCTCTTCTGTTTGCTGGCTTGTAGCCCTTTCTGAGAGCAGTATGAGTAATCATTGTGTTGACTTAACTGTTCAGCATTTTTCAAGGTGAAAGGATAAAGTATTTGAAGGCTGAGATTGAGCAAGCTCAGATAGGCTGGCTCCATCTTCTCCCTTCCATGCTATAGTTCTACGGAGTTAATCTGAGTAAAAGAATAACTACTGAACTTTAGACTGTTCACTGGGACACGTTGAGAAAGATAAACTTCTGATACTTGGGGATGATTATGTTGTCATACCCACCCACCACTCCCTTCTGTAGAGAAAAGAAGTATGGAATTCTTCCTAGGATGGGGAAAGGGTGCTGGATGAAGATCAGATTAATATATGGCACTAGTGAAGCCAAAAGTGGGTTTATAGGGGGCATTCCACTTTGCTGTGGAACCTGCAGCTGAGAAACATTCCGTTTTAATTCATGACTTTGGTCACAGCAGGGAAACTAGGTTCACAGGTCGGATCTGTTACAGAATACAGGGAAGAAATCACTTCCTTTATCCCTTAAATGGAGATAAGAGGAATGTGTAGCTGAGCGTACCTAGTCAGATTTTCATGTAAATCCTGCAAAGACAAAATCTGCTTGCTTATTTAGTGCATTTTCTTTAGCCAGAGTTTTCTATTTTTATATCAATATTCCTTGCACATGTATCTCCTTAAACATGTTGCTGCTACATATATGTAGTCCCTTTGGTGGCATTTCAACCTTGGTTTTACAAAGGCTCTCCAGAGTAGTGGAGGATACTATTTGTGCATTACCATTACTTGGAAGTCAGGGCAAAAGCATCACCGACCAAAACTTTGCCCTGTGTCGCAATGAACATAAAGGAAATATTAGATTTCATAGAATACATTTCCATGAATACTTTTGCCTGTGGAGGCAACAAAGTGCACTTAAGTGGCTCCAGCTCAGCACGACTAATGACTTCATAGAAACAGACCCTTGACACTTTTTTTTTACACTTCTTAAGCCCTGAAACTTTGGTCTTTGTTTTTTCTCTTAATGACATTTATTGAGAATTTTTTTTAGCAGTTTTGTTCACAAATCAGAAGTGATGGCTTATGAGCAGTACAGTGAAACCCATTATTCTTTTCAAAACAAGTCATAGAACGGTTTTAGATTGCTGGCGGCTTCCCTCAGTCTTAGGGAACCTACTGCTGAATGCGGCGGATTGACTGAATCTGGAAAGTCTGGGCGTGAGAGCCCCATTCTCTCCAGTGCTTATAGTCTCCTCCATGGTGATCACACTCCAAGATGTACTGGTACCCACGGTATCCAGGATATTGGTAGCAGACCCATCTAGAAAAGCCCAAAGAAGCACCTTGTTAGTGAAATGGAATGAAAGCCAGATCTAACACTTAAGAGACTGAACTAGAATTCCTACTAGAACACAATTTGTGACATGTCATTGATTCTGGGAAACAATTCATGAATGTGGTGAAGCCCATTCTCACCCCAGAACACTTTGGTATCCACTCCTGTGGTGCCAGAAAAGTACTTTTTGTACTTGGGCTGGAACGTAGATTAGGAACTACATGAATACGTATGGGGAAGGGAACTCAATGACAACCCAAAAAGCCCCATTAATAAGTTAAAAATTGATTGCAGAGGGAGGAGGTCTGCATACTGTTATGAACAGTGTTTCTTTGCTTAGGCAGATTTTTTTTAAAGGCATTTTTAGGCATCTTTAGTGCTAAAATGGTGAATATAAGTGTAACGTAGCCCCATTTTTGTAATTGATGCTCATAGGATATGGGTTGCAAAAAAGTCTCAGAGATCATCTCATCTAACTTCATTTTGCCAATTTAGGAGACAGCCCCAAGGGGAGCTTAAGTGACCTGTCCAAGGGTCACACAGGTTCTAAGTGTAAGGATTGGGATTTAAACCCAGTCCAGCACTCTTTCTAAATACAGGTAAGGAAATGAATTCATAAAAACTCAACAACAACAAAAAGGAAGTCATAGGCATGTGTCTACTTATGCCTGAATCCCATTTCTCACTCACGCGCCGCACTGGATCTTCATGGAACCAACTTCATTGTTGCACCAGCCCATGGCCTGCAAGGAGGGGTAGTCGTCACAGATCTCCCACTGGCGGCCAATGAAGTTTTCTTTCTCAAAGATCATGATCTTGGACTCCTTATGGTTCTGTAACGCAAGAACAAGAGATCCTTGGAGTCGTTCCAAAACTAGTCTTGTTTTCCTCAATTCTTTGTAAAAAAAAAAAAAGTATCTTTTAAGCTATTCAAAATAAATATAAGCCTAGAATAAACTTTCCTTGATTAAAATGTTTGGGGTTGGAGAGGACTTCAGGATCCTTAAATGAACATTTTTTTTGAGGGTCTAGACTTCTGGTTCCATCAGTGTAAGGAACTCCTGGTGTGGAAAAAACCATCCTTTAGTGATTCAGATAGGCAGAGAATGGTGTGAAGTACTGAGAAATTGTGCACTATTGGTCACAGCTGGTGCTATCAGAAGCAGGACTTGAATTCGAGTTTTTCTGATGCTGAGGCTGGTCCTCTCTATTCGTGATGCTGCACTGCTTCTCAAATGAATCATAGAGTACGTTCAAAATGAGCATCCTTTCGAAGATAGAAAGCCTTTCTACAATATCCAGTGGTCACCCAGCCTTCCTTGTACAGTCAGAGAGTAACAGAGCCCACAACTTTGGAAAACATCCTGTTCTGTTGTGGGGCAATTTTCATTCTCAGAAAGTTAGGTGGAGAAGTTAGGGGTCAAAACAGCCTCGGGCAGACAGATGAGGCACATCCTGACTTCAATCACTTGCCCTGTTTTTGCAACAAATAAAGTGCCACCCAGATATAGCAAAGGGGAATAATTTGTCTGAGGAACATCCTCTTTCCCTTACCACATGGTAGACTCAGCTGCCAGCCATCTGTTCTTAAACATTTAAGGTAAAAGTAATTTGGTTGGGTATCACTTACACTTAGACTACGCCCACCATGAGGCTTTCAGCTTACCTGGCCAGTAAAGCAAAGACAAACGGTAGCACTAGGTTGTCCTAAAGGAGAAGGAGCCTCTCCAACACCATTCCTTTGGATTGTCTCTGTGTGAAAAATCTAAGGGAAAATGGTACCACCATCCCTCATTCACTCTTGGACCACAAGCTTCAAGCTACTCACGGCGGAGCAGATTGGGCGAAAGGACATGAGACGCTCCACATGGTAGGCGTTGCTCCCGCTCCAGGCTTCCCAACGTGGGTACTCTCCTCTCTCCAGGACAAACTGCTGCCCACAGAAGCTTGTGTGTTCATAACCAATCCATCTGTGGAGACACAGGTCAAGTCAGAGCCCACAGAGACTAAAGCAGCAGACTTAAATACGTTGACTGTCCCAGGGGGATCATCCAGGATGCAGCACCCGTGGGACCTTGCCTCATGGAATGATAACAATACTTGACTCACATACTTATAACCATGTACAGTTTACATTATTTCATCTAAGTAACAACTTCACCACGATGGCACCAGGGACCCAGATGGGGAAGGTGATGGATGGAATTTGGGGTTTATTTGTTGTTTTGGGTAATTTATCACACTCCCTCAGTCAAGAGGTTGAGAGTTTATTGGAAAACTGGTCTTCACCAGATCAGAACCCAATATTATAGATTTAGATCTGGAAAAGATCTCAGATCTAGTCTAATCTCATTTTTTTGTAGATGAAGAAACAGGCCTTGAAGGCTTACTAGACTTACCCAAGATCACGTAGCTAGGTTTGTTGTTGTTTTCATTTGTTTCAGGCATGTCCAACTCCTTGTGAACTCCATTTTGAGGGGATTTTCTTGGCAAAGATTCTGGAGTGGTTTGCCATTTCCTTCTCCAGTTCATTTGACGGATGAGGAAACTGAGGCAAACAAGGTGAAGTGACCTGCCCAGGGTCACACAGCTATTGAGTGTCTATGGCTGGATTTGAACCCAGGAAGATGCGCCTCCCTGATTCCAGGCTCAGCATTCTATGTGCTGTGGTGCCACTTGGCTGCCCAGAGTGGTAGATCATAGAGTCAGAATTCAAACTCATCTCCTTTGACACTGAAATAAGTGTTCTTTCTGCTCTTTCAGTCGCCTAACAGCCCATCCAGTATCCTAAGAATGCTCTAACTTGAGAATCTACCTTAATTTTTTCCCCCTTACTTGAATTCTATATTTGGAGCTCCAATTCCACAATCTGGTGACTTTGTCTTTGACACAGCTCCATTGCCCTCCCAACCAGGCTCCATTGCCCTGACCACCCTGTCTCTAGCTTCCTTTTCCTTTAAGATACAAAACAGAGGGATTGCAGTGGCTGTCTGCTGAGTTAAATGAGATTCTAGGTGTTATCAGGCTCCCGTTTCCTTAAATCACCCAAATCTAGAGCCCCAGAGTAAAAGAATAAGAGTGTGGATCTTTTCTCCACTCAGCTGACCCCCCTCTGCCTCCTGGGCTCTGTGCCCAGTTAGGTGAGACACAGGGGATGGAGCGAGGGGTCTAGAGTCAGGAAGAGTTGAGTTCAAATTTGACCGCTGGCACTTAGGAACACGGGTAAGTCACAATGGTTGTCTTCCTCAGTTTCCTCATCTGCCAAATGGGCATGACAGCAGCTTCCACCTCGCAGGGTTGTTGTAAGGACCAAATGAGTATTTTGTAAGCCACCTAGCCCAGCACTGTGCCTGGCACATAGTAAATGTTATATAAATGTTAATTATTGTTGTTAATTAACCTCACACTCTGTGGTTTCCCTTCCCTCTCCACCCCATCCTTATTTCCTTATTCTGGCATCAGTCAGCGAGCCAGGAGATGACAAAGCGGGCTGGGGTTCGTATCCACCTGTGAGAAGACAGGATGGGATTGAAGGGTGAGCTTTCTTGTCAGGACAGAAAGACTGACCATCCACAAGGGGGCCCTGGAAGATCGGGATTTTAATGTGAATGGCTCTGTTGCATCGAGGCTATGGCTCCTCTGTCTGCTGAGCCTGGAGAAAGCCACTGACTCTCTCTGACCTGGGCAACAAGAATGGGGTTCTCCAGACCAGAAGGTCCAAGAGAATGGGGAGGCCTCTGGCTGCAGCAGCAGCAGCCACTGACCCACGTACCTGTGGCAAGCCACGCTCTCTGTCCCACTGGTGTGGGACCCTCCAAGCCAAGGCATCCCCCCAATAAGGCTGGATTAGCAGGAGAACTTTCAGGGGGAAATCAAAAATATGTACCTTGGAATGCTACCACA
This sequence comes from Pseudochirops corinnae, assembly GCA_028646515.1. Lineage (NCBI taxonomy): Eukaryota > Metazoa > Chordata > Mammalia > Diprotodontia > Pseudocheiridae > Pseudochirops > Pseudochirops corinnae. Next base: position 28,425,468 of record CM053586.1, read on the forward strand.
GACACTTAACAAATTGTGGGACCCTGGGCATGTGATTTAAATGTCTGAGACTCAGTTTTTCTCCTCTGTAAAACAGGTATAATAATAGGACTGCCTTACAGGGTTGCTGGGAAGATCAAATGCACTGTAGACACATAGACATACATAGCACTTTGCAGCCCTTCAAATGCTGTTGGTGTGATTGTCACCCAGTCTGGGAGAGTGTAGGGTCCCTCCAGCACAGAACTAGGCATGATTTGAGACAGAGGGCTAGGGTGCTAGCAAGAACGGGACTTTACACAAAGCCGGCAGCTGCCATTAGGACCTTAGGAATGGGAGAGTGCCTAATCTGTGGGGCGAGAGGTGGAAGGGCTGGAAAAGGGAGCCTAAGGGAGCAGACCCACTTTGTAACAGGTCGGCACCTGTGGTGGGGATCCAAGCACTTCATTCCCACTTTCATGTGGTATGCTGGGTCTTTTAGTATCCTTGGCATTATCAAGCTGATCCAGTAAGCATTCTCCCAGCTTTCTCTAGCTCAGGGTTCTGGTGCAAAATCTGTAATTCTGTCAGGGGCATGGCACCTCCCTCATTTTGGAGATGGTCTCTAAGAATTGATCTGGTCCAAAAAAAATCTCCACCCAACAGCCAACCTGGTGGTGAATCTCCAAGCCATCACTATCACTTATTCCTGAAGGTCACATTGATGCCAAAGTTTGTGTTCTCACTGATAAAGCCTTCTAGAACCCAGGATCCCCTCCAGACCCTGGCCAGGCATCAAAGGAGGATTTTCATTTAAGGATAGTGTTTTAAAATCATTGGATTAATAGGTACTGTGGGGCCTGACCCCTGTTCCTCTTCTATAAACACATAGAAGGTATGCTAGAACCTGAAGGCTGCCCTTTCTCCTTGGAACCCACACTTCCTTCTCTCTCTTGGGTGGCTCTTCTCTTAAAGAGCCCCACCCAAAGGTATAACTATGAAGGGACAAGTAGGGCTTTGGCTCAGGGCAGCAACATCCCAGTGGGACAGAGTGTGTGTACTTCTCCCTGTTGTGGCCACTATAGTTATCTAGGTAGCACAATGTGGAGAGAGTACAATGGACTCAGAGCCAGGAGAGACCTGGGTTCAAATTCTGTCTCAAACATTTAATAGCTGTGGGACACTGAGCAAGCACATTTCCTTAACTGTAACATAGGAATAATTACTACACCTATAAGATAATACAGGTAAAGTACTACATAAATGCCAGCTACTATTCCCCACACCTCTTCTCCAGTCCTCTAGAAGCATGGATCATAGATTAGAGCCCAAAGTCCAGCCCCTTCATTTTACAGATGAGAAAACTGAAGCTCAGGGAGGTTAAGTGATCTGGCTGACAAGGTATTTGAACACAGGTCTTCCTGACTTCAAGTCTAAAACATTTTCAACTACATGGAAGAAAGGAAAGAAGGAAGGAAGGGAAGAAGAAAGGGAGAAAGGAAGGAAGAAAGGGAGGGAGGGAGGAAGGAAGGGAGGGAGGGAAGGAGGGAGGAAGGGAGGGAGGGAAGGAAAAAGGAAGGGAGGGAGGAAACAAGTATTAATTCAGACCTCCTATGTGCCAGGCACTCATTTCATCCTTAGAAGAACCCTGGGAGAGAGGTGCTCTCCTGAGGTAGCAACACCAACGACAGAACTGTCTGAGAGATGGGAAGCCCCTCCCCACAAAGCAACACTACCACTGGCCCTTCATGGGTCATTTGGCGGGGTGCTGGGCTGACGGGTACTCACGCGCCACATTCCACCTTCAGGGATCTGACGTTGTCAAAGCTGCACTCGGCCACATTGGGGCAGGGGCCTGTGAACTCCATCCTCTTGCCCTGGAAGTTCTCCTGGTCATAGATGGTTACCTGGGACAGAAGGAATCCAGGATGGGAATGAGGACATTTGCCAGGTGAGAAACAAGGCCGGTGAGGGGCTCTTTGCTTGACCTTATTTTCCCAGTTCTCAGAAAGAAAGTTTTTGTGGTAGGGTTTTTTTTTTTTAAACAAGTATAGAAATAACCCACAGTAGCTCAGAAAATCTTAGATTCCCTAATTTTTATCTAGTGGTGATTTCCTGATAAATAAGGAAGTTGTTTGAATAAACACTCCAGGCATGTAGGAGGCTCATGTAACTGGGTTCCCTAATAGACCTTGAGAGAAAGATTTAAGGTGGGGATTCTCACGGACACCCTGATCCACAGTGTCAGCAAGGACAGGGGCCAAGGCCTGGAACAGAGGCGTAGGAGCAGAGACCCATGATTGGAAGGAGAGCTCCTTGGGAAGAGACATCAGAGTCTCTTCCTGTCTCTGTGGCGCCAGATCCTATGATTTCCAAGGGTCCAACTTCAATGTGACTTACCCAGGATCACAGTGCTAGTAAGCAGCAGAGGCAGACTTCAAACCCAGGTCTCCTGACTCTAAAGACAAACCCTACTCTACCATATTGCCCCTCAACAAGGAAACACAGGTTCTGTCTGTGATTCCTTGGGTGAACTTGAGTTCAAAGTCATTTCTCTTTTCTGGGCTCTCAGTTTCTCCATCTATAAAATAGGCATGGCATATTATAGTGGATGGGCAGCTATGTGGGACAGTGGGTAAAACCTGGCTTCAGGCACTAACTAGCTATGTGACCCTGGGCAAGTCACCTAACCTTGCTTGCCTCAGTTTCCTCATCTGTCAAATGAGCCGAAGAAGGAAATGGCAAACCACTCCAGTATCTCTGCCAAGAAAACCCCAAATGGGGTCACAGAGAGTCAGACACAACTGAAAAACATTTGAACAACAAATATAGTGGACAGAACTGTAGACTTGGAGTCAGGAAGGCCTGGTTTCGAATCCTGCCATAGACACTTATTAACTGTGGGGCCTGTGCAAGTCAATCTCCTTATCTGTAAAACAAGGGGGTGACCTTTAAGGACCCTTCTAGCCCCAGATCTCTGATTACATTATGGAACTGTAGGTTGTATGTGCAGTTCAGAGGGGAAATGTCCCAGAAGCTTGGCTGGGCTGAATCCAGTTCTCCTGGTTTGTATAAAACCTGAACGCAGGCCGTGGCTGGTAGGGCCGTGGCTGGTAGGGCCGTGGCTGGTAGGGCCGTAGCTGGTAGGGCCGTGGCTGGTGGGGTCTTGGCTGTATTTTCTTTTCCAAGATAACTCATCAATGTAGCAGTATCACAGCACTCCTCTCCCCCCGCCCCGATTCCCTACCCTCACCCCAGCTTGTAGAATTCTCTCCAAATCATCAGAAAATCCCTCTCCTTTCTCCTGAATCTTGTCCCACATGTGGCCATGGTCCCGCCTTGGGGACAAAGTAAGGAGTCAGCCAGCATGGCCCAAGGAGAGACATTTTTTAACATGATTTTCTGTAATTCCTCCTCTTTTGACAGCCAGGAAATCCCACTCTCCTTGGCGCAGGCGTATTTATTTTGTTAGAAATCAACTGCTCGTTGAAGGTTCAAAGCTTCTGGTGGATGGCACATGCTGGGGGCAGAGCCTCAGCATTAAAACCTTGCCCAGGGTAGACAAATGCTTTCCTTGGCTCTCTAGGAGGTCAAATTTGAGCAGCTGCAACAGCCCCGCAGAAGGTGCCAACGAACTCTGGTCCCTCTCACCTAGCCTCTGAGAGCCCGCCTCCCAGCATGCCCTTTCACCAACGTGGACAGGCATCCATCCATTCCCTGGTCTTCCGGCCGATGGGCTTACCTTCCATGGCCCTAGAGGCCCAGGCAGAGGGTTTGTCTGAGCCATCCTGGCAGCCGGCACGGTTTCTGCAAGAGAAAGAAAAGGTCGCTTTTGAGGTCCTGACTGGAGACCAATGTGGCTACTCTCTTGTAAGCCCAGAGCTCTATCATCAATTCAAACATGCCTCTACTTCCCCATCTCCCACATGTCCCCCAAAAGGTGGCAAAAGTGCTATGAGCTGGTAGGCAAAAGTCTTACAATCACATCTGCAGCCTCAGTTGAAACTGCAGAATCCAGAAATGCAAGATTGAAACCTTGGGGATGTGAGCAAACACAGTTAATATTCTGGACAAAAGTACTGAGGGCTGGGTGTCAGTGCAGCTAGGGCCCAGTGCTCTGTCCACTACAGAGACCATTTAAGCAATAAGAGCACTGGACTTGGAGCAGCCGGAGTTCAAATCCTCCCTCCAGCATCGCCTCTTCGAGCCTCTGTTTCTTGCATCTGTGTTACAGATGACGATAATAATACGGTTAAGTGCCTGTCTCACAGGGTTCTTGTAAGGGTCAACTAAGACAGCACATAAAAAATGGGTGCTTTCATTCAACGTGGGTTCTATACTTGGGAGGGACCTCAGAGCCCATCTAATGCAGGCTCCTAGATTTAGGAGGGAGGGGAATAATTTAAAATCATGGCATTTAGAACTGGAAGGAACTTCACAATCATCCAGTACAAATTCCTTAATTTACAAATGAAGAAACTGAGCCCTCGGAAGGGTTAAGTGACTTAGGTGAAGTCACAGAGCTAATAATTGTTAAAGCTAGGATTTCAGTCCTGACTCCAAATCTGACATTCTCCATGGTGGCATTTTATCCTTGTTGTGGGGTGGAAAGAACACTGTTTCTAGTCTCAACCTTGTCACCAACTCCCAAGCCTTAATTCCATCCTCTCTCAAATTAGGGAGTTGGTTAAGGTCCTGACTTTTCATGTGACTTGTCCAAGGTCACATAGGTAGGAAGTAGCAAAGCTAGGATTTGAACCTAGGCCTGGTGCTAGGACTCCTATGAACAAAGAGCTGGAAGGGAACTGAGATCTTCTAACCCAACCCCCTCATTTTAGAAATGAGTCCCAGAGAAGCCAAGAGGACTTGCCCAAGGTGGTACAAATGCTGTGTGTCAGGCTTGGATTTGATCCTGGGTCCTTGGACTTCAAATCCCCTGCTTTGTACTAAACCATAGTCATTGAACTAGAGATGGAAGGAACCTTTGAGGCCACCTAATCCAGCCCCTGCCCCTTACCTTTTACAGGGGAGGAAACTGAGGCTGACAAATGTCAAGTGACTAGATCCCAGTCACACAGCTATTAGGTATCAGAAGTGAGATTTGAACCTGGATCTTTCAGACTCAGCTCCCACTTCACTCCCTGCAGAAGCAGGAGCTGCGGCTGGCTGACCCAGTGACTCTCTTCCTTGTGTGCCACACTCACCTCTATGCCTTTGCCCTGGCTGCTCCCCCTCCTCCCCTCAGCCTCCTGGCCTTCTTCCTTCTGCAGGAGGCCCTTCCCCACAGCGCAGGCCCTCCCTCGGAAATGACCTTGGCTGGTCTGGGTGTATGAGCATAGTCAAACGCACACACTTGTTTGCATGCTGTGAGCTCCCTGAGGGCAGGGACTGTTTTGGTCTTTATTTGTAGCCCCAGAACTTGGCACAAGGCCTGGTATACAGCAGGCACTTAATAAGTGTTTGTTGACCGATAGACCTGTAAGCTGTTTCAGCCAAGTCACGCCAGAATTAAAACCGCGACCTCGGTCCATGAGTATACTCTTTTTGGGATGTTTTCCCTTTGGGGGGAGTTTCCTGGTAAAGTTCCTTTCAAAACTTTCCAGTACTAGGTTGACTGAACTGAGAGGGGGGGGGGGGTAAGAACCTTTCTATCCCTGAGCGATGGCCAGATGTGGCCCAAGGCAGCCGCCTCATTCCAGAGCCCAAAGCTGATTGGCTGAGGCAGTTTTGGGGCGGGGCGCTTAGAAGGGGACAGCTGGAGGAATTGCTCCAGAGCTGCTCCCCACACTAAGCCTGCTAGACCCTTGTTTGTGGACTGTGGAGGGGCTCTGGGTATTTAAAGCTAAGATCCTTATTTCAGCCATCCCTTCTGAGGGTGGTCAGCCACCCTAGGAGGTGCCTCTTTCAGGCAGCAGATTCAAGGGCCCAGGTTGTACACCCAGGAGTGAAAACAGTGCTTGACCGGGAGCCAGGTGACCGGGTTCTCAACCCAGCTGTGCCTCTAAAGTATCAGTGTGGCCTTAGTCAAGTCTGCTGCCGGATATTAGTGGCTCATTGGTGGCACGCTGGCTAGAACCCTGGGCTCCAGCCAAAATCTCTGGTCAGACACTACTAACTGTAGGATCCTGGCCAAGTCACTTAACCTCCGTCTGCCTGGGTTTTCTCACCTGTAAGATGGATTTAATAACAGCAGCTACCTCCCAGGCTTGTTGTGAGGATCAACCGAAAAAATCATTGTGAAATGCCCGGTGCACAGCAGGCGCTTTCGTAAGGGCTATTAAGAATAAGAGCCAACACACAGACATTTCAAGGTTTTCAAAATGCTTCATGCAGATGGTCTCATTTGATCCTCAGAACAAGCCGTTAAGGTAGGGGCTATTAATTACCCCCTGTTTTACAGATGAGGAAACTGAGGCAGGCAGATTAAGTGACTTGCCCAGGGTCACACACCAGTCTTCCTGGCTCCAAGTTCAGTGGCCTGCTGTCTCTGGGTCTCTGTTTCCTGTGAAATGACCTCTGAGGTTTCTTCCTGCTCTAAGGATCTACAAGGCTCATGGGAACAAAATACAGATGAACATAACAACCCAGGAAACTCAATGCTTTAAGCCCTCAACAGTCAAACCACATTTCCGGACAGCCACTCTTACCCTCCAGCTTCTGCCCCAAAGCTTTCAAAATACCCCCTCACCTCTTTTCAAGGATCCCTCCAACCTTGAGGGGCTGCTTGGGCAATGGTGCCAATCTGGCTTTGCCTCCCTTCTTCCAGGGGCCCCAAGGATCCTTCCTCTGGGTTTGGGAGTGCAATCTCCACCCCCTCACCCCTGATGAGCAGGTATCTGCAGCGCCTTCTCTTCCAAACCAAAAGCCCTGAGAGCTGGGGGGATAGGAGTGGGTAAGAGGGACCCAGCTAGCTTTACTCACCGAGCTCCCTCTGGACAGCCTGGGTCTCCATCTGGTACCAGCTCAGCCCGGAGCGCGCCTTTATATAACGCGGGCCCCTCTAGCTTGTCAGCATAATGCTTTCTCTGCCTAGATCTCTAGGTGATCCCTGGGGCTTTGGGCAGCTCAGCGCCCTGGGCCAGGGCTGTCTGGCTTTTTGTTTAAAGGGATCTAAGCTGGTTCCCACTACTGTCTGTGGATGCAGGCCTGCTGTACTCGGGCCATTTTAGTGGGGGTTGGGGATGGGGCTCTGCTCTCTCTGTGCCTGCCTTTGAATGCTGCTGGGAGGAGTCTTCCTGGGGCAGGTAACTGGCTTTAGCTTCAGGGGCCAAGGAGGGAAGGTACCACTGCCCCAGGTGCCTCATTCGACCCGGTTAGCGCTTACATCATCAAAGCCCCCTCTATCCTTAGCACCTCGGGACACCTCGGACCAGTGAGTGCCCCATCTCTCAGCTTCCCAGGGGCTCAGACGCCCTATTTCTCCAAGCATTCCTCACTCCCCAGGGCAACTCCCCCCACCCCATTCCTCAGAGTCTTAAACCATCACCTAGCCCCCCACTCCCAGCCTTCCTCCCACAGACTGGGCCTCATGCAACCTCTTTCGTCTCAGAGAAAAAATTCCATTAATGAATGAAAACATATTTACTAAGCACTCACTGTCTGCTAGGCATGCTGCTAAGGGCTGGGCCTGGGAAGAAAAAGACACAAAGGGAGACTCTTCATTGGTATGTCCCCATGGCCGCACCTGCTTCTCACTTCCTCTCCAGAGCCTTCACACCCAGCCCAGGGACGGTCTGCATCCTCGGGTGTGGCCGAGAATCCGAATGGGATCTGGTGAGAGGAAGCCCCACGTGCAGGATCTGGTCGACACTGGCTTCTCCATCTGCTTGGAGGACAGACTCCGCTGCCTGGGGAAGATCCGAAAGCCTCCGCCCCGCCTCCAGCCCCCTGCGTCCTAGCTTCTGGCCCAATGCAAGCTCCCTGTGGGCAGGGGCTGCCTGGCTTTGGTCTTTTATTCTCTTTATCATCCAACACCCCGCTTAAGGGGCACTTAACAAATCAATGGATTAGTCACCCAAGGGCTCCAAACACGGGAATGCTTGCAAGGAGCAAAATAAGTCTGTTATTTATGTGTGTATTCATATGTGTGTATGAATATATGTGTAGGGAGTGGATCTCTTTGCCTTTGTGGGTCACCCCCTTCTCAGCAAGTTCTAGTATGTGTCACAGGCAGGACTCAGACCCTCACCTTCTGCTGCTTTCCGTTCTCTGTCTTTTTATCTCTCTCTGTCTCTGTCTCTGTCTCTGTCTCTGTTTCTGTCTCTGTCTCCCTCTTTCTCTCTCTCCATCTCTCTCTCCCTCTCCCCTCCCTCTTCTTTTTTTCTCTTTCCCCTTCTTCTCTTCTTCCTCTCTCTTTCCCTTTCCTCTCTCCTTTCTCCCTTCTCTCTGTCTCTCTTTCCTCTCTCTCCTTTTTTTCTCTCTCTCTCCCCTTCTTCTCTCTTTCTTGCTCCCCCTTTCTTTCCCTTTCCTCCCTCCTTTCTCTCTCTTCTCTCTGCCTCTCTTTCTCTCCCTCCTGTCCTAAGGTTGGGAATACAAATAAAACCAAACAATCCCAGACCTCTCAAGAACCTCACATTCTAATGATACCTTAAAGCCCCAAGAAATTCTGGTTATTATAATAAAATTCCCGAACTGGACGGGGTCACAGGGGCTGGCTAGTCCAAAACCCTCACTTTGATGGTGAGGAAGCTCAGGCCCACAGAAGGGAATTGACTTGCCCAGTCACCTGGAAATAAGCAGTACAAGCAGACTGGCCCAGACCTATGGAATCCAGTCCAATTCCCTGTTTTCTTCCTGATTCTGCCATGGGACAGCCTCATCTTATTCTCTTCTCTTCACCCAGATCCTTCCCATCCCATTCCCTCAGCTTGTCCAGCTCCCCATGAAGGGCCAGTAGGTCCCACTCTGTTCTCATTGGGATGTTCTTCTCTCCTCCTCCTCCTCTTCCCTCCTTCCTCTTCTTCCTCCTCCTCCTCCTCTTTCCTCCTTGTCCTCCTCCTCACCACTCTGGGGAAATACCCAGAATTACTTGCACTCTGCTTAATATCTATGTCCTTGTAATTCCTCCTCCCTCACCAAAGAACACAGTGGAAATGAATATGAAGAGCTCTGGCTCTGGAGTCAGGGGCTCTGAGTTCACATCCCACCTCTGATACCTAGAACCTGTGTGACGTTGGTCACACAGGAGTCATTCCCTGGGCCTCAGTTTTCTCAGTCTGTAAAATGAAGAAGCTGAACCCAGTGACTTCTAAGGTTCTTTCCATAGCTCACTTAGGCTTATGACCCTATGACGTCTGAAAATCTTTTCCAACTCTAAACCATACAATTCTATGATCTTTTCCCCTCAAGCCTTGGTGGATGCTATCCATACATTCGGTTAGCAGCGGGACGTCATGCTTGCTATCTGCTACCAACCAAGAGTCCCTCCCCCTACTCAACAACTCCAAGGGAGGAATAAATTGTTTTATGTTGCTACTTAATATTACACACACATACACACACCTTATCTCTCCAATGAGATTGTAAGCTTCTTGAAGGCAGGGTGTTGGAAGAGAGTCAGGTTTCCATCTTGGCTCCAATGAGGCTTTGGACTAGTCCCTCCACCCCGACCCCCTTATCAAATAAGGGGTAGGATTAGAGCAGGGGCTCATCCTTTTTTATGTCATGGACCCTTTTGGCTGTCTGGCTGTCAACACATTATTTCCAAATATACAAAATAAAATTAAGATTATAAAGGAAATCCAAGGTTAATGAAAACAAATATGTGATTTCTTTTTCCATTAAAGTCCCCAGACCCCATAAAATCAGACCCTTGAAGGTCCACTTCTTTTTGCTTTATCTGTGAAATGAGGAGGTTGGAGTAAATTGGAGGTTTTTAACTTGGGGTCCACACATCCTCAAACGTTAGATGTTAGGTGATCCATGAATGTGTATGGGGGAAAAAGTCACATCTAAGTTTTCATTAACTTCTGACTGAAATTTACCATGTCCTTCAATTCTTTAAAAACATGATTCTGAGAAGGCATCCCCAGGCTTCCCCAGGGGTCCAGGACCCAAAAAAAGCTAGGAATCCCTGACCTAGACTATATCCAGAGATCCTTTCCCATTTTCAAGTCGATGAGAAGCTACGATGAGTGCAGAGACTGTCCCCACCAGGGATCTTCAGGGAAGAAAAATCCCCAGCATTTTGCCAGTCTGCTCTATTTGTGTTTTATGCACAATCAATGTTTTTATTTGGGGACTTGAAATCACATGGGTTGTTAATACAATGAAGACTGATGTAGTTTAAAATTTATTCAATGAGAAGAAAACAATCAGACATCGTTTTGGGAACAATACACAAGTACGAGTTGAACGGGCCAAGAGCCAATTCCTGGGTCTTCATCTTTCCCTCCCACTCCCTCTTCTTCTTTAGAACTCTGGGAGTTTCAAGGAGATTTCCAGTTCTTTAGGGATATTAAGGAGTTTTCCTAGAGCTGTTTATTTCACTTACTACTTGTATACAAATCAGTATTTGTCCACCCACTGGGTCCTCCCCTTCCCGCTCCCTCTTCACTCCCCCCACACCAGTGACTATTACCCTTCCTCCCTTGGTCTTGGGGTGACCCTAGAGAAACAAACAAATGCTCTGATTTTTTCTGTTCTCATGAAAAAAATTCCATTGGTATTCTATTTAATATGAGAAAAAGCATATGGCACAATGGAGAAAGTGCTGGACCCAAAGGGAGGAAGACCTGGTTCAAATCCTGCCTCTTACACATACTGGTTATGTGACCCTGAGACAGGTTTCACTTATCCCTGTGCTCTAGGTCAATGGTTCTCAAAGCATGGTATCAGGGACCAAGACCCTATTGCAGCAGTTCGCAACCTGTGGGTTGCGACCCCTTTGGGGGTCGAACGACCCTTTCACAGGAGTCACAGGGGTCTCTTAGGACCATCAGAAAACACATATTTCTGATGGTCTTGGGAACCAAGACACTGCTCCTCTATCTGTCTCCAGGTGGGTCTGCTCACTTGCAGATACGCCCACATATGAGTATTAAAGGGTCATGGCATTAAGAAGGTTGAGAACCACCGCACTGTTGGGTGCTCTATGAGATCAAAACTATTTCTACAGTTATACTAAAATGTCTTAGGGCAGCTAGGTGGTGCAGTGGATAGAGTACTACCAGCCTGGAGCCAGGAAGACCTGAGTTCAAATCCAGCCTCAGACACTTCTTAGCTGTGTGACCCTGGGCAAGTCACTTTACCCTGTTTGCCCCAGTTTCCTCATCTGTAAAATGAGCTGGAGAAGACAATGGCAAACCACTTCAATATCTCTGCCAAAAGAAACTCCAACCCAAATGGGGTCATGAAGAATTGGACACAACTGAAGAAAAACAACAGAGAGATGTCTTAATTTCTAACATGATGAAGTATATATAATAGACATAACCCATAAAAACAAAAGCTTTTGAGGGAAGAGAGTCTAATAATTTTAAATTTATAATATTTTATATTAATTAATTAATTAATGATTTAATAATAAAGCAGACTGGAGACTAAGAAGTTTGAGAACCTCTGCCCCAGGCCTCTCTCTAAGACTAAGTGTCAGAGAAGGTGATGATTGCAAATCTCTTTATGGGGTAGTTGCCTATCCCAAGGAAAGTGCTGGTCAGCCACTAGGCTCCCTGTCAGTTATCACTTACAATGAACACCCCTCTCTTCCCCCAATCCTTCCCTGTAGCAGAGAAGCTTAAGTAAAACAGAATCAAATCCATGCATTGCCCACATTTGACAACATGTGCTACATTCCTCTCCTGTAGTCTCCTGTCTCTCCAACAAGGGCAAGGCTCTTCCTAGGGGGTCAGCCCAGGCTGCCCTGTGGGAGGCTAAGGAGGCTAGACCCAGGAGATAATTTACAGGCTGAGCTTTCTCCCCCTTTTTACAGATAAGGAAACAAAGGCTGGCAGAAGTAAAAGAACTGAGGCAGGATTGAAACTCATGTGTTCTTGATTCCAAACCCAGAGCTCTAACTACTATGCCCCCTAGTTGCCCACTCCACTCAAATGGGCCCAATTATTTCCTCTTTGGTGCAGGAGAAAGAGCTCTGTGACTTGGGGTCAAATTCTGCCTCAGTCACTTAATAACTTTGTGACCTTGGGCCAGTCATTTCACCTCTAGGCCTCAGTTTCCCCATCTGTGGAATAAGGTCAGACAAGATGACCTCTATGTTCCTTTCCAGCACTAAGTCTGTGATCCTATGACATTCTCCATTGGCTGCTGCCATAGTTGTGGCTGTAGACCACTCAGTTCAAGTTTCTACTGTATGTAAGGTCCTGGATGGTACAAAGGTGAAACACCACGTGGTTCTTGCTTTTCAGGCATTTCTCACCTCTTCTGCACTGCCGGGATGCTTGGGTCTGTCGGTGCGGGCCCTTTTGCATTGGGTGAATCCCTCTTGGACAATGGATAAAAGCAAAAGAAGTGAAGGGGATGAGAAGAAAAGGCTGAGATGCATTATGGGAAGTAAGTCAATGAGCTTACAGATCTATGGGGAAAGTCCTGGAGTACTAACACTGGGTTACCCCTCTCCCTACGCAGGTCACCTTTCCTCCACATCTTGGTAGATAACTCAAGAGCTTCTGTAGCCAGGAGATGCACTGACCTGCTGCCACAGAGCTAGGAGGGTCCTCAGGGGTCATCAAGTCCGACTCCCCCATTTTACAGAAAAGGAAACAGGCTCATAGGATCATAGATCCAGCGCTGGAAGAGTCCTTAGAGGTAATGCACCTCACCCATCCCTTCATTTAACACAGTGGTTCTCAACCTGTGGGTTATGTTCAATTTGTAACAATGAAAATACATCCTGCATATCAGATATTTACATTAAGATTCATAACAGCAGCAAAATTACAGTTATGAAGTAGCAACAAAAATAATTTTATGGTGGGGGGTCGCCACAACATGACGAACTGTATTAAAGGGTCACAGCATTAGGAAGGTTGAGAACCACTGAAATTTTTAACAGATGAAGAAATCAAGGCTCAGAGAGGTGCTAGGTGATTTGTCCAGGGTCAGTATCTAAGGTGTGACATGAATCTCTATCTTCCTGACTCCAGAGTCCAGTGAGTTGAGGAAACATTCTGCTCTGAATTTAGGCCCTCGGACCTAAGAAGCACATTCTGTCACTGGGCCCCTACCTGAAGACTTTCCAGTTTGGTAAGGGAACTGCCAGAGAGGCTTGGCTCCACCGGCCAGGGTCTCTTGACCACCATGACCAGGAAGTGGTAGAATTAAGTAGAAATGGCTTGTGTTTTAATGGGGAAGAGGAATTGCAGGGACAGAGACTAGGGGGCAATATGAAGCATGAAACTGTGGAAAGAGAAAGACTGAAGTTCAAATTCCATCTCTGATACTTAGTGCCTGGAGGACCTTGGCCATATCACTATTTCCCTGTGACTGAGGGTGTTGAAGCAGATGGCCTCTGAGGTCCCTTCCAGCTGTCAGGCAGACTCTGAGTATGAACGTGGTACCATGGAAAGCAGAGGGTCACTAGCATGGGCACCTGCAATCTGGACCCAGCATCTTCTCTCAGTCATGGTCTTTCCTTGTACAGATCTTGTTTCCCTAAGCCGACTGATGGTCACTTGAGGGCAGAGACTTCTCTGGTGCTTCTAAAGGCCCATGACTTCTTCACAGATCACAGGATTCTGAGCTGGAAGGAGCACTAGAGATCCTTTAGCCCAATGCTTTCATTTCTGGGTCCAAGTGGGGAAGAGATTTGCTTGAGATTGCAGAAGGTTAGGGTTTCTTGCCTTGGCCCTGCTTCCGTCTCTCGAAATCTCCTTATTGTTTTAGGAGAGTTTTTATGTCTGTGGCTGAGAAAATGTTCAGTCCCTGTTGGTCACCTGCCTTGGGATGAGATTCCCTGTACTTTAGCCAGGTTTATGTGCAGTTGCCATGGCCCCCGGCCATCTCTGGGCCCATACTCTCCTGTGTTTGGTGGGACTTACTGGAGTTTGGCATAGGATCACAGACTTTTGGAGCTGGAAGGCATCTGAGAGGTCATCACGTCCAAACCCCTCGTTCTGGAAATGAGGGAACCAAGATCTAGATAGGGCGAAGTGGTTTGCCTAAAACTATACACATACTAAATGGCAGAACAGGAATTTGAACTCAAGTCCTCTGACTCCCAAGCCAAATCTTTTTCCACTATTCTACTCCCTCTCCCTGCATATGAGGAATTTAGGGTCACCATGATGAGATACCAGAGGACTTTAGTGGAGGAAGGGCAGGGACTTTGTCAAATTTATCTCTTGTATCCCCCATTTCTGATCCATTTTAGAGATGAGTCTACTAAGGACATAGCGGGGGGTTTTGGTGGGCTGATGAATAGATCTGCTAGACCACCTGTAGCCAGCAACCCAACTTAGAAGGTCTAGGAGGTTCTATACAGCCCATGGGCAGCGAGGTGGAGGAAGGTCATACAGAGGAGGGGAGTCATGGGGTTGCTCTGGGACCTGGACTCAGCACTTTGTGGCCAAAGCACAAAGCGCTGGACTGTGTCTCACTCGCCCTTTTGTTGTCTGGCACATCGAGCGTGATGAGGACAAAGCAAAATGTTAGGTCAGCTCTCGCTGCCCCTCTTTCTCCCTTCCCCCCTTTCCAGTTGGTGGCACCTTCCTAGGGCCCTTTGTGTGCTCTCGGGCTGTATGACCCTCTGCCATTCCCTAGACCTCAAATGAGAGACTGGCTGCCTGGCAAGGCCTGATAAAGGAGAACCTGAGCCTGGGACCCCGGCAAGAAAATTGGGATGGAGACTCGGAGATCAGTCAGTGGCAATGTTAGATTGAGAGCAGAAAGCGATCCGAGCCCTTCATTTTACAAGTAAGGGAAACTGAGTAGAGCTGGGGTTTGAAACTGGGTCCTCTGGCTCTAAATCCAGTCCTCTTCCCCTGTCTCATGTTGCCTGGAGATTCTGGAGAGCTTTATATGGTATAAAGTAGAAGGGGTTCTGACTCTGGTTCTAACCCTGTGCCTGTCACTTACCACCTTGGTGACCTCGGGGTCACTTCTCTGGGCCTCCGTTTCCTCATCTGTAGAATGAGGGGGTTGGAGTGAGTCATCTCCAAAGGTCCCTTTTGCTCTAAAACTGTGGAGTCTTTCATCCTATAATATATTTCCACTTGAGAATTCCTAGTAGTGGAATGTCTTGGATATCCAAATCACAAAATCCAAGAAAGGGCTGGAAAGGTCTATTTGAGGTCATTTACCTCCACAGGGTCTCCCCTACATTGCCTGCCTTTTCCATTCCCACTGCTATCACTGTGTTCTTCTTGACAATTGGGGGTAAGTGACTTGCCCAGGGTCATACAACTAGAAAGTGTCTTGGGCCAGATTTGAACTCAGGTCCATCTGACTCTAGGGCTGATGCTCCATTCACTATGCCACCTACCTGCCCTTATCACTGTGGTTCTGAACTTCATTCTCATTACCTCCTCCACAGATTATAGTAATGTTTTCCTACTTGGTCTCTTGTCTTCCTTCTGTCTCTCTTCTCTCCAATCCCTTACTCAAAGGGTTTAATTTCAGATTAAACGGAATGCAAAATTACAGATTAATCTTCTTACGGCACAGCCCTGGTCATGCTGATTTCCTGCTCAAAACTCTTCCTTTGCTCCCCGTCACATGCTGAATCAAGCATAGCCTCGTTAGCCTGACACTCAGTGCTTTCCACAATCTATCTGCAATTACCGGTCCAGCCTTAGCTCCTACCATTCACCTATATCTTACGCTCCATTCAAACCTGACTACTCAGCATTCCCCAAACAAACTATTCTTTTTCACCTTTGTACATTTGTTCATACTGTTTCCTCCATGTGAAATGTTATCTCTGCCATCTCTGTCAAAATCCCTCTAATCTCCCTTTTTTTTTTTCTTACGCTCACACACACTCATCCATCAGTGTTTACTGTTTGGGCAAGGGTCAGCTAACAGTAAATGGCTTATCTGGAGCAGCTCAGAGCCTGGGTGGCTTATGACTTGCTACATATACATAATTATGGCAGGGATTCAGAACAAAGGATTGAGGTGGAGGATACTTGGATGGTAAACGCACCTTCAAGCTTGTTTTGTTTTGGCCTCCTGCCCACACCTACACGCAGAGGATCTTGGACTGAAGGAAAGTTGTGGTGCCTCAGGTCCACATGGCTCTTTTTCTTTGATGAAGTCCCCCTGAATGGATTCCAATAAGGGGCTAATCAAAAGTTACAAGGAATTTCTAACCTTAAGTTAGATAACTCTCTGGAACAATGACATGCAATCCAGCCCCAGATATAGTAGATCAAATGCCTCTGGGCTCTACTTAGATGACTACTTTGGCCTCCAAAAGGGCTTGGTTTCTTGCAGTGAAAACTCTTTTATAGGGGCAGCTAGATGGCTCAGTGAATAGAGCACTGGTCCTGGAGTCAGGAGGACCTGAGTTCAAATCTGGATTCAGATACTTAACACTTACTAGCTATGTGACCTTGGGCAAGTCACTCAACCCCAATGGTCCTGCCTTCCACTCTCCGGGGCGGCGGGGGGGAACCAAGAAAACTCTTTTATGAGAGAGAAGCTACCCACAGCAAAGATATTAGGAATTGACACATTTCTCTCCCTATAGAGAGAAAGTTGCTAAGAGATTTTCCTTATTCTAACACTGGGTATGGAAAGTTTGCCTCTCTAATAACTGAACTGAGATTTAAGACTCTGGGCTCCAAGCTCAGACTCCTCCTTTTAAGTGAAAGATGCGGTAGCTTAGCCGAGCTCTTTAGCTAAAGCCAGAAGCTAGTTACACAGATAAACTTTGCAACCATAACACCAATAAGGCCATGCCTATCAACTGGAGAACAATACCTAGTAGCAGCCAGAGTGGCAGAGACTAGGTGCATGTGAGACCAGACGGGAGCAGACCAATGAGAGCCATGAAATGATATCATCAGAGGACATTAGTGTTCCTCCATATGTGTGACCTGGGTCCATGTGCTTCCAGTGGGTGAGACTTGCACTCCAGCCAATTGTGGTAGCGATATTTGTTTCTCCACCCATGTGTCCTTATGTGTGTGTCTTCCAAGTCTGTTCCCTGGCTGTATGCTCCCCATGTATATGCCTTTCTATATGTTCTCTAGGTGTGTTCACCCTTCCCACTGATCATGTATATTTTTGCGGGAGAATATACTCCAGGTTTGTAGGTAAAATAGCCTATTGCTATAGTATGTGAATTTATTAAACGTTTTGCTATGGATTAATTGTGTCCTTTACTGATTAGTAAAAGTCTATTGGTGGAGCTACGGCTTGGTTTCGTTGGTGAGTATGGACTCACTGGGTACCTTGAATTAGGTATAATTTTTTGGGTAGATCCGCATGCAGAAGAAGGGTTGATCAGAAGACAATATGGCATAATGGAACATGCTTTGAACTTGTAGTTGGGAGAGACAGAGTTTGGAATCTTTCTCCTACACTTCTTAGCTTTTTGATCATAGACAATTCACTTAAACAATACTTGCCCATCCTCTTTCTCCTCCCTCTGCTGCTTGGATCTCATGGATCATACCCTAATCATACTTCACACCTCCCTAATCTGGCTGCTAAGACATAGTCTTTGACCTGCTTTGCCTTTGACCTTGGAATGTCCCAATCCTGCCTTCTTTCCAAGCTCAGTAACAGTCCTCCATCTTGCCTTCCATTATTAGAGTTCCCTCAGGACCCCATCCATGGTTCCTATTCTTCTAACCATGGACAGATTCATCAATCTGAACCAAAAAAAGGGCAGGTTTAAACACTTAAGGGGAAAGTCACATGGGGAGGGGGAATCAGATAAACTTTTAAACTAAAAACTGGGTTAATGAATGGAAAAGTTTCAGATTAATGTGAATCTCACTAGTGCAGTTGTAGAGGGAATGGAGTGGCCTGAGTAGGATGAGGATGACCCAATAAACAACTCACCAGCTCTAAGATTAAGAGGTCAGAGGGAATGCTAACCAAATATTCAGATGACAACAGCTGTGAGGAATCGGTGCTGGTTCCAGAGGGTCCTAGTGGACCAGATGCCAGGGAGAGACCTTTTCCCCAATCTTCCTACTACTGTCCTCATCCTGGTTGGAGGCTGAGTATCCATCCCCATTCCCATGGCTGAAAGATCCTGTTCCTTCCCACCCTCAGGACCACTTCCCCCTTCCCACCCTCAGGACCACTTCCCCCTTCCCACCTGTCACAGACTGGGTCACTCTAACCCTCCCTATTTCTCTCCCCAAAGGGTTAGGGTCATCATGGCTGCTTATGCCACTGGGATGAGCAAGATGGGCCTTACCATCTGCCCTTCCACCATTTTCTCTGGACCCCCAGGCACTACCACCTTACCTGCTGATGTACCCTAAGGACCCCTGGACCTTGCCCTCCACCCTGCAGCTGGAATTCTCCTATATATGTTGTCTTCTCCAATGAGAATGTGAACTCCATGAAAGCAGGAACTGTTGCAGTTTTCTGTTTGGGTCTTTAGCCCTTAGCCCAGTGCCTGATACATTACTTATTACCTGACACTTATTCATTCATCTATTCATTTATACTGATGGTAGAATTAGAGATCGAAGGAGGAAACTAAGGGCTGAATCTGAGAACATGAAATGTTTGGGAGATAAATGTAAAGGTCTGGACTTAGGTTCAAAAAA
>CM053586.1:28444614-28535282 GCA_028646515.1 Pseudochirops corinnae
TCTTAGGAACTGAGACACTGTTCCTTTATCCATCTCCAGGCGGGTCCACCCACATGCAGATACACCCACATATGAGTATTAAAAGGTTGCAGCATTAGGAAGGTTGAGAACCACTGGACTAAATGAATGTACTTTGTTCAAAACTTTGTGACCACTGTGGTGAAAACTATGGGGCCATCTTAGTGATAAGTTGTTGTGAATGCTGTATTTTTATTTTCTGTGATAAGTTGTAACATTGTGAATGCTGTATCTCGATTTTCCGTGAATGCTTTGCTCTGATTTGTTATTGAATAAATAGAGTGTTCACTATATTGTATAATCAGAAGCTGTTCACAGCGGCATTCTTCTAAAAAGCTGCTTGTGCTTGGTTTTACTAGGTGGCGCAGTGAATAGAGCACCAGCCCTGGAGTTAGGAAGATCTGAGTTCAAATCCAGCCTCAGATACTTAACCCTTACTAGTTGTGTGAAACCTGGGCAAGTCACTTAAGCCCAACAACCTGGCCTTCCCCCCTCAAAAAAAAAAAGCTAAATAAATAAAAGAATAATTAACAGATTACCTGCATGTTCCGCTTGTGTCCCTGGAATGTCAAGACAGAGAGAAGAAGGCTCCCCAGCGTGTTGGGTGGACCCCCCCTGGGGAAAATTTCCAGGAATGCATGTGTGGGGGCATTGGTCTTTCCCAGATCTAATCATAGAAAAGGGGCTGGATAATGAGGTGTTAAATTAACTGTAAAAATACAGCCATTCCAGATGATCCCTTTATGAGGTACAAATTAATCCCTTGAGCAAATCAGAAAGGAAGCAATATGATAGGATAATAATAGCTAAGATTTATACAGCCTTTAAAAGCTTGCAAATGCTCTTTATACAGATGGTCTCATTTGATCCTCACAACAATCCCGGGAGTAGATACTATTCCTAGCCATTTTTTACAAGATTTACAAAAGAAGAAACCAAGGCAGACAGCAGAGTCATGACTGCGAGGGTGTGTATCGTTAGTACGTGTCTGAGGTCGATCTCAAATTCACCACGAACTTCAGTGTTCCTAACTAGAACACCATCAATAAGCCATACCTGCACTGGCCTTTAAAAGTCAGGTCACTGAGTTCGGGAGACAGAGCAGAAGAGGAATCCAGCTCCTGATAGAAGAAGCAGAAGACACATGGCAGCTTGGTGGCTCAGTGGACAGTGTTGGGCCTGGAATCAAGAAGAACCGAGTTCAAATCCAGCCTCAGCTGCTTCCTAACTGTGTGACCCTGGCTAGTCATTTAACCTCCGTTTGCCTCTGTTTCCTCCTCTGTAGAAGGAGGGTAGTAATAACACCTGTTACACCCAGGGTTGTTGTAAGGATCAAGAAAGATAGTAATTGTAAAGTACTTAATACAGGGCCTGACACCTAGTAAAGGCTATTAAGTATTATTAATATTATTTCTTGGAGCTGGAGAAAGGGCAGCCATGTAAACCTGGGAGAATAAAAGCGCAGGCAGAGACAATTTCCACAAAGAGCAAAGGGCCAGAACCCTGGGAGTGAGGTTGTTTGGGCCAACTGACCACAAAGGAGACTGAGACCGAAGCTGTGTTGCTCCCCATCATAAACCCCAGAACAATAACCCTACGTCTCCTTTCTCTCCTTGCAGGAGCCTGTCTTCATGGAGAAAGTCAGTTTGCCTTTCTTGTCTTAAATGTTTCCTTTGTCTTTATAGATGCTCTTAACCACTAATATTTGCTAGTATGCCTACTGGGAATACAGTTTGGAGGAAGAAACTGAGGAAGAAACATCCCCAGAGAAGAGATAGAGGTAGATTTAACACCGAGGTATTTTGCCTTGAGTATTATCTCTGGGTGGGGGTTTGGAGCTGACAAAAAAAAAAAAAAGGAACTCATGAGTCCTTTTATATCACTTCCTAGAGTAGAGAAGGAATATTTCTACCTAGAAACCCATTTGGGTCAGTAGTAGGAGAGCCAAAGAAAAGTGGCCAAAGAATTTTAATCCCTACACCATCTCCTTAACACTGTTACACATGGACGGCTGCTGCCCGGGCTGAGAAAGCATGGCTGTGTTGTGACGTGCTGAGGGGGTTTCTGCATCAGTGAAATTACAAATCTAATGAAGTATTATAAAAGACTCCACTTAGATTAAAAAATTAATTGCACAACTATCAGATGAGGGAAATGTGGCTCGAGAGCAGTTCTTGTGAAAAGGACCTGGGGGTTTTAATGGACCACAAATTGAACACGAGCAGTCAAAAAAAAAACCTAATGGTCTTAGGTTGCTGCTGTGTGGACGTGTTAATGTTTACTATTCTTTCTCTCCATTTAAATGCAACTGGCATACTCACATTATTACCTCCTGACTATCCATCCCTACTCTAATCAGCTCTCCTCCTTCCCATACCCACTTCTCCCCAGGTCTTCATATTTATATTAATTATTAATTTGTATAAATGTAGTTATGTTATATATAATTATACATTTTAGGCAACTGGGTGGTGCAGTAGATAGAGCACTAGGCTAGAGTCAGGAGTACCCCAGTGCAAATCCAGCCTCAGATTCTGGCTAGCTGTGTGTGACCTGGACAAGTCCTTTAACCCTGCTTGACTCAATTGTAAAACAGAGATATTAGTAGCACTGACTTTTCAGATTTGTTGTGAGGGTCAAAAGAGATCCTATTTGTAAAGTTCTTAGCACCGAGGGCCTGGCACATACAGGTGCTTTACAAATGCTATGATGATGGTGACGATGTCTCCCCTCTGCTAGCTCATTCCATTGGACCCTCTGGAATTCCTGCTCAATTCTCAACATATTTCCCTACAGGGGTGGGGAACGTGTAGTCTCAAGGCCACATGTGGCCCTCTAGGTTCTAAAGTGTAGCCTTTTGACCGAATCTTACATCTTCACACTTTTCAGCTAATGTTTCTTCCACCTCTTCAGAGTAACAGATACCTGACTCTCCCCTGACGACACTTTCTTCACTGGAGACCACTCTTCCCAGTGCCCAAGATTGAGTGGAGAAGTGAGAGGTGGCTAGGTGGCGCAGTGAATAAATAGAGCACCAGCCCTGGAGTCAGGAGGACCTGAGTTCAAATTTGACCTCAGACACTTGACACACACTTGCTCTGCCTTCCTCTTCCAAAAAGCAAAAAAAAAAAAAAAAATAGAGAGAAGTGGGCATAGTCCCTGAACCCCAATGCTACTGCTTCCAGACCATGCCTTTCCCCCTAGCTCCCATGAATCTTTCATTTTTTGAAATGCATGTAATCCATCCATCCTTATCACTGAATAAAATACAAAATCTCCAGTGTTTAAAACCCTCCAGGATCTATCTCCTACCTACCTTTCTAGTCTTGTATCATATTACTGTAACCTTTTACATACTTGTTGTCCAGTCAAATTGTCCTAGAAGCTATTTCCTGTATGGGAATTCCATCTCCTGCCTCCATGTCTTTGCACAGGCTGTTCCCTCCACCTGGAATGCACTTCCTCCTTACCTCTGCCTCTTGCCGTCTTCAAAGCACCATTCCAATGTTATCTCCTGCATGAGGTCTTTGTTGATGCTCCAGTTGATACTCTCTCCTTCTTGAAATTACTTCGTATATTTTTAAAAAATCATTTCTTTCCATGCATGTTATAAAACCTTGTTCCTCTCCCAGTAAAACATAAACTCTTTGAGGACAGACTTTCGTTTTTTTGTCCTTGTATTTCCAGTGATTTGCACATAGTAGATACTAGATCACTATCTATTGAGTTGCATTGTCGTGCACTGTCACTCGATGCTTAGTAGGAGAGATTTTCCTCTCCTGCTCGTGCTCTGCCCCCTCACCACCTTTCATTTGGACTCTCTTCTCTTCCCGTGGTCTCCCTCTTCTCCCATCTAATGTCCATATAGCTGCCAACCTGATATTCCCCAACACTGTTCTGACCATGGCACTCCATAGTTCAAGAAGTTTTGGGGGCTCCCATTTCCTGGCACAAAACACACCCCCCGGCTGGTATTTAAAGCCCTTCGTCATCTGAGTCTAACTGACTTTTCCAGAAACTCCCTTCATGCACTGTGTAGTTAATCAATCAGGCAAACATTTATTAAGTCCATCCTGTGTTCCTAGAGCTGTACTAAATACAAGTGATAAAAAAAAGAAGGCAAAAGCATATCACCTGCCCTCAGGAGGCTCACATTCTAACAGCAGAGACAACATGCAAAAAGTCGTATGTCCGAGATGTGCGCAATGTAACTGGAGAATGTTATCTTAGAGCAGACATGGGAAGGAATGGGAAAGACCTCTTGCAGAAAGTGGGATTTGAACTGAGTCTTGAAGAAAGCCAGGAGACAGAAGTGAGGAGAGAGCGGCCGGGTCACAAGAGACAGCTTGTCTGTCTGTCTGTGCCTGAAAAGACACCAGGTTGGAAGAGGGAATGCTGTGAGCAGACTTCTGTGCACACAGTAGTTGCTTAGTAATAGCCTAGATGACTTATATAGAACTTACTATGTGTCTGGCAAGGTGCTAAGTGCTTTGTAAATATTATCTCATTGGATACTCGCAACAACCCTGGGAGACAGAGTTATTATTATTATTATTATTACTATTTTATGACTGAGAAAACTGAGGCAAACAGAAGAAGTCCAGTGACTTGCCCAAGATCACACTACGAGTAAGTGTCTGAGGCCACATTTGAACTCAGGTCTTCCAGACTTCAATGAATAAATGTTTGTTGAATGATTGAATATTCTTTTTGTTTGTTTGTTTTTGTTTTTTGCTTTCTGGAGGGGGGAAGCCTGGGCAGTTAGGGTTAAGTGACTTGCCCAAGGTCACACGGCTAGTAAGTTGAATAGTCTTTAAAAACTTAACTTCTCAGTTTATTAACCTCCTCAGCTCCAATAACCTTCTTCTCAATCCCCTTCAGATACTGGCACCCTCACATTTTAGATCTCATTATCTCTTAAATTATAATAACAAAAATCTGACATTCTCTTTTCTGACCCAAATCGAGTTCTTCCACCTTTCCAACTCTCTCACATGCACTGAACTGATTTACTCTTTGTCCTTGCTTCAGTCTTCGGTTTCTTGACCTGCCCTTTTTCCCTTCATCAATCAACCGATCAGCAACCATTTATGAGCATGGATGGGCATGCCAAGCATTGTGTGAGCACCACTCCTTCTCCTCAATCATTTACCTCCATCTGTAGCCATGACCTTGTCAATTGCCATTTTATTTCCCTCAGTATGACCTTAGAATGCCTCAGTCCCCTGCCCTTCCACCATATCAACCTGCCAAGCCTCGTGTCTGACCAACGGCTCTCATCATCTAATTTCTTGGTCCATGGACCGGAGCTACCGAGCACTGAGAGACAAGATCATGAGACCAGGCTGACTTCAGCCACCATAAATTTGTATTCTATCAACTCAGCTAGACTTTGATGTTACCTGACAATCTTCTGACCCCATCTTCATTTATTGAGTCATTCAACAAGCATTTTTTAAAGTATCTACAAGATAATCAGCACTGTACTATGGCGAAAACATCTGTTTTGCTAATCACCATTATTTTGGTTAATTGCAACTTTCTTTAGTCTTCTGGTTTCATTTATGGTGAGACTGTCGAGGTTTCTATGGGATGGTTCCTCAACAAGTATGTTCACTTGGTGATCACCGAGGAAGTACTTGGATATTTATGTGACCAGCATGGTCTACAGCTGTTGTGACACAACATCCTTGGCCCCTTCCTCTTGTTTTGCCACCATCAAAGGGGATGCATAGGATTCGGGACTATACTCCACATCAGGAAGACCTGAGTTCAAACCCCATCTCTGACTGTGTGACCCTGGCCACGTCCTGGTGCTCCCAGAAAACCCTCTAACACAATAAGCTACGGAGCACATTCCAATTGGCATTGGTGGAAGGAATTTCCTCGCAGGGAGCTCCCTATAACAGATCAAATCTAAAAGGACCCAGGTGACTCTGTAAGACCCTAAGCTGCTGGGCAGGTGTAGATTGTGCTGGTAGAGTTTCCTTATCCGAGTCCCCTACGCCGGTGAAATTACGCGTCTGCCCCCAAACTCTCTTGTTAAGTGTTAGGTCCCCTGTTTCTGCTGTCAGTGCTAGGGCTAGTTATGGCGCCCGTGAGCTCCACCCTTCCCTTCCATGTCCAAGTGCTGTGTGTGCTGAGACGATGGAGACCGGTGCCCACAGCGTCTGTGTTCTGAGCTCTGGCCACCAGAGGGCACACAGACCCCCGGCACTAATAACAATGGCATAACCGCTGACAATGATGAAATTCTTTCTGCACGTGATTGTCTCATCTGTTTCCTTGTTACCCAGGCCTCTCTCCCTGCCAGTGAGGACCACGGCCCTGTGTAGTCTCTCCTTCAGTCGTTCATTCCCGTCTGACTCTGTCATGCATTGTGGATCTCTGTCCGTGGGGTTTTCTTGGCAAAGTGGATCTTGCCAGTGGATCACTGATCCACAGGTGAATTGAGGTTAAGTGGCTTGCCCAAGGTCACATAGCTAGGAGGTTTCTGGGGCTGAATCTGAACTCAGATCTTCTTGACTCCAGGCCCAGCACTCTTGTTTCTAGAAGGCTCTCAATTAATGTGTTGGCTGTGGGAGAGACCTCCTTCCCAGGATGAATCAGTTCAGACCCAGGAGATGCTTCAGTGAGTGAGTGTACAGCTAAGCCTACAAGGAACTAATTTCCACTTTAACAATGAGGGAAATGGGGAAGCAGCAGGAGTCCTCAGAAGTGGGAAGGGGAGATATCTGAGAGGGAAAAGAGAACCCGGCAACATGTCCTATTGGCAGCTGTGGGAGCTGGGGTCTCTTCAGCTACTCTGGGGCTGGGGCTTCTTCCTGCTTGCTCCCCCGGGGCAATGGAGCCCAGATCAAGGTTTGGGACTGAGGCGGACTCTCCTCTTAAGAAGATAGCTAGGTGTCACTGTGGAGAGGGGGTCAGGAAGACCCGAATTCAGATGCTACCTCAGTCGACCTTGGGCAAGTCACTTAACCTCTGCTTGCTTCAGTTTCCTCCTCTGTTTAATGGGGATAATAATAGGAGTTACCTGCAAAGGTTGTGAGGATTAAATGGAAACATTTGCAAAGCACTATGCAAATTTTAAAGTGCAGTCAATGAGCATTTATCAAGTGCCTACTGCATACTGCACTGTGCTCAATGCCCTGGATGCAAAGAAAGTCAAAGGTCAGTCCCTGCTCTGGAGGAGCTCATGATCTAATGGGGGAGACGGTGCCATGTACAAACAAGCTACTTCTTGTTCTAGTTGTTTCAGTCCTGAGCTCCTCTTGTCAACCCCATTTGGGGTTTTTCTTGGCAGAGATGCGTGAGTGGTTTTCCATTTCCTTCTCCAGCTCGTTTGACAGATGAGGAAACTGAGGCAAATATGGTGAAGTGACTTGCCCAGGGTCACACAGCTACTAAGTGTCTGAAGTCACATTTGAACTCAGGATGATGAGCCTCCCTGACTCTAAGCCCAGTATTCTATCCATTGCACCACCTGGCTGCCCTCAAACAATCTGCAGACAGGATAAATTGGAAAGAATCAGTAGAAAGGCACTCTCACCAAAGGGGAATCAGGAAAGGATTCCTGTATAGTTGGGGTTTTAGTTGAGACCTGAAAGCGGCCAGAGAGGCCAGGAGATGGAGATAAGGAGGGAGGATATTCCAGGCTTGGGGAACAGCCAGTGAAAATGCCCTGATTCACAACATGGACTCTATTATTATTGTCATTGTTGTTGTTTATAGGATAACTGATTCCCAAGGATGCTGATGAAGCATGCTTCCCCTCCTCCTGACATAGAGGTGATAGTCATAGAGTCAAGAATGAGACTTTTTCTGGTCATGGTCAATGGGGGGAATTTATTTTGTTTAAATATATATATTTGTTTTTTAAAAGTCTTGTTTTTCTTTTTTTAGTGATGGATAGAGGGAAGAAGGAAGAAGAAATTGATTTTTGTTCATTAAAAAAAATTAATTTAAGAAAGACAGATAGGATGACTGTGTGACCCTGGACAAGTCACTTACCCTCTCAGTGCTCTAGGAAGCCAAGACATGGATTTTTAACTTGGGGTCCAAGAACTTGTCTTTTTTTTTTTTTAATTAAATTTTATTTTCAGTCCCAAATTCTTTCCCTCCCTCTCCTTTTTCCTTCCAAGAAAAACAAAATCCATTACAAATATGTATAGTCCCACAAAATAAATTTCTGCATTAGCCATGTTCCTCACCCCACCTCTTGCAAAAAAAAAAAGAGAAAAAAATATGCTTCAATCTGCACTTAGAGTCCATCACCTCTCTTTCTGGAAGTGAGCAGCATGTTCCATCATGAGTCCTTTGGAACTGGGATGGGTCATTTTGTTGATCAGAGTTCCTGTGTCTTTCACGGTTGATTATCTTTACAATATTCTTGTTACTGTGTAAATTACTCTCTTGGTTCTGCTCACTTCATTCTGCATCAGTTCATACAAATCTTCCCAGGTTTCTCTGAAACCATCCCCTTTATCATTTCCTACATCACAATAGTCTTGCATCACGTTCATAGACCATAACTTGTTCAGTTATTCCTCAATTGTTGGGCATCTCCTCAGTTTTCATTTCTTTGCCACGATAAAAATAACTACCATAAAGTGTTTTTGTACCTATGGATCCTTCTCCTCTTTTTTTTTGGTCTCTTTGGGGTATAGACCTCGTAGCAGTATTCTTAGGACAAAGGATATGCTCAGTTTAACAGCTTTGGGGACATCTTTCCAAATGGCTCTCCAGGATGGTTGGATCAGTTCACAGATCTACTGCTCAACTGGTCTGACAGACTTGGCTCTTCTTAGTTATGTAAGGACCTAAAAATCTCCAAAAGCCTCACGATGGAAAGCCCCCTCCACATCCAGAGAAAGGACTATGGAGTCTGAATGCAGGTTGAAGCGAACTATTTGCTCTCTTTTTTTTGTTTTCTTTTGTTTTTTCTTTCTCATGTTCCTCCCATTCTTTCTAACTCTTCTATACAATATGACTAATGTGAAAATATGTCTAATAAGAATGTATATGGGGGGGCAGCTAGGTGGCGCAGTGAATAGAGCACCGGCCCTGGAATCAGGAAGACCTGAGTTCAAATGTGACCTCAGATACTCAACACACTTACTAGTTATGTGACCTTGGGCAAATCACTTAACCCCAATTGCCCTGCCTTCCCTCCTGCAAAAAAAAAAAAAGAATGTATATATATAGAGCCTATATCAGATTGCATGCCATCTTGGGAAGGGGGGAAGGGAAGGGGGGAAGGGGAGGGGAGAGAGGAAGAGAGAAGGGGGAGGGAGGAGGGGAGGAGGGGGAAGGGGGAGGGGGAGGGGGAAGGGGGAGGGGGAGGGGGAGGGGGAAGGGGGAGGCAGGTGGAGAAAATTTTTTAAAATTATGGAAGTGAATGTTGAAAACTAAAAAGAAATTATTTATTAATTTTTTAAAAAACCCAATGCATTAGTCTACCTATTTTTCCACATCTCTAGCATTTATCATTTTCCTGTTTTGTCATCTTAGACTATTTGATAGATGTGAGATGGTACCTCAAAGTTGGTTCCATTTGCATTTCTCTTAGAGCAATTTGAACTTGATTTTTAAAATGTGATAATTATATTTCAATATAATTGCTTTCATTTGTAATCCTACATAAATTATGTTACACTTCAAAAAAAAATGATTCTGTGCAAGGGTCCCTGGGCTTGTCAAAGACTTTCACCACCATCGCAGGCTTCAAATGTAGCTCCTGAGGTCCTTCAGATGCTTCTGTTTGCAATAACATGCTGATTGATTGCTGCAGAGGCATCAAACCCCAGAACATTACAGGATCTCATCAGTGAGGTCCATGTAATGCTTTATTCTTGGTGTAGGGTTACTCAAAAGAGATTGGTCCAACAATCCAGACAGGAAAAACTAAATGGATGAAAATATGCCCATTGTCCAGATGTACAGACATACAGTTAGATGGTCAGTCAGGTAAAAAAAATTATCAAGCCCCTCTTGTGTACCAGGTCCTGTGCTAAGCTCTGGGGTTACAAAAAAAGGCACAAGACAGTCCTGCCTTCAAGGAATGTAGTAGACCAGACTCTCATGCTTCCCCTCTTCTATGAGGCAGATATGCAGAAAGAATATAATCTTGTTGGGTGGATGCTTTCATTGGTTCTATGAATATCTAAAGTAGTTTCCTGCAGTCAATTAACAAATGATTCCCTGCTTTCTTTGTATCTCTGGGAAAGGTCCTGAGGAAGAAGTAGCCTTGGGCTGGGGTAGGGAGTGGTCAGGACTAAAGAAGGCATTTCAATTTACTCAGAGTCTCTGCTATAAGGTATATAAACCCTGTGATTTTCTTGTGCTATGGCTCTGTATGAAATGGCTCTGTAATAAACAGACTATCGAATACATCCCCATCTCCCTCTCTCTCTCTCTCTCTCTCTCTCTCTCTCTCTCTCTCTCTCTCTCTCTCTTTTATACAGCTGGTTGCTGGGCCACATTTCTGTGCTGGTCACAGCAAAGGAACTCATGATCTAATGAGGAAAGAAAATACATTAAAAAAGCTGAAAGGGAAAGGAAGAGTACCCAGCACAGGGCTATGTTGATATCCAGGAGAGTGAAGCCAAATGGGGAATGATGATATATCTACCTTAAATGAATGATCTGGGAGGAGCTCTATGCTCTCCTCTCCTCTGTGGAGTCAGTAACATCAAGGCAAAGGAATCATGGATTTAGAGCTAGAAAAGGCCTTAGAGACCATGCAGCACAATCCCTTCATTTTATACATGAGGAAACTGAGACAAACGGGGTTAAGTGACTTGCCCAGGGTCACACAACTAGTAAGTGTCAGAGACAGGATTTGAATTCAGATCATCCTGATGCTAGGACCAATACTTGAACTACTACCACACTGACTCTCAAGATACCTAGGATAAGGGGCAGCTCAGTGGTGCAGTGAATAGACCACCCAACCTGGAGTCAGTAGGACCTGAGTTCACAAGACACTTAACACTTAATGGCTGCGTGACCTTGGGCAAGTCACTTAACTCCAATTGCCCTGCCCTCCTTCCTCCAAAAAGAAAAAAAAAAGATACCTAGGATAGGCTCTGCATGTCCTCCATGAGCTGGACCCAGAATTGAAAAAGGAGGAGAGAGCAGATTAGATTATATTTGGGACATATATATATGTACATACATATATGTACATACGTATATACATATATGTACATATGTATATATACTGTCTACATATATGTGTCTGTGTGTGTGTGTGTGTCTGTATGTACTGCTTTAAACAATCCTGGTCAGTTCTATGACACAAAAACCCTCTCTTTTTGGTCAAAAATCTCCTGGTTCCACTGCATGGTGGAAAATTTTTTATTGAAAATGGCATCACAAGGGTTTAACTGAAGATTCTGAAGAACTGAAATTGTAGGTGACTCAAAAGTCAACAAAGAGATGCATGGTGGGAGACTTTAGGCAGCTAGTTAACATAGTGGATAGTTATAGATTTGGAGTCAGGAAGACCTGAGTTCAAGTTTTGCTTGACTCAGACATTCACTAGCCATGCGTGACCCTGAGCAAGTCACTTAACATCGCAGCCTCAATTTTCTCATCTGCAAAACGGACATGACAATAACAGCATCTATTTTACAAGGTTGTTGGGAGAATCAAATAAGACAATGCATATCTGGTGCTTTGCAAATCAAAAAAATGCTATAGAATGGAAACTATTATTATTTCCAAAGATGACTAGCTGTAGAAGCTGTAGAAAGGTATTATCTATGAAATGTGTGATCAGGACAAAGAGAGGGTCTGGTCATAATTAAAGAGCTAGGGATCATAGATGGTCAGCCTAGTGCTACTCCTCCTAGACCCCCAGAAGGTGAAAAGTCCATCCAATATGATGAAGGATGTATGAGAGGACCTGTAGGAGAATTGAGCAGGAGGGCATGGATGGGTTGCAATCAGGACTACTGGAGGGAATAGTCACATCAAGGACTGTAACAAATAAAGGCATAGTCAATTTCTTTTGAAATCAACATTCTGACTACGTCTGAAAATGTATGCCCCATTCCACTCCTGTAACTCACCACCTCCTTGTGAAGCATACTTCTCCATTGCTCTTCTGAAGGCACTATGTTGATCTGAAGTTCTCATTGTGGCTTTCCTTGAGTCATGTAAATTGTTCCCCTGGTTCTGCTTAGCTCACTCTGCATCAGTTCATACAAGTCATTCCAAGTTTCTTTGAAGTCTTCCTGTTTGTCATATCTTACAGTGCAACGATATTCCCTTATATTAAAATTTGCCCAGCAATTTCCCAAATGATGGGCACTCCCTATTTCTGGTTCTTTAACATTACAAAAAAGTGCTATGGCACCTCTCACTTTTCCCAGGATTTTTTAGAGGCAGCTGATGGTAGTTCAGAAATTACACCCAGGCAAAAAACTGGAAATTAAGGGGATGCCCATCAATTGGGGAATGGCTAAACAAGTTGTGGGATATGAATGTAATGGAATACTATTGTGCTATAAGAAATGGGGAGCAGATGGGCTTCATAATTACCTGGAGAGGCTTATACGGACTGATGCTAAGTGAGAAGAGCAGAACCAGGAAAAATTTGTACACAATCACAGACACATCGTATGTGTATTGACCAACTTTGATAAACTGGACTCTTCTCAGCAACGCAAGGTTATAAGACAACTCTATAAGTCCCAGGATGGAAGGAGATATCTAAATTCAGAGTAAGATCTAGAAAGACTAGAGTTTAAATGGAGACTGAAGCAATCTACATGCTATCGTTCTTTTTCACATTTGGTTTTCTTTCTTTTTCCCATTGTTCACTCCATTGGTTACGACCCTTCTATACAACCAGACTAATGTCCAGTGTGAAAGTATTTGCAGATCCTGTACTTGATTGCATGCTGCCATGGAGGCGGGGGTGGGGAAAGGAAGAAAGGAAGAGAGAAAATTTGAAACTCAAGGGATTGTGGAACTGAATCTTGTAAACTAAAAGCAAATAAACAAGTCGATGATTCAATAATTTTTAAAAAAGGAAAAAAAAAAGAAATTACACCCATTGGCTTTTTCAGCATTTTCAAAGGTACTTTAGGCTTGGTGACTCATTGACCTTATTAAGATTGCCTTTGAACTCCACTATTTCTTAACTTCTCTTGGATTTTGGTTCTGTAGTACCCATTTTTTAATAACCAACTGCTAGCCTGAAGGTAGAACTCCTTATTAGAGAAGACAGAAGAATAATCTCATTTCTCTCCTCACCAACTGTCATCATTTCATCCATATTAATCTGTTTGATAATCTTTAGAGATTCTTGACGGCTTCCTTTGAGAATTTCAAACTCTCCTGCCTGGTATTTGAGCCTTTCTACCTTCTAGACTCATTTTATACTACTATAATTAACTGAATTCAGTCTTATAGATTGACAATTACCATTCTTTGAGTCACTCAACAGATTCTAAATCTACTTCAATGAACTATCATCTGATCAAGCTAACAAATTTTGCTTACTAGGTGCCAGACCTTGGGCTCAGTGCTGGGAATAGTAACATAACATTCCCTCATCCAACCTACACCACCACTGGCCAGTTGGGTTCCCAGAGGGGTGGTTGTTACAACTCTCAGAGTTCCAGGGGTAACTATGTGGGTGACTCTTCTCCTAAATCCTAGCTTACAAGCCCCAACCAGTGTATTTCCCTTTAACACTCAGTCAGTAGACTAAATTCTTCAGTGAAGACATTTACTCAAATGATATAGCATATGAATTGGAATCACAAAGTATTTCCCTCAACATCAGGGGCACATTCTTCCAAATAAACCCAGAGTCCTGGAGGAGTAAAGAATAGGAAGAAACTTAAAGGGTGGGTATGAACTTAAAGTAGAACTCTAGCGACGCACACATGTTCGAAACACACATGGTCAAGGTAAGTCATAACTCCAGAACTGCAGAAGTCTTTTTCAAAGGCATATTGGGCACATCTGTGTCTCTCCTGGACCAGTG
Source organism: Pseudochirops corinnae (assembly GCA_028646515.1). Classification (NCBI taxonomy): domain Eukaryota; kingdom Metazoa; phylum Chordata; class Mammalia; order Diprotodontia; family Pseudocheiridae; genus Pseudochirops; species Pseudochirops corinnae. The sequence continues at coordinate 28,458,635 of CM053586.1, forward strand.
GCTTAGCTGGGCTTGCTCCTTCTAAGATGTGGCATGTCAGATGGATGGACCAGTTGGGTCACTCCCTGTCTGTGCTGGCTTGGCTCTCTCCACTGCTACTAGACTAAGCACTCACTGTCAGTGGTTTCTGTATAATCTAGGCTGGTCATTCAATGTCTAGGCAGTGACTGCTTAATAAGGTTGGCCAGGCCACGCTTCCCCTGGGAACCTGCTGTCAGGCAAATGGCCTCTTTTTGTCTTGATCACATATTTGTAGATAATACCTTTCTACAGCTTCTGAACAGCCAGTCATCTTTGGAAATAATAATAGTTTCCATTCGGTAGCACTTTTTTGATTTGCAAAGCACCAGATATGCATTGTCTTATTTGATTCTCCCAACAACCTTGTAAAAGAGGTGCTGTTATTGTCATGCCCATTTTGCAGATGAGAAAATTGAGACTGTAATGTTAAGTGACTTGCCCAGGGTCACACATGGCTAGTGAATGTCTGAGGCAACTTGCTTGGGCACTGGACTCTTCTGATCTGTTGGGCCCCTGGATTCTTTCAACAGGCAACTCCAGTCTTTTTCTACCTTCCCCCACTAGTTATGCATGGTGATTCTTTACTCTCTTTAGATGGAATGTTATCATGCTTGTTTTCAGCCAGAATGCTACAGAACTCTTCAGCTAGGGCAACCCCTCAGAGCCTCAACTCTTAGGTCATCACTTCAGGCAAGAGATGGGAGAAGGCAATTTTATGGACAAATTCTTTCTGACTTAAATTTCCTCTCCTCTATAATTCAGTCTATGTTGCCTTAGATCTAGAGGTGTAAATGTGGGGTACATGGACCTTCCTCCTCCAAAGGGTCCCATGGATAGATTTTATAAGGTCAGTGAATTTGGATGGGGAAAGAAATGACATTTTTCTTTTCACTTATTTCTAACTGAAATGCAGTATTTCCTTCAATTATTTAAAAAACATTATTCTGAGCCTGGACATGGAAAAGGTTAAGAACCCCTGCCTTTGGGCAATTAGTTTCAGGTCAGTCATTTTCACCTCCAATATTCCCTTGGGAACCTTATGTAGATAAGTAACAGAGGAGAGAGATACAGAATGCCCGCACAGAGGGCAGTCAGCACATGGTCTTCCTGCACTCTTCATATGCAATTTAGGTACTCAAGCCTCCCACCCTTCTTAGAGTACGGAATGTCAATTTTGCATCTGAAGGCTTTTCTTTTTACCTTTCAATATCTGTTTTGTAGCTTTCCCCAGACTTTCTCCTTTTGTTGAAATCTCACTGGGGTATTTCTCAAACAAAAAGAAAAGCAAATATACATTTTTGGTGCTGCTTAGGAAGAGCTCTCTATGTAAAGGGTAAAAGACAGGTAAATTACTATGCACATATTGAGATCTGTTTGGAGCAGCTGAGAGCGTCTCCTAGGGATGGTTTCGAGTGGGAGGGAGGAAGATGCAGAAGGTCCTCCTGGAAAAGGTAGATTTGAGCTAAATTTAAAACTTTTTCATTTTTTCCAATCACACGTAAAACAATTTTTAGCATTCATTTTTAAAAAATTTGAGTTTCAATTTCCCTCCTCTCCCTTCTCCTTGAGAAGCAAACAGCTTGACATAGAACATATATGTTGTTGTTCAGTGGTTTCCAACTTTGTGACCCCATTTGGGGTTTTCTTGGCAAAGATCCTAGAGGGATTTGCCATTTCCTTTTCCACCTCGTTTGACAGATGAGGAAATTGAGACCAACAGGGTTAAATGACTTGCCCAGGGTCACACAGCTAGCAAGTATCTGAGGTCAAATTTGAACTCAGGTTTTCCTGACTCCAGGCACAGGGCTCTATCCACTGCTGCCCAAATCATATATGTGCAGTCATGCAAAACATTTCTACGTTGCAAAAATGCAAAAAATGTTGTTCCATGTTACAAACAAAACAAAAACAAAACCCAAGGAAAATAAAGTTTAAAACAAAATCTGTTTCACTCTGCATTCAGATTCCATCCATCCCTTCTCCGGATGTGGAGAGCACTTTTCATCATGAGTTCTTTGGAATTGCCTTGGGTCATTGCATTGCTAAGTCATTCACAAATGATCAAGATACACTCTAGCGTTTACTTTGTGCAAGGTTCTCCGAGTTCTGTTGAGCTGAATTTTGGAGGAAATCAGGAAAGCTCAGAGAGGAGAGATGAGAAGGGAGAACATTGCTCCCCTCTACTGAGATCCAGCAACATTCGCCTTCTCCCTGTAGCTTGCACACAGTCGTCCATCTTCCAACAAGAATCTCCCAGCTCTCTGCACTAACAGTTGCTCAGCCTGGACTGAACTCCCTCCCTCCTCTCTGCCTCCTCGCTTTCCTAGCTTTCTTCAAGATACATCTCAAATGCCACTCTCTGCAAGAAACCTTTCTCAGTCCTTACAACAGGAGTTTTCCCTCTGATCTCCCCTCCTATTTGGCCTGGATACCTCTGCTACGTACATAACTGTTTGCATGTCGTCTCTCCCATTAAAATGTGAGCCCCTTGAGGGCAGGAATGGTGTTTTTGCCTTCCTTTATATCCCCAAAGCTTAGTGGGGAAGCTAGGTGGTGCCATAGTGCAGAGTGCCTGCCCTGAAGTCAGGAAGACTCATCTTCCTGAGTTCAAATCTGGTCTCAGACCCTTACCAACTGTGTGACCCTGGGCAAGTCACTTAACCTTGCTTGCCTCAGCTTACTCATCTGTAAAATGAACTGGAGAAGGAAATGGCAAACTACTCTAGTATTTTTGCCAAGAAAATCCCAAATGGGGTCATGAAAGGGTCAGACATGACTGAAAATGACCGAAAGACACCGTGTGGGATGAATGAGGAGATGAAGACAATACTTCAGTTTTAAAGCAGAGTGACTGGAAGATTGGTGGGGCCCTCAATAGTAATAGGAAATTGAAAAGGAGGAGGGTTTGGGGAGAAAGATGATGTCTGGGATTGAGTGAGTCTGAGATGCAGTTGATGATGTGAGACTGAGAACAGGAAAGAGATGAGGTCTGGCTATCTGGATCTTGGAATCACGTGGGCAGAGATAGTAACGGAACCCGTGAGAGTGTACAAATAGTGTAGACCAGAGGGAGAGGAGAGGAGGACCTAGGGTAGAGCCTTGGGGGCACATCTGTGAGAGACATGGAGGCAAACCCAGCGAGAGGCAGGAGTGGTCAGACAAAGGGGGCAGTCCGGAGAGAACCTGAGGGGGAGAGGCTGCTGGACAGTGTCCGAGGCTGCAGAGGCCAAGAAGGACAACAAGTGAGAAAAGGCCACCAGAGGAGGTGACCACTGGTCCGTCAGACAGTGCAGTTTCTGTTGGATGATGAGTTAAGAAGCCAAAGTTTAGATGGTTTTGGAAAGAGAGGAGAGCTGACATGTCTCCATTTTAATGACACGAATTATAGTGTTTGGAGGGCGTGCTTTACAGACAGTATCTCATTTCATTCTGACTACAACCCTGTGAGGCAGATGGTATTATTCCCCCATTTTACAGGTGAGAAAGCTGAGTCTCAGAACGGTAATTAAGTGTCTTCTCCAAGACTATCCACCCCCTCCTTTCTCCCCCAGCAAACATTTTCACTGCTGTTCAGTTGACTCTTTTGTGACCCGATTTGGGGTTTCCTTGGCAAAAATACTGGAGTAGTTTACCATTTCTTTCTCCAGCTCATTTTATAGATGATGAAACTGGGTGAAGTGACTTGCCCAGGGTCACACAGCTAGTAAATGTTTGAGGTTGAATTTGAACTCAGGTCTTCATGATTCCAGGTGCAGCGATGTATCCATTGCACCATCTACCAGTTCCCCAGCAAACATACCTGCAGTCCTGTTATCTCTGTGCCTTTGCTCGATGTTCCCTACTGGCCACTCGGTGGCGCAGTGGATACAGTGTTGGGTCTGCTTTCAGGTCAGATCTGAGTTCAAATCCAACCTTAGACACCATACTAACTGTGTGACCCTGGGCAAGTCATATCTCCTGTCTCTGCCTCAGGCTTCTCAGCAGTAAAGTGGAGATAACTAGCACCTTCCTGTTGTGGGGATCAACACGTCTGCAGTACTTGCACAATGTTCTGGAATGTCTCCTCTCCCCAGGTCACCTTCTCCCTCTGCTGTCACAGGCACATTGTCTTCTCTCTCTGCTGCATTTGCTTATCCTGGAAAATTGTGCATGTTATCTGCTCACTAGAGTGGAAGCTTCTGAGGACAGGGCTTGTGCTTTAGCTAAACCAGGAGTTCTTCCCTGGGGACCAGGAATTTTTCAATAAAATCTCTTTTGATGCCCATTTCAATATAACTGATTTCCTCTGTAGTCCCCAGCATTTTATTTTATGCATTTAAAACATTAACATTATGCACTTAAATTTTTCATAGAAGGGATCCAAGACAAAAAGTTTAATACCTGAAAATTGTCTCCTTTATCATATTGTGAGCCCCTTGGATGCAGGGACTTTTAGCTTTCTTTGTATCCCCAGAGCTAAACATAGTGCCCAGCACATTGTAGGTGACTAGCAAATGCTTGTTAGTACACAGTAGGCATTTAATAAATGCTTGTTGATTGGCACATAGTAGGCACTTTTTAAGTGCCTACTATGTGTCTGGCTATGTGCTATGCACTAAGCTCTGGCCATACAAAAAGAGACAAAAGACAGTCTCTATCCTCAAGGAACTAATCTAATATGGGAGATGACATGCAAACAAATATATACAATGCAAGTATGTTTGGGATTAATGGGAGATCATTAATAAGGGGAAGGCACTAGGATTAGGAGGCATTGGGAAAGATTTCTAGTAAAAGACAGGATTTCATTTGGACCTTAAAGGGAGCTATGGAGGTCAGTAATCTGAGGGGAGGAGGGAGAGCAATCCAGGTGTTAATTATTATCTATTTTTCACAGAGTGGCTCATAGTAGGTGCTTGATGAATTTTTATTGATTGATTGATTGATATTAAAGTTCCCTTGGCAGCTTGGTGGCACAGTAGATAGAGTGCTGGGCCTGGAATTAGGAAGACCTGAGTTCAAATTTGGACTTAGATACATCTTAGCTGTGTGACCCTGGTCAAGTCATTGATCCTGTCTGTTTTCTGATTTGTAAAGTGAGGAAAATACTAGATCTACTTCCCTAAGCTGTTGTGAGGATCATATGGGATGTTAATTATAAAGCATGGTGCCTGGTATACATAAAGGAAGTACTATATAAATGTTTCTCATCATCACCATCATCATTCTAGCTCTTAAGCTGTATTTCTAAGTGGCAAAAGGAAACTCTGCGCTGGATGCAGGGGAAAACGTCCAGCTATAGGATCTCTCCCCAAGTGCAAAGGGGAGGCAGTGGGAGACGCCTTGTCAGACACATTCTAGGGGGAATTCATTTTCTGGAAAGAGCTGGGCTGGCTTGCCACTAAAGTCCTTCCCAGCTCCGAAATTCTGTGATTCTGCTCAAAGAGAGGGAACAAGCTCATAAAATCATGAGATTTTGGCCTATCCCAAACCTTAGAGGTCATCTGGTGCAACCCCTTTATTTTACAGAAGGAGGAAACAGAGTTGACTCAGGGAAAGGGATTTGCCCAAGGTCGGACCCTCCACAATCTCTCTTTTTTTTTTTCCTGTTCAGCTTCACCTCTCTGAAGGCACAAGACAAACACCTAAAATAACTTTACCTCTCAGCAAGAAGGAGTCATGGGAAAGTACAGTTGTTAGAGCCAAGGTTCTGAGATCTGGTCCTGCCTCTGATGCTTCCTCCCTATATGACCTTGGACCAGTCCCTTAACCATTCTGGGCCACAGTTTCCTCCTCCATAAAGGGAATGGATTGATTTCTATGACTCTTGAGGTTTCTCCTGGCTCTGAATCAATGCTCCATGAAGACCCCTGAGGATGCTGGGCCTCCGTCCTGCACTCCTGGGCCACTGCCGGCTCCCGATCCTGCCCAGCTGATTGGCTGGCTTTGTTCTGGGCGAGTCTGTTGTGCCGAGTGGGCATGATCACAGAACACAACATGAGGGTCAGCTATTGTTCTGTATAGTCTTTGTGTGGGGACCTATTTTTTTTTTCAGGTTGCCCTCTTGTGAGGCCCCCCTGGCTTTGAGATAAACAGACTCGTCCTGAATTGTCCTGCTTTCCCAGCACAGAGGGAGACCCCAGTCATGTAGACGCATCGTTTCCGCCACCAGCTTCTAGGTACAACCACAACATTTCAGGTGAGGCCTCCCCTCCCCTCCCCTCCTTGGCCTTGAGGTGCCCAACCCCAAACAGGAAATGGTCGCCCACAAAGAGGGGGGAGCAGGGGTGCTGTTAATAGAAGGCAAACCTAGAGTTTAAACTATGCTCTTTATTTTGACTGCACCTGGGGTTTCTTGCAATGAGCTCCCAATAAAAAAAACTCCCTTACCATACAGTTTAATACCTGATCTACAGCTTCCAGTCCTGCAGAGATGGTTGCCTGGGGGTAGGTGGTAAGAGCTTTTATGATTTGGCTGGGGTTATAGCACCAGCACATATTGGGACAAGTGAGACTTGAATCCAGGTCCCTCTGACTCTGACACCAGTTCTGTCTCCATATCGGCCCTCCCATAAAGAGATGCCTTGTATTCTGCCCCTCTATCTGGGGGATGAAGGTGGGATTTGAACCCAGGTCCGTAGCTCCAAAATTGATTTTCTTTCTCCCACGCCACAATGCTGCTGTAGCTCTGCTTGGTTCTACCACTTTCTACTGTGTCTCCTGGGGCAAGTCATTCCCCTTCATGGGTGTTAATTTCCCCAACTCCAAAATGTGGGGTTTGAATGAGATGGTCCCCAAGCTTTCAAATCCTTTGCCCCCGTGGACTTTTGGCAGTGGTAGAGTAGGAGAGATTAGGTTTTGGGCTTTGCTGGGGGTGACTTGGTTGCTTGCCCTGTGAGTGGAAGCAGGGACATGAACCAGGAGGGGATCTCTCAAGGTCCCTTTCAGCCTTAGGAGATGCTTCCTTGGGGGAAGACTTGCTCCCCCATTTCCCAGTGAGTGAAAGACCCTGAAGGTGGCATGTGGAAGGAGGAGGGCCAAGCAAAAGACCATCAGTGGAGGTCTAGGAGGATATGAGCCAGGGAAGAGGGGAAGGACCACAGGCTGTTGTTTCATGACATCATATCCCTGAAACTGGAAGGGACCACAAAATATTTTTCATTTTTTGAATACCCTACATTTCCAAAGGTAACCCTCATCTCCGGCCCAGAGAGCCATCCCTTGTAACAAAGAATAAAAAAAAGAACATTTTTTAAATGCTTCAGCAGAACTAAGCAATCCATCAAAGTCTGACAGTGTATGCAGTGTTCTATATCCATAGTCCCCCACCCTTACAAAGGAGAGATGTAGATTTCTCATTGTAATTCCCTAGCTGTCAATTTCTCTAGTTGTTGTTCTCATTCTGTCCATTTCATCGTTATCATCATTGTGTGGGTTGTTTTCCTGCTCATGTTATTCTGCATGTCGTCTTCCCGCATATTCTCTGTCTCCATCATGTTGTTTCTTACACTATTACACTCACGTACCACAACTTATCTTGCCATTCCTCAAATTTTTTCCCTTCCAGCTCTTTACTACCACAAAAAGCGCTGCTATAAATATTCTGGTGTCTACATAGGGACTTCCTTCTTCTCTCTGACCTCCTCGGGGTAAATATCTGGCAGTGGAATCTTGGGGTTAAAGGGCATGGGTGCTTTAGTCTTAGCATAATTCCAAATGGCTTTCTAGAATGGTTGGACCACTTCATAGATCTTCATCAAGTACATGTTACGCATCCAGCCTGTGTTAGGCAGCTGTGTGGTTCTGTGGATAGAGTTCAAGACTTGGAGTTGGGAAGATACGAGTTCAGATCCTGCCTCCGACACTTGTGACCCTGGCGATCTGCCCAGCTTGGTTTCCTTGTTTGTAAATTGAGGATAATACAGCATCTTTTTCACAGGCTTGTTATGAGGATCAGACGAGTTCATATACGTAAAGTGTCTGTATAAAGGCTAGATGTTGTCATAGTCAGGGGCCATCCTTCCAATGAAGCAAGAGGGGAGGGTCTTGACCTTTGGGGCAACAAGCCTTTGGGCATGTGCCCTTCTGTCCCCCTGGATGAGCAGGCAGAGTAGCAACATGGTAGAGGGGGCAGAGACCAGTGTTGGACATCTTGTGGGCATGACATCTAGTGGGTATGGACGTCTTATGGTAGAGGGTCAGAGACCAGTGTTGGACATCATGACCTGGTTTTGTCATGAATGAGCTGTGTGACCTTGGATAAGTCTCTACTCATTTCTCTGTCCCAGTTTCTTTCTCTCTAAAATGATGGGGTAGGAGTAGGGGGTCTTAGGTATTCCCTAGTTCTTTAGCTTTGGATTGGTGAGGAAGGGCCCGCCAAGGCAAAGGAAACCCAGCTTCTGTAGTTACTCTGCCCAGTAGGGCCATCCAGAGGAGTCCTCAGAGCTCTGACTGGCACTTGAGGGGGACTCCCAAGGCTGGAATGGAAGAGAGATGTGGTTCTGGTGACTGTGCCAGGGACCCTCAGTGGGGTACCTGGGATACTGGGAGCTCCAGTTAATAGTAATAGTGACAGCTAGGATTTACATAGAGCTTTAAAGTTGGCAAAACACGTGCAAACATGGGCCTATCTTATTTTGCAATTTGTAGTTCACAGAGCTAGGCCCCCCTGGACCAAAGATGTTCACAGATTTAGAGTCAGAAGGGGCCTCAGAGGCCATCTAGGGCCTCTCCTTTATTTTACAGATGAGGAACCTGAGGCCAAATAGGATCATAGACCCAGATCTGAAGGAGACTTCAGTGGCTATCTGGTTTAACCTCCCCCACCCCCATTTTAGAGATCAGAAAATTATGGTCCAGAGAAGGGGAGCATCTTGCCTGGGGTCACACAACTAGTTAGTCATTTAGCTAAGTGATTTATAGAATCTGGGATTTAAAGCTGGAAGCAACCTCAGAGGCCATGGGAGCCTACACTCCCATTTCACAGATGAGGACACCGAGGCCCAGGGAGGCTGAGTGACTTATAGGGTTATAGCTCTAGAGCTGAAGCGATCCCAGGGGCCAACTATGGCCAAGGTCTACAGGGGTGGGGAACTTCTATTTTAATAATAATGAGTCACTGAAGCGTTTATAAGCAACCCGGAGGAACCTAGATGTTTAAGTGACTTGTCCAAAGTCCTACAGACAGTAAGTGGAGGGAAGGGAGGATTTGAACCCATGTTCTCTGACTCCAGCACCAGTGCTGTCTTTGCCAATGACCTCGTGGATAGTCTTGGTCCCTCTCAGTTTCCTACCAAACAGAGGCTTCTCTGTCCCTATGCCAGATGGTGTGAAGTAAATGGTAATAACAGCTGACGTTTCCATTTCTGTTTTTGGCATTATCTCATTCGATCCTGACAGCAACGGTGTGAAGTAGATGCTATTATCATCCCTACTTTACAGATGAGGAAACTGAGGCTTCCCAGGGACAGAAGGACAGGCCAGGGCCACACAGTTAGTGTCGAAGGTGGGATTTGAACTCTCTCATCTTCCCGACTCAGAATCTCCTGCTCTCTCTCCACTATGCCAAGTGGCCTTTGAAGGATAGCGTCTGAGGAAGTTTTGGGGAGAGGCACGTGCCTTTAGCTGTCCTGCCCCTACGTCTCTGCATCCTACTTGGCCTCCTCTGCCCTTCTGGAGTCTTCATTGTTTGATCTGAGACTTCTTCAATGCAATAAACATTTCACAGATTCTTAGAACTAGAAGGAAGGTCAGGGGTCATCTAACGTAACCCTACTGTGAGCAGATACTAGGGATACAAAAAAAAAAAGGAAGAAACCCAAGTCCTGCTCACAAGGAGTTTCCACTCTAATGAGGGGTAATTGTTGGGTTGGTAGGGCCCTGGAAAGGTCACTTGATCCACCCTCCTACTTGCAAGCAAGATAGGCCTGAGGCTTGCCTAAGCACACAGTTATCACATTTTCCAAGTTTTCTTTCCATCATCATTCTTTTCATCTCATAAGCTTCTGAATCAGGAAATTCTGCCTGCTGTCTAACTTCCGTCCCTACCTGTCAAATTCAGACATCACCACTTCTCTATCCTTATGAGAGATGTAAAACAGTCGGTGCCTCTCCTCTGGTCACACAGGATTAGATTTCTTCAGTCAGATTTTTTCTTTTTTAAACTGGACTTGTCGTTCATTATAATAGAGAATTTCCAACAAGGAAATTCCTTCTACCAACGCAAGTCAGCAACTATTGGGCAATTTAGAGTCTTAGAGGGTCATGGAGAAGTCAAGTGACCTGTCCAGTCTACCTGGCGGCTAATGAAATAGGTTTCATTCTGTCTTCTTGCTCACTGCTGGCTGCCTTTGTTTGGTGAGAGAAGGAAGTTATCAGGTATCTTGGCCTCCCAGGCTAATTCCAGGGAGGCCCCTCCTCCCAGGCTAGGGGAAAAAGCCTTGGGAAAGAAGCCATTTGGAAATGTCTGCTTCCTGGGTTGGAGGTGGATCCTTTAGTCCTAACCCTCGGTTTCTTATCAAAATTTGTTTCCTGGACTGTTCAAAGAAAAAGAGGGAGATGGGAGAAAGAAAAAGAAAAGAGATCTGGAAAGAAAAAGGGGAGTGTGGGAATGGAGATGGAGATGGAGAAGAGAGTGAGGGGAGATTAGTTTTCTTTTTTTCTTAGTTGATGGCTAATTTAGTAATTCCTAGTAAATCAAACCAGATTGTACGGGCTGGGCCCATGTAGAGGATATAAGAAGCATAAACCAAGATCCCTGTGCTCAAGGGGCTTACAATTAGCCCAGGAGGGTAGAAGGATCCCTGGCTTTGGCGTAGGAGGACCTTGGTTCTTCCAATCCTGGCTTTGTGACATCTTTCTTACCTGTGTGACTCTGGCCAAATCTTTTCCCTTTTCCGAAACTCTATTTCCCTGTTTCTAAATTTCTGGAAGCCTTATAGGGTCCTTCCAACTCAAGATCTAGGATTCTATGTACTAGTTAGAGAATAAGACGAATACTCTTTCACTCCCACGGCTCCAAATAATTGTTGTTGTCGACTTGTTGTTCAGTCCTGTCTGCCCTCTGTGAGCCCATTTGGGGTTTTCTTGGGAAAGATATTGGGGTGGTTTGCCATTTCCTTCAGCTCATGTTACAGATGAGTAAACCGAGGCAAACTGGGTTAAGTAACTTGCCCAGGGTCACACAGCTAGGCAGTGTCTGAAGATGATGCTAGGCCCCACACTCTTTCTACTGCGTTGCCTACCTGTCCATCTTCAAATGATACCTCTATGCAAATGGATCCCGAATCCACGTCTCCTTAGGTATAGATTTTATTTCTTGGCATATATATGTTGTCTCCTAGGATAGAATGTAAGATCTTTGAGGACCCAGACTCTCTACTTTTTTCTTTGTCACCCCAAATTCCAGCATTTAGTAGGTGCTTTAAAGATGCTTGGTAGGGAGGGGCTGGGGAGTTGTGCTTTAGACTTAGACGGATATCACTGTGTTCCCAAACAACCTGACTCTGCACAGACCCAGTCTGGGCAAGGGACCAACAGTTAAGAACCCCATAAGGGAAGACTGAAAAGAATTTTGGAGAGAGAATGAAAATCCATCACTCATCCTGTTGCACCAACCTTCCTCCCTAGGATGACATGTCACCCCTAGCACTTAGCACAGTGATCCGAACACAATAGACATGTAAAGAAAAGTCCATTATCTATGTTACAAAGCAAAAGTAAGATTGCAATAATAATAACTAACCTTTACATACGTTATGTAGACCCATAACATGGCACCTGCTATGCTCCAGGCATTGTGCTAAGCCCTTTACAAATATAATCTCATTTGATCCTCCCAGTGACCTTGGGAGCTGGGTGTGACTATTATACCCATTTCACAGATAAGGCAAACAGAGGACCACTCAGCTAGCCAGATTTGAACCTTTCTTGTCTGTAAAAGGAATGGGTAGCCCTGAATGGCTCCTGAGACGGCGGTTGCTCCGTTTGGTGATGCAGACTTTGTGACCCCAGCGACCGACATTTCTAGAGCAGAGGGGGCTGGAAGGGACCTTAGAGTTAAGCCCATAAACATTTATTAAGCACCTACCATGTGCCAGGGATACAAAGAAATGTCCGAACAGTCCATACCCTCAAGGAACTCACATTTTAATGAGAGAGACAAACATGCAAATGAGATGGGAACAGGGAAAGTTAAAGACCATCTTCTAGGCCCTAGAATCTAGGGGAAAGGACTAGCATTAGAGGCCGCCGACTTCAACATCTCCGTTCCACAGATGAGCAAACTGGGCCCAGATTGGAGTGAAGAGTCCTGCCCAGGGTCACACAGCTAGTTCAGTTTCAGGGGGAGGATCTGAACCCAGGTCTTCGAGATTCCCCAAGCCTACCTTAAAGTCACACTGCCCTTCCAGGTTTGTGAAGTGCTTTAGATCTGTCATCTTGCTGGAGTCCTGCAAGAGCCCTGAGAGCTATTGTGCCCCTTTCACAGATTAGCAAACTGAGACTCAGATGGGGAAATGGCCCTTCCGTTGTCACACAGCTGGTAGGTGTCAGAGGGAAGATGTAAACCTAGGCCTCTCCTGACCTCATCTTTAGCATAGGGATGATTTAAGGCATATGAAGTGCTTCACAAACAGTATCTCCTTTTATCTTCACGACCCATGTGTATGTATGTGTGTGTGCGTGCATGCACATGCATACACCATTATTAGCCCCATTTACAGATGAGAAAACTGATGCTGGGAAGAGTTAAAAAAAAATTAGTCCATGAAAGAGAGAGATGGAACTCCGGCATGGCACTGAAGGATCAGTAGGAGGCACAACTGGGTGGCACAGTGGATAGAGTTCCAGACCTAGGGTCAAGGAAGACCTGAATTCAAATCTGGTCTCAGACATTAACTAGCTGTGTGACCCTGGGCAAGTCATGTCATCCTGTTTACCTCAGTTTCCTCATCTGTAAAATGAGTGGAGAAGGAAATGACAAAGCACAGAATCAGAGGTGGCTGAAATGAGGGAACAAAGTGCTCCTTCCCCTGTGACGAGCTCTTCATTCATGAGAAGCAGTGAATAGAGAGCTGGACTTGGAGTCAGGAAGACCTGAGTTCAAATTCTGCTGATACCTGCTGGCTATGGGACCAGACCTAGAGTCTCAGTTTCCGCATGTGTAAAGTGGGGGCAATCCTGGCAATCTCTCCCTCCCCGGATTGTCTGCCTGGGTAACCTCTGTCTGCCTCACCTTCCTCAGTTATAAAATGGGGGACAGCTCCTACCTCTCAGAGTTGTTTCGAGGATCCAATGAACTGATACCTGTAAAGCTCTTAGTACATTTGTTCAGTCGATTGAGTCATTGTCCTGCTCTCTGTGACCCCCCCCTTTGGGGTTCACTTGGCAAAGATAATGAAGTGGTTTGTCATTTCCTTCTCCAGCTCATTTTACAGATGAGGAAACTGAGGCAGAGTAAAGTGACTTGCCCAGGGTTACAGAGCTAGTAAATGTCTGAGGCTGGATTTCAACTCATGTCTTCTTGACTCTAGACCCAGCACTCTGTCTCCACCATGGCACCACCTAGCTGCCCATGGTACACAGTAGATACTATATAAATGCTTATTCCCTTCCCCTTGTTTCCAGGCTTTGTTATGAGGCTCCAATAAGAATCAATGTGCAGCCCTTGCTACAAGCTTCCATACAGCTGGGGTTAGCTCTCTGGGGGAGAGGGCAGCCCATCTTTGCAGACATTAAAACACATGCTATATATCAATTATTAACAGTATTATGGGTCCCAGAGCAGAGTGGGTGGCATCTATGCCGATGGGAGCCACCAACCTGGGCATTTGATTAGGTTCTATGGGCCTGGGCAGAGGTAGGGGTGGGAGAGTGGATAGAGGGCCACCCTCAGAGGCAGGAGAACCTGAGGGCAAGGATGACCTTTGACACATACTGGCTGGTAGATGACCTGGGCAGGTCATCTAATCTTTTATTATCAAAGGACATATTTGTAAAGCACTTTGGAAATCTTTTTTTTTTTTTTTTGAGGGGGGAAGGCAAGGCAATTGAGGTTAAGTGACCTGGCCAAGGTCACACAGCTAGTAAGTGTGTCAAGTGGATGATGCTGAATTTGAACTCAGGTCCTCTCGACTCCCAGACCTGTGCTCTATTCACTGCAATACTAGCTGCCCCTACTTTGGAAATCTTAAAGCAGTCTCTCTCTCTCTCTCTCTCTCTCTCTCTCTCTCTCTCTCTCTCTCTCTCCCTCTCCCCTCTTCTTTCTCTTCTTCTCTCTCTCTCACCTCCCTTTTATCCTCTCCTCTTTCTCCCTCCTCCTCCTCCTCACTATCTTTCTCTGTCTCCTCCTCCTTTCTCTCTTCTCTTTTCTCTCTCTTTCCTCTTCCCTCTCTCCTCTCTTCTCTCTCTCTCCCCCTCCTCTCTTTCCCCTTTTCTCTCTCTCTCCTTAGCTATTATTATTAGTCAATCAACAAATAATGATTATTATTACTAACAATAATAATCACTCAGTGCCCCAGGTAATTAAAGCTCAGGTGCTGACCTTCATCGATAGAATCTTCCTCACCTGATCGTTCCTTACACTAATGAAATCATAAATCCATTCTTGCCCCATCTCCCCTACCTCCAACCTTCCCCCCCCTCCCAAAAAACAGGGAGTTTTGCAGGGAGATTGGAAACCTGCCCATTGGCATCATCCTCCCCAGGTTCCTAAAATCTTCCTTGCACCTGAGCTTGATGGAAAGAAACTCTTGCTAAGGAATGAAGGGTGAGTTTCCCATCCTCGAGGGAAGACCAGGCTGGTGCCTCCAATGCCCCACGGCAATCCGAGAGAACAGAAAACTGTTTTAATAATAGCGCTGAGTCATAAACCTAATTCTGGAGCGAGAGTGAAAGTCACTGCAGTTAATTCAGTTCCCTCCAGCTCCCTCGGAGAGTTTTTTCTTTCCTTGGAGAAACTGGTTCTCTTTGTCCTTGGCAGCCTATTGAGGGATGCAGCTGAGCATCGAGCACAGAAAGATTGACGAAGGATGCTAAGGGTCTGAAATCCCTTGGCTGGGAGATTTTGTTTGGGTTTTTCATCTGGGTGTGTGTTATTGGAGGATAAACCCAAAAGGACTCTGGGAGGAGCTGGGTCCCCAGTTGGTTGCAGAGATGGATTATTTTGACCCCAACCAAGAGTGAAGTATATCTGCTAAGGTACTTAAGATACCACAATCAGTCAGGCAATAAAGGTTTAATAAGGGAACACTGTGGCCAGACACTTCGTTAAGGACTGGAGAAACCCTGGAGCAGCTCACATTTGACAAAATCACAGAAACCTGAAACATAGGAGTATTTACTTGTCTGATGTATGCGCTCATCCTCTGGAGATGATGCCATGGGCTGGGAATCACAAGATTTGAGTGAGAATCCCGGCCCTCCTTCTTTCTCCCTGTGAGACCTTGGACAAGTCACTGCACCTCCATGGGCCCTGACTTCCCTTTCTATAAGGGAAAGGGAATAAGAATTTATGGAGTGCATACCGAGTGTCAAGCATTGTGCTAAGTGCTTTACAAATGTCATCTTGTTTGATTCTTATAATGACTCTGGAAGTAGGTGATATTATTTATAGCTGAGGAACCTCAGGCAAAGAGACTTGCCCAGGGTCACACAGCTAGTAAATGTCTGAGGTCAAATCTGAACTCAAGTCTTCCCAATCTGCCTTATCTAGCTACCTTCAATAAAATGAAAGGGCTTAATTAGATGGCCTCTAAAGCCCCTTCCAGCTCAAAATTTACAGTTTCCTTCTAACACTAAATTCTATGCCTTTTTACATTTCCCTCCTTTCAGCAGAGATGGGGAACTCGGTGTGGAATGTTGCATACACTGTCCAACACAGGTGCTGCTAATGCTTTACTGGTTTTCTCTGATACAAGGAGAGGTTCCGTTGGGGAAAGATACTGGGACCTAGCCATGGAGGCTTTTTTTTTTTCTTTTTTAAAGGCATCACTAAAATGTAAAAGGAAACGAATTCTGTGATTCATTCTGCTTACAGATGGGCGACTGGTCATTCCTGGGCCGGCTTCTTACTGAAGTCCAGAACCACTCCACCGTCATTGGCAAGATCTGGCTCACCGCCCTCCTCATCTTCCGCATCCTCCTGGTCACGCTGGTGGGGGATGCAGTCTACGGTGATGAACAGTCCAAGTTCACCTGCAACACCCTCCAGCCAGGCTGCACCAATGTCTGCTACAACAGCTTCGCCCCCATATCTCACCTCCGCTTCTGGATTTTCCAGATTGTCCTGGTGGCCACGCCCTCCATCTTCTACATCGTGTGTGTCATGCACCAGGTGGCCCTGGAGGAGCGGATGGATGTGGAGAGGGACCGGCTGCTGGAGCTGTGGCAAAGGCAGGCAGCCTCTGGCCAAGTCTTTCCGAGATCGGGCTCTGGGATCCTGGTGCCCTCCGGCTCCTTTGAGGGCCAGAGCCTGGAGGAGGACGAGGTCCTCCCAAAGCATGTCGGGGCCACAGCTCAGGACCCCATCCAGCTGGCCAACCGGGTGTTGATCATTTACATCGCGCACGTAGTTCTGAGGTCCTTCCTGGAGCTGGGATTCCTGGTGGGGCAATATTACCTGTTTGGCTTTGATGTGCCGCACTTATATCGCTGCGAAACCTACCCATGTCCGACCAAGACAGACTGCTTCGTCTCCAGGGCCACCGAGAAAATGATCTTTCTGAATTTTATGTTCGGGGTGGGGCTCGGCTGTTTTCTTCTGAACTTGGCCGAGCTCCATTACCTGGGCTGGCTCTTCACCTTCCGGATGCTCTTCAAGGCCTGTGTTAATTGCTGCCAGTATCTGGGGAAGGCTTCCCCACCCCACAGGCCCCGGCTCCTGCCTCTTCTGGACTCCAGTCAGGAGAGGATGCTTCTCGAGGCCTCTTTGCTGCCTGCATGGGCGCATCCCCGGCCACAGCATACCGTGATCCCTGTGACTATGGATGGAGGGCAGTCAGCTTTGGAGGGACATAGGGACCACAGATCTAAACAGGAAAAGCCCCCCAAAATGCCCCCCAGAAAAAAATCCTGGTTATAGTCACCCCTTACCCCCACCCCAGTACTCTAGCCTAGGATAGTGGATAGAAGGGAATGGTTTCATACAGGGGCCAATCACAGCCTGGTCACATGGTCACTTCCTTCCTCCCCATTGGGTATCTAGAAAATGGTCCCTACAGGTGTTCAGAAGGGTAACCTTCACTGACTGGAGTAACTGAGCCTCGTGGGTTTCTTTGCTTGTTTTCCCACCTAGACACATGGAATCCAAATCAGCTTGGATTCTTCTTTCTCCTTTTCTCTCTCCCCTCACGTTGTCAATGTATATCTCATTTTCCCCCTTCCTTTCTGTTCCCAAATACATTATTATTGAATCTAATTCTCATCCCTCCTAGTCCATTAAATCCTCAGGTCCTTGTCAGCCTTAGCCTGGGCCAGAGGTGGGGAACTTGCAGCCTCAAGGCTGCACTTGAGGACCTAGAAGGACACATGTTGCCTCAAGACCACAGATTTTCCATCCCTGACCTGGGCTATTTTAATCCTGCTGTAAACAGTCTCTACAATCCATCCCACATACTGGAGGTGAGATTAATCTTCTGAAAACACAAGTCTGCACAGTCAATTCAGCTTATTTAAACAATTCAGAGAATATTCTTTCAGTACCTACTCTGAACAAAAGTCTTGTGCTGACTGCTAGAGAAGACATGACCTTATGGGGCTTTGGGTCTAGTGGGGGAGAAAACATATGCAGATAACTAGAACCCAGACATTCATGCCTTCAATTTAAATTTCAAATTGGGCAGATATTTATCAAGCAATTTCTATTTGCAAGGCATGGTGCTGAGTTCTGGGGGTACAAAGTTTAAAAAATGATTCATTCAATCTTTGCCTTCAAGTTTAAATGAGCGCATGTGATAAGTGCACTCAGTACATATTAACAAGCATTTATTTGAGTACCTCCTATATGCCAGACACTGTGAAAAGTATGTGGGCTACAAAGAGAAATGAAACAGTTCTTGCCCTTGAGAAGCTTACATTCTAGCCAGAGAAGGCAATATAGACACATCTAGGTATAGAGACGATATATTCAAAATAAATGTGAGGTATTTGGGGAGGGAGGAGGGAGGATCCAAGTTGTTGGGGAAAACAGGAAAGGCTTCATGTAGAAAGGAACATCAGCCATAAGCCTTGGAGGAAAGTAAAGAGTCTAAGACAGGGGTAGGGAACCTTCGGCTTCGAGGCCACTTGTGGCCTTTGTCAAAGGGCTGGACTTGAGGACCTAGAAGGTCAAAGGTTCTCCACCCCTGGTAAAAAGGTAGATGTGAGAAAGGAGTGCATTCCAAGCACGTAGGATAGCCAGGACAAAGGCATGTAGATGGGAAATAAAATATGATATACAGGGAACAGTAAGAAAGTCAATTTGGCAGGCACACAGTGCACATGAATGCTGATAAAGTGCAATAAAGCTGGAAAGGTTTGGGGGGCCCAGCTGTTGTTGAAATCCCTACCAGAGAAGTCGATGTTTTATCTCAGAAGTAATTGGGAGTCACTGGAGTTCACTGAGTGGGAGAATTATGTGGCCACACCTGGTGTGGTTGGATGGACTACAGACTGGAGAGGCAGAGAGGCTGAGAAGGAGCCTCTTGTCCAGATGAGAGATGATGTGGGCCTGGACAAGGCTGGTAGCCTGGAGGGGAAGGACAAAAGAGAGGAAACTACGTTAGTAGCAATGATTTTAGGTGACCATTGGCTATGTGAGATAGGTGAGCGTGAGGGTGAGGTGTCAAGGCTGATGCCAACAAACCTGGGTGCAAACCTAGGGTGGCTGAGGAGAAATAGGTACAAAGCAATGGGCTAAAGTCCAAGGGGTAGGTTGGTAGCAACAGAGGTGCGTTTGGAAAGCTTCAGGGAGGGACTGACATTTCAGTTGGATTTTAAAAGACAGGTAAGAATGGGAAACTTGCCTGTACCTTCCCAGTGGATGAAACAGGTAAGAGACAAAAGGAGTCGAATTTGGTTTTTTGTTGGTTTTATTTTTTTTTTTTTGAGGCAATCAGGATTAGTTGACTTGCCCAGGGTCACACAGCTAGTAAATATCTGAGGCCATATTTGCACTCAGGTCTTCCTGACTCCAGGGCCACCTGCCTGCTGCACCACCCAGCTGTCCCCCTGAAGGGTCTAACTTGGCTGGAGACTAGAGTATATGGAGGGGAATAATATGAGATAAATCTGGCAAGGCAAAGGGGTGAAAGACTCTGGAGGGCCTTGAATACCAAATGAAAAAATTCTGACCTTTATTGGATAAGTAATAAAGAACCAGTGAGGATTTCTAAGCAGAGACTGCTATAACCAGATCTAATCACATACCCCCAACCCCAGCCAAGACCTCTGCTTGACATGGGTCCTCAGTAACTGTGTGAGGCTAGTAAATGTTTACCATCTAGCTCTCCAGAAAAAGACAAAAAAAGAAAAAAAAAGGATTGCAGAGCGCACTTTTAAGACTAATTTGCAGTATTAATATCTTCTCCATTGCTTACTTAAGTTTAGACAGTCAGCAAAATAGATCAAGCCCTAATTTGTACCTTTGGGGATTTCCAAGGTAAAGGTGTTCCACACTGAGAATTTAACAGGGAAGAGCCCACCCTTGGCTAGAGTGCATTGCTGCTTATGCTCGGCCATATGATCTTCAATGACTCCCAAGTACTCACAAGATGAAGTCCATACAAAATCCTTCGCTAGGCATTCGAGGCCTTCCACAATCTGGCTCCAGCTTATGTTTCTGACTTTCTTGGACTAAATTGGTTTTGTTATTGTACCCCAAGCTACCTTGTATTTTCCCACCTCCATGCTTTTGCTCATTCTGTCCCACTGGCCTATAAAGACCTTCCCCCTCCTTTCCACCTATTTGAACTAATGAATCAATGAGAATTCATTGTTTTCAGTGTGCCAGGTGTTGTCCTAGGCTATAGGAATTCATGTCAAGTAGCTTTTATTCTAATAGGAAGAGACTCTATGGTGGTAGAAGTGGCCAGAGAAAGAAGCTAAGATTTCCCTAGATTGGAGGTGCGGAGCCTTCAGCCTCGAGGCCACATGTGGCCCTCTAGACCCTCAAGCGCTACCTTTTGACTGAATCTAAACTCCACTGTTCTGTTTGGATTCAAAGGGCTGTGCTTGAGGATCTAGAGGGCCACATGTGGCCTCGAGGCCGAAGGTTCCCCCCCACCCCTGCGCCAGATCACCCAGGTCATCAAAGCCCCCAGAATGTGACTTATTGATGTCTGATTCCTAGTAATCAGTAATCAGATCCTAGTCCGGCTCCGATCCCATGTGCCCCACCTCAGCCTGAGGTCAGCCCTTCTTCCTCTGAATTCCTATTGAACCACTTTCCTAGGTGACTGATGCATTGCTGGTGTCACCTCTCCTCCCATAGCTTAGACTTATTACTTAAATTTATTATTGTTGTCGCTATTTCATTTTGCATCTGTTTATAAGCTTGTCTCCTCCCCCAGATTATAAACTTACTGAGGGCAGGGTCTGGGTTTCATTCAGTTTTGTCTACTCCCCACCATCCCGTCCTCAGTGCTTTACAGCCAGGGGAGAGAGAGCTGGGCGTAGAGGCAGGAAGACCTGAGATCAAATATGACTTCAGACTCTAGCTGTGTGACCTTGGGCAAGTCACTTCATCATTGCCTGCCTCAGTTTCCCCATCTGTAAAATGCACCCACCTTGAAGGGTTGTTGTGAGGCGAAAATGAGACAATACTTGTGAAATCCTTTGCATAGTGTCTGTACGTGGTAGGCTCTGTATCCATTAGCTATGATTCTTACTATAAATAAAGATTTGCTGATTTGACTTGACTTTGACATTCGCACATTGGAAAGGTCTGTAGGAGATTCTAATCAAGGCTATTTTGAAGCCCCCAACTATCTGAGTTTCCTCATCTCGAGTCTTTCATAAAGACTTCCTTTCATATTTCAATGTCGGGGTTTCACAACACTCCCAGATAGCTTTCTGCCTAGTAGCTTGTCCTTGGTCCCAGAGGGCCGGCATTTGGGTTCTTGCGAGCCAGTGGACAGCATGAACCAAATGGGCCCAGAGCCAGGGTAGGGTGACAACACCTGAATTTTATAGGCTCCTCAAATTTAGAGCAGGAAGGGATGTTATATATATAATTATAATATATAAATATATTATATAAAAATATATTTACATATAAATAAATATATAATATATAATATATACATCTTATATATATTATTTACATTTAAAGTCACCAAACCTTCCCTCTACCAATTCAGGTCGACACCCATAGTTTATCATCTTAAGAATTGCCCCAAGGCACACAGAGGCCAAATGACTCAGCCAGGGTCACACAGCCAGGCCTTCCTGACTCTGAGTCTGGCTCTGGATCCAATCAACCAGGCTGCCTTTCCTTGCCTGTGGTAGGCACTTCCTCTATAAAGGTTTGCTTCACCTAATTGTGCCTTCCCTCCCGTCCCCTCTGGTCCTCTTGAGGAGCCTCAGATGTCTGAGCAAGTCCAGGTGAAAGGCCTCAGTGGAAAAGCTTCAGATTTCACAATTAACATTCCTTCCCTGGGTCCCTTCAGCACAAACACCTGTGAGGAGCCTCTCAGAAGGAGTTAACGATCAGTAAGTAATGCATGACTGCAAATGTCAGCGGAATCCTGTCTCCGTGTCCTTTCCTGCTCTTCCTGGATCTATTCAGTTACTGAAAACTCAAGGAGTTTGACCAAGAAAGGAGGAGTCTGGTATGGGGCTGTGCTTGAAGAAGGGATGTGACGAGATGTTTTCACATCCCCCTTTCACTTTTGCTCTTCCTGACTGTCGACCCTTCCTGCATCTTCAAACACTCTCCGGGTGAGGTCGAAAGGGTCAGACGGTCCTCTGTTACTGACTGCTCTGCTCAAAGACCTTCCATGCCTCCCAGGGCCCGAGACAAAGAACAAGTACTTTGGTTTGACATTCAAGGCCTTTCGAAATCTAGCCTTGTTACTACTTCACCACACAAATCTTTCACTCCGGCTAAAGTGGGTTAGCAGTTTGACAGTAATCAGATAAATTTATTCATAGGGTCATCCTAATAATTGCTAGCGAGTTAAGGCTGGCAAATCACTTTACATACTCTGGCTCACAACAAGTCTGGGAAATAGGGGCTGTTGTGATGATATTCATTTCACAGATGAGGAAACTGAGACTTGCCTAGAGTCACATAGGGAGTAAGTATCTGAGGTCAGGTGTGAATGCGGATTCCACACTCAAAGTACTGTTCTTAGGGAATGAGAGCTGCAAACCTCAGAGTGCTGGTGATGATATAGAGGCTGGTCTATACTACTTACTACTACTACTATTTATAGTAAGACTACTACTACTGCCACCGTCGCCACTACTAGTCCTATAATGAATACTGCTACCACCACTATTACTAATACTACCACCACCATCTCTGGGCTGGAACTAACGTCAGAGATCACGTAGCCCAATGGGCTCATTTTCTATGAGGGCCAGGAGGAGCCATGCCCAAAGTCACAGTCAGGAAGGGTCACAGATGGGGTTTGGACTCAGGTCCAGAGTCAGGGCTCTATGTACTACTATGTCATATATTTACTGACTCATTCCACTGTGAGCCGGGCCTTCTACTTGGCACTGGAAATAATGCAAAGACAAAATGAAAAAAGGCCTTGCTCTCAAGGTCCCTAAACTCTCTGGATGACAAATAACATCCACCTGGATAGGTAACTGTGAAAGATAAGCTAAGTACTTCCTTACAGAAGGCAAGGGCCGGAGGAGCCAAGGGGATCAGGAAAGGCGGGTGGAGGAGATTGTTCCTGAGCTGAACTTGGAAGGAAGCCACAGATGAAAAGAATCGGAAGGTCAGGAGGGAATGCTTTACTCCCAGGTGTGGGAGAGACTCTGCCTGCAAAGACACATGAGATAGAATGTTGGATCCATGGCATGAGTATGTGAAGGAGAGCAGTAAGCTCAGTGGTTGGAGGCATAGTGGGAAGGGTTTTGTACATATGCCAATGGAGAAGTTTGTTTTTTATCCTCCATGGAACTAGGGGTTGCTGGAGCTTCCAAAAGAGGGAACTGTCATGGTCACATCCCCCGCTTTAGAATGTTGCTTTGGCAGCTGTATGGAAGATGGATTGGAGTCAGGGAGAGACTGGGGCCTGGGAGACCACGTAGGAGGGTTTCACTGTCCAAGTGAGAGGTGATGAGGGCTTGTGGGAGGGGAGAGATGAAAGCAGTGTTGCAAAGGTAGACAAGACAAGACTTGGCAAGGAATTGTATAAGACGGGCAACAGAGAGTAAGGAGTCACGTGTGATTCTGAGGTCACCCGTCTGAACAAGTGGAGGGAGGGTGGCACTCTTCATAGAAAGAGGGATGCTTAGATGAAGTGAGATTTGGAGGTGGTGGGAAGATAATGAGCTCTGTTTGGGATATATTGACTGTAAGCCAATGACAGGAGATCCTGGAGGACAGGTTTAATAGGATCGTAGATTTAGAGACGGAAGGCATGTCAGAAGTCATGAAGTCAATCCTCTCCCCTCATTTTCCAGATGAGGAAACCTCAGTCAAGAGAAGTTAAATGATTTGTCCAAGGTCACACAGGTAACACGTAGTAGAACACAGGATTTGAACCAAGGACTTGGACTCCAAATCCAGCACATTTTCTATTGTATCACACTGACTCTGAGAAGTGAGGTAGGAATGAAGCTCAGGAGGGACTAAGGTTACATATCTCTACATCAATGTCTATATCTAGGTCCGCATTTATCTAGATACCTAGCTATGGATATTACAGATTATATACACAGATGATAGACAGTTAGTTGGATTAAATAGATGATTGATAGAGAGATAGCTAGATAGTTGGAAGAATAGAAGATATATGGCAGCTAGATAGTTGGATAGAAGGATGGATGGATAGGTAGGTGGATGGATAGATGACATATGGTGGATAGATAAATAGTTGGATAGAGGGATGGATGGATGGATGGATGGATAGGTGGATAGATATACAGATAGGTAGGTAGGTATGTAGGTACATGGGTAGATCTGAAAATCATCTGCATAGGGATGAAAATTGAACAAACAGGAGTTTATAATCTAGGTGATGAACATAGAGAAGAGAAGAGGGTCCAGGTCAGAGCCTGGGCCCACCCTTAGGTAGGTGGTGGGCCATTGACGATAATCTAACAAAATGAGACTGAGAAAGTGGCCAGATAGAAGAACCAAGAGGGAGCAGGATCACAAAAGCCTGGGGAGGAGAGTGTATCCAGGAGGAGGAGGAGGCGCTCAACAGTAGCAGAGAATACTGTATGCAACAGCATGCAACATTGCAGAGAAGTTTGGAAAGGATGAGGTCTGAGAAAAAGCCAGCAGATTTGGCAAATAAGAGATCACTGGTGAGCTCATGAAGACGTTTCATTTGAGTTGAAGCCAGATTTTTTTTTGAGGGGCTCCGAAGTTAATGGGAATAGAGAAAGTGACGGCACTGCATGTACATGGGCTTTTCTAGGTTATTTACCCTCTCCATGGCTCAGTTTCCCTATTAAACCTCCAGAAGAGCCAATTTTCTTCTCCATCTCTATGTGTATAGCCTGGATGTGAACACATGCCTGTAGTTTCCTAACTCAGATACTTTCATCTCAGGGTAGGTAGTAGTGGGGGTGGGGCAGGGTAGACAGCAAGCAGTATAGACATTGATCTTTTTTATTTGGGCACCGACAAAGGCAGTGATAAACATTAGCCCTCCAAGCTTCTCAAGGGCAGCAACTGGATATCTCTATCCTCAGTGCCTTGCCCATTGTCCAGCACACAGTAGGGGCTCAATAAATCCTAGACGAACTGAAATTAACCAGTTAAAAGGCTTGAGCCAAGACCAGTTTAGGAGCTGACCTTTGTTTTCTAATATTATCTTCAGGGGTTCTTGAGGACCCTCAAATGGGTCATTGGGTTCAGGCAAGATGTTCCTTTGAGGAAAGTGTATGCTGCCCTCTGAATGGCCAATCTGTGGCTAAAGTAAACAAATCAACAAGCCTTTATTAAGCATCTAGGATTATGCCAGACACTCTGCCAAGCACTGAGAATACTAAGACAAAACCCAAACTGTCCCTGACTTCATGGAGCTTCTATTCTAATAGGGGAGGGGAGATGGTAAGGGGAAACAAAACATCCACATATAAGCAAGCATATATATACGTATATATAATACACACATGTATAATATAAAAGTATAATATATAATATATGTATGTATAAAATACAAGGTGTTCCAGAAACGACTGCATGAATACTTTTGGGCTATCATACACACACACCCTAAGAGTTGGGGGACATGGCACATGAAGGAATCCTAAGAGTTAGAGGGGAGGAGAGTACATTCCAGGCGTGAGGACAGATTGTGCAAAGAACGGTGGCAGATGGCATGTTATGAAGAATGTGGCCAGCAGGCAAATTTGGCTGGGATGAGCATGGAGGATGGTGATGTGTAGTAAGCCTGGAAAGGTAGGCTGGAAGCAGGCTGTGAAGGGCTTTAAGAGCCAAACAAAAGGTTTTACATTTTATCCTGGATGGAACTGAGTCATTGGAGCATCTTGAGCAGGGAAATGACATGATTAGACCCATGCTTTAAGAATATCAGTTTGGAAAGGTTTGTACTTAGTAACTTCTAAGATCTCTTCTAAATTCACTCTATAATACAATGATAAGAATATCAGTTCAGCAGTTGAGTGGGAGACAAGAGTGGGGAGAGGCAATGAGAGAGTGAACTATGGTCATTGTGTGGGTGGAAAGGAGTAGATATGCCAGAGGCACTGACATGGTAGAAATAAGAGTCAAGACTTGACCCCACTGGTGATTGAGTAGTCAATGACTGAGGTGGGGAATCTGAGTGACTGGGTGGTTGATGATGCCTTTGACAGAAATAGAAAAATTAGGAAGTGAAGCAGTTTTGAAGGAAAGATAATGAGTCCTGTTTTGGACTTGCTGGATTTAAGATGCCTTGTGACACCCAACTGGAAATGTCCAGTAGGTGTCTAGGTGATAAGTAATGCAGGACTGGGGATCAGAAGAGACAAGGGCTAGCTACAGAGACCTGGGATGCCCTTACAAAAAAGTAAGAATCTAATTCATAGGAGCTCACACACACAGGAGAGGAGGTGAAGGAGGGAGAGGGGAGGGGGGAGAGAGAGAGAGAGAGAGGGAGGAAAGGAGGAAGAAAGAGGAGAGAGAGGAGGTAAGGGTTCAGGACAGAGCCTTGGGATTCACTCAGGAGGTGGGACATGAGTGATAATTCAGCAAAAGAGAAGAGTGTCTGGCTAGGAAGGAGGAAAACCAAAAGAGAGCAGAGCCATGAAAACCCAGACAGCAGGGGATATCAGGAGAGGATGATTGAAGGTGTCAAATGCTGAAGCAAAATCAAGAAGGATGAGAAAAAAAAAGAAGCCTGAGAAAAAAGTCATCAGACTGGGTGAATAACGCGATCTTGGTAGCTGTAGAGAGCAGTTTTAATCCAGTGATGAGAAGGAGAATGGAAGCCATACTGCAAGAGATGGAGAAGTGAGAAGAGCGGAGTGGAGCCAGCTTTTTTCTAGTTTGGTGGGGAAAGAGAGGAGAGGTAAAAGGTGAGAGCTTGAGGGGATATTAGTATCTGGTGACGATGAAGAAAGCCTTGGGCATGCTTGTGGACAGCAGAGGAGATAGCAGATCTGGAGAAACTGAAGGTTATGGAGAGAGGGGATGATAAAGGAAGGGGGAAGAGAGGCAGGAGGGGCTAGCAGGACCAAGGGTAGGAGCAGAGGGGTCGGCCTTGGTTCTCACAGACTGGAGTATAGGAAAATGACATGATGGGAGGGAACTCGGGGCAAACGACCTAAATGCATATCGATTAAACTTTTTCGGCCTCTTATTCAATTACCGAAACAAACACACAGAAAAGAGGCAGAAGGCTCCCCCTCCCCTCCCTGTTCTCTTCTCACTAATACTCGGTTCTGTCAGGATGGGCTAGTCCAGCCTGGAAAAACCCCTGGTCCAGCTCCAAGCGGTGCTACCAAGCCTGGCCTGGAGCACTCTCTCACCTCGCGGTAGCCCCAGGTTAGTTTCTTTGGGCACTAAGGGAAACAGCATCAACGTCTACCTTCAGCCCTTTAGCAGCTTTAGGAGAGCGGGCCTCCTTCCCCCTCTTCTCCAAGTAGATACACACAAAGAAAGGCCTGACCTACCCCCAATCCTCCCTCCTAGCAAGAACAGGAGCGTTTTTTCTCTGTTCATCTCCGAGTACAGTGAGATCCACCGAAAGGGCTCACGGTGGCATGAAACAGCCGCCTCTCCTTCTGTGCCGTTAGGCAGCGCCAGCATGAATCCTGTGCCTGCCCACCCCGGGCACTAGCGAAATGCCCAGCGGCCCCCTTAGGGCAGAGGCAGCACGGCCCTGGGTCCTGCCATCTCGATGGCGGCCAGCAGGGTCCCGGTGCTCCTCCGACAGAGCGAAGCCCGAGGCCGGCAGGGGTGTTTATCCCGGGCGCCGCCAGCAGGGCGCTCCCTCCTCCGCGCTGGGCTGGGCTGGGCAGGGCTAGGTTGGCTGGGCTGGGCTGGCTGGCTGGGCGGCGGGGCTGCGCTTCACTGCGCTGCGCGGGGCTGGACTGAGCAGGGCTGGGGCTGGCCCGGCTGCGCTGCGCGGGGCCGGGCTAGGCTGCCAGGGCTGGGCTGGGCAGGGCTGGGCTGGGCTCGGGCGGGCTGGGGGCGGCGCCGCGCGGCTCCGGGGCTCGGCTGGGCTCGCTGCGCTAGCTCGCTCGCTAGCTCCTCGCTCGGCGCGCCTCTGCTGGGGTCTGCTGCGTGCGCTGCAGCCGGGACTGGGAGCCGGCGCTGGAGCCGGCGCTGGAGCGGGGCCGGGCCGGGGCCGGGCCCGAGCCCGAGCCGGTGCATGCTGCGTCCCTGCGTGTCCTGCCTGGCCGCTCGTCCGGCGGGCTCCGGCGGCCGGTGAGTGCGGGCCGGGCCGGACGGGAGGGGAGCCGGAGAGCCTGAGAGCTGGAGCCGGGGGTGGCCCGGGTGGCGGGTTGGGCTCCTCCTCCTTCTCCTCCTCCTCCTTCTTCCCCTCCTTCCTCTCCTCCTCCTCCTCCCGGGAAGCCGCCGCGGCCCCCGGGCTCCGGCTTCTCCCCCTGCCCTGCTCTGGTGCTGGGGGTGCACGAGAAGATGCCGGCGCGTCCTTTCCCGGGCCCCTGGCGCCGGGCCCGGGCATGGACCGACTGCAGACGCCCTCGGGCCCCCAGGGTGCAGAGGGGAGGGCAGGCGCTGTCCTGTAGCGGCGGGGGGCAGGCGGCCAGGGACGGCTAAGACCGGGGCACCCAGCCCCCTTCCTCCTCCTGGGGGGGGGGTGTACCCTTTATTCCGGAGGGAGCTCTGGAGGCGTGCATTGTAGTGGATGGATGGTCCGTGCGTGGGAGTGGGGTGGCGGTGGGGTTGTCCCCTCCCCTCACTGGCCCCTAGTAAGTCGGGGTGGGGTGGGACATGGGACTTAGGAGTAGGGGGCTGCACTGCCTTAGGCCCAGGCTTTCCTGACAGCCTTAAGGGGAGGGGGAAAGCAAATGAGATTGGAGTCCATTATCCTCTCCCTCGGCCCTCACCCTTTCACTGCCAAAACAGTGTAGCCCTCCCCCCTGGAGCAGCTGCCAGACAGCTGGCAAAACAATGGTGTGAAGGCGACCCTGGTTCCTGATGCCCGCTGCCCCCCTTCCTCTTCCTCCTCCTCCCACTAAAGGCAAAGATGGCTGGGGGAATCCTTGGGCCTTGGGGGATTCTGGATCCTCAGCCTGTTTCCCTATTTACCTTTTCAAAGGGGATAGGGAGGAGGGAGAGAAAGGGAAGCAGGCTAGCCTGGGGCAGGGGTGAGAGACAGGCCTGGACTGTCCCCACCCCACTAACCTGTCATGCCAGTTGGTTGGGTGACAGGCTGGGGGTTATCTGCCCCTCCCGGGGTTCCCTGGGGGTGGTTCCTTGCCATACTAAGCTAGGCAAGGAGTGGTTCCGTTCTTGGGCCAAGGAGAAACAGCACACACTGGGTTGGCTTTGTCCTAGTGTGCTTGGAAGAAGGGGGCGGGCACACATGGGCACATAGATCTCCCAGAGACATGTGCTCTCTACAGATTATTTAAGAAAGGCAGGAGCCCAAAGGAGAGTATCCTGGGGCTGATGATGTTCAGTGGTTTGTTTTTGCTGCCTGGCCGAGCAGTCCCAGAACCTTGACAGGCTTCTTCCCTTCCATGGGGTCCCTTCTGACCAGGGCTCCTCTCCTAACCCATTCTCTAAGGAATGAGAATTAGTCCTTTCTTTGGGCAGGATCACATTATATTATAGTTTTGGAGCTGAAAGAGACCTCATGAACCAATTAATTTTACCAGTGAGACTGAAACCCAGAGAGGTTAAGTGACTTGTCCAAGGTCACACAGCACATTTGAACTCAGACCCTCTAGGTCCACTCTTTCCTCTGGGCTAAGCAGTGAACAGACCTGTCACCGTGTTAGTGGGTCTTATCCTGCTGTTGCCACCATTTTTTGTTGGTTTGGGGGCCACTTTCTATTTGGGGATGTTACAAATGCCAGTACTGGCACTTGTCGGGAGCCTGGGGCTTCCGGCCAGCCCTTGGCTGGCTCCTCCACTGGTCAAGGCTTCCTTCTTGGTGTCTGCCTCTCGAGCTTCCTCTCTGGCTCCTTTGTTCCCAATCTCAGGCTTTCCAGGAAATGGCCTCCCTTTCAG
This sequence comes from Pseudochirops corinnae, assembly GCA_028646515.1. Classification (NCBI taxonomy): domain Eukaryota; kingdom Metazoa; phylum Chordata; class Mammalia; order Diprotodontia; family Pseudocheiridae; genus Pseudochirops; species Pseudochirops corinnae. The sequence goes on from CM053586.1 coordinate 28,488,450, forward strand.
GTCACTGCCAGTTAAATATAGCACTGGGTGGAGGTTTGCCCGCCTGTTGACGTCTTCATGTTGGGGGGAAGGAGACTCCAGGATGGAGAAGGAGAGGGCCTCCTCCATAGGTAGAGGCTGTGAGATGGAGGGAAAGAAGGTTTGATGGGGCATCAGTGCCAGGAGTGGTGTGGGCGTTCTTGTGGATAAACTTTGAACTTTGAACTGTTGGTGGCCTGGTCCCCTGGCTGGCCTGCCTTCCTGCATTACAGTTTGTTTATTAGGGCTCACCACTGACACCCAGGCTGGGGCAGAGGGCCTGGTGTCCCTCTATGAAGGACTTGACACCCTCTTCTCAAGACCTAACTTTTGTCCTAGCTCATAGTGGGTGCCTATTAAATGCTTACTCATTGATTGAGAGGAACAAGAAAGGGTCAGATAGGGCATTGATGGCATGGTGAATTGTCCTTTGGAGGAAGCCAGAGACGTCATACCTGGATTCTGGTCCTTCTCAACCCCAGTTAATAAATAACCACTTCTTAAGTGCCTACTACGAGCCAGGCACTGTCCTAAGTGCCAGGAATACAAAACTAAAGGCAGGTGTTTCTCCCCTTGCAAGTCCTGGCTCCCTGATCTTGATAGGATGCCTCTTCTAACTCCTGCCCTCTCACCTCCAGAGACTCAGTCATGGGGCATCTAACTCTCTGTCACCTCCGGTCACCTCTGCTTGCCCAGACTCTGACCACCCATGTTACTGGCCTTCGTCCAGGGGCTCTGAGGCTAGGACAGGCCAGTCCCACAGAAGTCCCACAGGTCCTTCCAGGGGAGTTCTGGGTGGAGCAAAGCAGCCAGGAGGCCTGGGCCTGGCCTAAAGAGAGAAACCACCCTGCTGAGGGGTGGAGTACCTACTTTATTTGCCTAGTCTCTGGAAGACTAAATGCTTCCTCAATGCACTGAGTCACAGGCTCAGAGGGCAATGCTAGGGTGGGCTTTTTGGTGTGCGGGTGGCGCCTTTTCTGCCTTGTGTAGTAGAGGGCTGTCTGCAACCAGACGCAGCCCATCTGGAGCAGGCTGGGCTGAGCAGAAGAGACGACCAGAGGCCTCCAACTGATCTGCTTTCCTGACCTGCTGGCCAGATTCCAGGCTGTTGGCAGTTGGGTCCTGGGGCCCCCAGGGGGCTACCCAGATTCTTGGGGGCACCTTGGCCCCCCCCCAAGGGGAGGGAGTAATCACCTGGGCCTGGTGAGTAAAGAGAAGGGGGATTCTCTGATTGGCCTCAGCTGATGGGTCTACTCAGAATGCTTCTTCCTGGGTTGTCCACACGGAGGGTTTGGGATGGGGCGCTTGGTTGAGCTTCCCAGTCCCAGTTGGTGGCAGGCCTCATGTTCCTTCTGATTTGAATTCCCACTCCCACTCCCCTGTTTCTAGACAGTCTGAGGAGAAAGCTTAGGGCAGGGCTGGGGAACATTTCTCAGGGGGGTAAGACATCACTGGAGGCTGACAAGCTGGAGTGGGGATCAGAGAGGGCCTAGCGAGGAGCTGGGGCCCTCCCTTCTCCTCCACGGCAGCTACCATCTTTTTTTGGTCTGTTCTTTGTCTTGAGGTAGGAATGGTATGACCTGTAAATTATCTGTTCCCCGTACCTTTCAAACAGCCCCTACTTACTCAGTGGTTTAAACTGGGGTGCTGAAAGTTTTAAAGGGTTCTTTTTCTCTGCTGGGGATTTTGCAGATTTTAGCAACAGATTTTTTTATGAGATACCTGGTGTTCAGGGTTTGATCAGGTTCACACAGCACATTGAAAAAGGGTGAAGCAGACCTGGGATTAGAACCCTCATTCCCTTGTTCGAGGCCTGGACTGGGAGGACCTGAGTTCCGATTCTGCCTCTCTGTGTGATCTTGGACAAGAAGGCCTCGGTTTCTTCATCTGTAAGATGAGAGGGGGAGACTAGGTGGCCCATCCCGGCTCCATGGATTTGGAATCAGAAGACTTGTATTTGAATCTTGCCTCCACTACTTACTTTTTGTCAAACAAAAGACGCTTTCCAGCTCGGAGGGCTCTGCCTTGGACCAAGATCTGGGCTTTGGGGGGGTGCTGAATGTACCATGCTTAATAATCAAAATGAATTCTTTTCGATAAAGCCGTTTTAAGCCTTTGAAAACAGGTACTGGTAGAGTTGAACTTTCTGCAGGTCACAGGTCATGGAGCTAGACAGAAAGCTGGAGATAATTGAGTCCAGAAAGACTGGTAGGGATCAAGAAGACTTGGGTTTGAGTCTTTTTTTTTTTTTTGCTTTTTTTGGAGGGCAATTGGGGTTAAGTGACTTGCCCAAGGTCACACAACTAGTAAGTGTTAAGGGTCTGAGGCTGGATTTAAACTCAGGACCTCCTGACTCCAGGGCCAGTGCTCTATTCACCACACCACCTAGCCACCCCATTGGGTTTGAGTCTTGTCCCAGCTACATATAGATGTGTGACCTTGGGCAAGTCACTGTTCCTGGTTGGTTCAGGGAGATGCCCCCTACAAAATGAGGAGGTGGGAATAAATGGGTGGTCTCACTTATGATCTATTATCTCAGCCCTTCCCCCAACTTCTCATTTTATGGAGCAGGAAACTGAGAAGCAGGGATGGGAAATGACTTGTTCAAAGTCACTGGCTTAAGGACAGAGCGGACATTTGGGAATTTCCATGAGGAGTCTCCTGCAGGGTTTTTTTTTTCCTGGGTCAGGGGTATTTGGGCAAAGAAGCCAGACTGAGGCAGGTTAGCCCTCGGGGAAGCAGGGTCTTTGGCCACCTCTGCTGGTGCCAGTGAGATGCTTACATTCTACATGGGGAGCCTTGGTGTGACTAGGGCCGCTGCTTGGCCGTTCCCTTCCCTTTCTGAGTGGCAGTAAATGGCCAGGGAGAGGTGCCCCACGTGGGGTAGCAGGGGAAGCTAGCCTGTGTGTAGCCAGACCAGACGTGTGCAGTCGGTTTGGAATACACCTGGAGTCAGATAAGCACCCTGTGACTGAGTGGTGAGTCAGGGCTGGGTTGCGAGCTCAGCAGAACAGGCCCAGGAAGGGTGTTGGGCCCCTCCTCAACCTCATTCCCTGGGCTGGGCTGCTTCTAGCCAACTCACCCGCTGATGTGTTGAGACTAAGCTCTGTCTGTAGTTGGGTGAAGTGGTCACTGTGGGGGACAGCTGGGAGATAAAAAGCCCCTGAGCTGGAGGAAATGGCCTCTCTGACAGGTCAGAGGCCAGGGAAGGAAAGCCTGTCATCCGAGAGCAGAGCATTTGCTTTGTTTGAATTTATGAGTCAGGCCTGGACAGGGATGGAGAAGGGGAGGATGACCCTGAGAGGAGTCCTTGCCTCGACCCATTCCCCAGAGTAGATTCCAGGTACTCTCCAGCCTGGCTGCCAGTGGCTCTTTCTATAAGCTTCTGTCCCTAGGGTTTCTGATGCCCCAACAGGAAGGTGACCCATTTAAATATGTCCTCATTTAAGTCATGTCGCACAACCAGGCAGCCTGGTTAGGGGTGATTTGGAATTTGGGAGTGTGTGTGGGGGGAACAAAGATTGAGCACAACCCAGATACTCAACTTCTCAGAGCACTTACTAGTCAGAGGGCCTGAGTTCAAATCCTGACAGTGATACTGTCTAGTCACAAAGTGCAATCATTTAACCTCTCTGGCCTCAGGTTCTCTGTCTGCAAAAAGAGGGAGACCCTTCCAGCTCGAGACCCGAAATCCTTGTTCCTATGACTGACAAGTTGGGGATACTATCCTGGCACGCCCTCCCTGATAAGACAGTTGAAGGGGAAACAATCAGAGAATGTGCCACAAATGTAGTTGTAGAAATACCTGCCCTCTTCTCACATATTTTGGTGGGGGTCAGGTAGAAACAATCCTGAGACAAATTCCCTTTTTGATATTCCTTTCCTGTTTAAAATTCTATGGCTTGTTATAGAGGAAGACTGTTGGGTCACGAGCTATTCCACTGGGGGCTCACAGAAAGCATCATGGCGATGCCGCCATTGCTGGTGGAGTGATGGGGCTGATGGCTTCCTCAGCCTTTTCCCGTCCAACTGGGATCTCTCTCCTCTCTTTTTTCCCTTCTTCCCAGGTCCTTTTGTCGTGGAAACTAACTAACTTGACTCTTGGGAGCCCATGGCACAACTTCAATGCTAAGTTAATACAGCAGTTGGCTTGGCATGGACTTTTTGTTGTTGTTGAAAAAAGGAGAGGAAGATTCAGATCCCAGGATTCCTCAGGTCCTTTCTAGCTTCTGAGGGCTGGGATTCTGTGATTCATTAAAGTGCTTAGAGGCTGGGGAAGATGGAAGGAGGTCTTATAGATCAAAGTAGTATGTAACAAAGGAGGCAAGAACTCCTATTCTTTGAGTCAGAATGGAAAGGGAATTCCCAAGAAGGCCCATCCCCCCCCAGCCCACAGTGGGCTCCCTTCATGGGGTGATTCTGGGGGACAAAGGAAATGGACAAAGGGACAAAGCATGGTGAGCATCAAGAGGGGGTGACCAGGATGGGGGGGCCTTGTGGCCGTGCCTTGTATGAGGATGGGGTGAGATGGGTGAGATGGGATACTAATTGACTAATTTCAGATACCTGAAGGGCTATTCTGTGAGGAGGGATGGGACTCGTTCAGATTGGCTGAAGAAAACTAGCCCAGGAATCTGCAAATGGGGCAGTTTAGGCTTCAGGTCAGGAGAGACATCACCAATTTAAGTGGCCACAAAGTGGGATGATGTTGCCTTAAGAGTCAATGGGGTCCCCTTTGACTGGAGGTCTTCGAGAGAAGGTCTTAGCAGCATCCGATGGGTTGTAGTGGAGATGCTTTTTGGGGACAGGTGGGTCTGGGTGTCCGCTGAAGTCCCCACCACATCTGAGATGTTGGGAGGCAGCATTATAGATGAATGATTGAAAATGCCTCTGATAAGCACCTACTGCGTACCAAAGAAGCTGGGTGGTGCAGTGGCTAGAATCCTGGGCCTAGAGTCAGGAAGACCTGAGTTCAGATCTAGCCTCACACACTTCCTAGCTGTGCAACCCTGGGCTTTTTTCTTTCTTAACTTCTTTCTGCCTCAGTTTCTTCAAATGGGGGTGATAACACAGTCTGCCTGTTATCAAATAGCAACTACAGCAGCCGTGATATTGATGACAATAATATTTAAAAAGTGCTTCATTATTGCAGTGCCTGGAACATGGTAGGTGCTTTATAAATGTTCATTCTCTCCCCTTCTTTCCCTTTCCCTTTCTGCAGACATCAGAGTTACAGACACAAAAGTAAACTCAAGGAGTTTACATTGTGATGATCAGGGCAACACATATTGGGTAGGGACCTTGGAAGAGAGTTTGTTCTGAAAGGCTGTGTAACCGAGTAGAGGAAACAATCAGCAGGAACTGGGCTTCTTTGCCTTTGACACTAGCTGTGTGACCTTGGGCAAGTAATTTTGCCTCTCCACCTCTCCACATCCTAGGCATCTCCCTCAAACTGATCTCTTAAAGCTGTAGATGGGTGGTGGAGAGAGCTCCAGATGGGGCATTTCCTCTGCCAATAAAATCAGGGGCTTTCAGTTCTTTGAACATCTAAACCAGTGAGATCCCCAAAGTCTAAACCAGGGAGGTGACTGAGGAAGAGATATGGGTATGGATGAGGTACTAAAACATTCTGGAAAAGAGGTGTTGGCGCTGGGTTGTGGAAACAGAATTAGAATCTCCCAGGTCTGGCAAATGGCACGAGGGTGGTGCCTTTGGTGACAGATGGGTGAGTAAGTGCCCTCTTTCTGTCCAAAGGAAACTAAGAAACATGGAAATTTAGAGCTGGAAAAGCCTTTAGAGATGATCTTGTCCTCTCCTCCAACCCCACTCTCCATTTCACAGAGAAGGAAATTGAGGTGAAGGAGCTCTCCCAAGATCCTGCAGCCAACCCAGCGATGTTGCCAGGGCTACAGTCCAGACCTTCTGCTGCTCTTTCCCCTTGAGAGAAAACCTCTTGGAATGACAGCAAATGATTTTGGAGTTGGACTAGTCAGGAGTGCTGCCAAGGGACAGGAGGATGGATGGAATGAACGCACGAGGCTCTTTCCAGTCCAGAAATACTGAAGTCGGGATTTTGGGTTTTTTTGGTGGGCAAGGGAGGTTCTGAGATGCTTGCATGGCATCTGACTCTGGCCAAGTGGAACCAGGCTTGGGTCAAGAGAACATGAGTTTGTAGACTGCAGTATCTCAGACAAAGGTTAAGGACCCTTGCGCAATGTCACCCAGTAACTTGAACACAGGTCCTCTGTGTTCTTTTTACTGTGCCAAAGGTTTGAGGCTTTGAAATAGCATTAGCATGGAAGTGGGAAACTGGAAGTCATAGAGAAGGATTTAGCCAACACACCAACACTGTGTGTTCCTCTGGGACTCCTCAGGAATGTGCCCACAGGCCCAGGGAGATCTCTCCCCTTCTCTTTAGTCCCTGGTGGGATGAGGCTGGGATACAGTGGAGAGTGTTGGCCTTGGAACATGGTGGACATCACCTCCGATGCTTTCTAGCTGGGTCATCCTGAATGCTTTTGGAGTCTCAATTTCTTCATCTGTAAATTGGGGCCATTGGTAGCACCTGCCTTACAGGGTTGATGTGTGGATTGAATGAGGTGATGGACGTAAAGTACTTTGCAAACCTTGAATCACTATATGAAGGCCAGACAGTATCATTTTCACTTGTCCCATTATCATCTTCATTGTTTTATTCTTGTTTCTAGATTGTGCGGAGCTCAGTTGGAAATGGTCCTGGGACAAGTTGCTATCCTGGCACTTTTTATATTTTGTGTTCAGGGGACTAATTTACAGGTGGACAAAGTGATGAATTTTTTTGTAACTGAATGAAACTATTGGGATTCAGAATGATAATGATGGTGATGATGATGGTGGTGGTGGTGATGGTGGTGATTTTGATGAAAGTGCAACAGATTTGTAGTAGGTGTTCTCTCCAGGGAACAATGATGAGTGCCGGGGGAGGAAGGGCCATCTGCCCTCATACTCAGCAGCTGACACTGACCTTATTTCTTGCCTAGAGAATGAACAATTGATTAGCTTACAAAAGACACCCATTGGGGTGAGATGGGGGAGAGCTGATGAGAAGAGGGACCTCAACAGAGTAAATGGATGAGTATGCTTTTGGCATAGCCACTCTGAGAACTTGAGGTTCCTGATGGCTGCTTCTAGGTGTATCTCCTTGGCTGGGCTGCTTCATTCTCTTGGTTTGTGACCCCTTCAGCCCCAGGAATAAACAGGGAGGTCTCTAAGGTTGAAGGCAATCATGTGAGTGGGTGAGTGGTTTATGGTACCTGCTTCTTTCTGGGTAAGGGGTGGCATTGATAGGGAGGGAGAGAAAATAGCTAGAATCTGGTTTCTGGTGGAGCAGTGTGATATACTTCTCATTGCCCGATAGACAGAAAGAGGAGAGTGGTAACTCCCGGGCTGGTGGGCTGGCTTTCCTCATTTTTGCTCCTTTTCCCTTCCCCATTCCCTCTCCTCTCTCCCTTCTCTCCTCTCTCTCTCTCCACCTCCTTCCTCTCTCCTCTTTCTCTTCTCTCTCTTGCCCCCCATCTCCTTCTTCTCTCCTCTTTCTCTTCTCTCCCTTGTCCCCTCTCTCTCCTTCTCTCCACTTCCTTCCTCTCCCCTCTTTCTCTTCTCTCCCTTGTCCTCCCTCTCTGTCCTCCTTCTCTCTCCCTCTCCCCACCTCCTTCCTCTCTCTTCTCTTCCCTCTCAAGCTGGTGGGAGCTCCACTCTGTCTCACCACAACCATGACTTTTATTCTCCTGAGGTATATATTTAGGTATTGGTCATGTCAGGGAAAAGGATGTGAGTTTTCCAGGATCCTGTTTATTGAGGACTCGACCCTTCCCGCCACATCGCCTCCTACCCTCAGCTGTTTGCTGTTTCTTTCAGCTGGGAACTTCCCTTTCCTCTTATTTTTCCCTTCCAGGGATCACAGGCCTCTACTGTGGGATCAGGGCAGTCAGAGGGGGCTAGATACTCTTGGAGGGGCAGGGAGCTTTGGCTGGGGATGGGAAAGGGAAGCACCAATTATTTTTCCCCCTAGATTTGGGAAAGAGAGTCCAGTAAGTTGTTGTCTTTTTCCTTGGTTGTTGGATGGTGGTTGAATGGAGTGGTGGGCAGAAATCTTATTCTCTCTTCTCCTGCCCCTCTATGTTTGGGTTGTCAAAATGACTCTCCTTTTGAGGAACACATATTTCTTCTGATGCTTCCCCAGATACCTAAGTCCTCTAGCTTGTGACACCCTAAAGGCAAGAAGAAAATCAGATATTTTGCTCCTTCCTTTGGAGGTTAGCTTCAGAGATCTGAAGCTAGAGGCTTTGGAGGTCAGTCTAGCCTCCTTCTTTTATAGATGAGAATACTAAGAAGAGGGAGGAGGGAGATGGGCAAACAGGGAGGTTGAGTGACTTAGGATCATACATTTAGGGCTGGAGGGGACCTTGAAGGTCCACCCCCTTCGTTTTACAGATGAGGAAACTGAGGCCCAGAGATTGCTTTTTTTCCCCAAAGTCACCCAGGTAATAAAAGGATGAGTCAAACTTTGTCCTCTTGGACCCCAAACTCCCCTGTACTCCACTGCCTCTCAGGGTCTTTAGAATTTGGGGATCATACTTTTATTTTCTTTTTGGTGGGGGGAAGGCAGGGTAATTGGGGTTAAGTGATTTGCCCAAGATCACAGCCTAGTAAACGTTAAGTGTCTGATACTGGATCAGTCTCCCCCAAGGATCATACTTCTTGATAGGGACCTTGGATACCATGGAGTCCAACTCATTTAACAGTTGAAGAAACTGAGGCTCAGAGGATAATAGCAGCACGGACAGGGACAGGACTGGACAACCTTTCCACTCCACTACTTAGACTGAGGGGTGGGCCAGACTTGGGGTTAGACCTGGGTCCAGGCTCTCTATGGACACGAGTTCCTAATGTTCCATTTGTTTTTCCATTTGTAGCATCGAGTTGGGGAGCAGGGGCCCGGTGCTGAGCATCTGTGAGCCTCTGGGAGTTTACCTCCCACCCCAAAGACTCCTACCATGTTTAACTTGATGAAGAAAGACAAGGACAAAGATGGGAGTCGGAAGGAGAAGAAGGAGAAGAAGGAAAAGAAAGAGCGGATGTCGGCGGCCGAGCTGCGAAGCCTGGAGGAGATGAGCCTCAGGAGGGGCTTCTTCAACTTGAACCGCTCCTCCAAGAGGGAGTCCAAGACCAGGCTGGAGATCTCCAACCCCATCCCCATCAAGGTGGCCAGTGGCTCGGACCTGCACTTGACCGATATTGATTCCGACAGCAACCGGGGCAGCGTCATCCTCGACTCGGGCCACCTGAGTACGGCCAGCTCCAGCGATGACCTCAAGGGCGAAGAAGGCGGTCGGCCTTCGGTGCTGCAGAGAGCCGCCAAGTTCGGCTCCCTGGCCAAGCAGAACTCGCAGATGATCGTCAAGCGCTTTTCCTTCTCCCAGCGGAGCCGGGATGGGAGCGCCTCAGAGACCTCCACGCCCTCGGAACACTCGGCCGCCCCCTCCCCTCAGGTGGAGATTCGGACGCTCGAGGGCCAGCTGGCGCGCCAGGCTGGCCCTGGGGCCTCGTGGCCAGGCTCCAGACCCCGGGGCCCCGAGCTGGTGAGCAGACGGTTCCCTGCTGACCTGCGGCTGCCTGCCGTAGCGCCCCTACTACCTCCCCCTCCTCGTGAGCTGGAGCTTCAGAGGCGTCCCACTGGGGATTTTGGCTTCTCCCTTCGGCGAACAACCATGCTGGACCGGGCTCCCGAGGGGCAGGCCTACCGGCGGGTGGTGCACTTTGCTGAGCCCGGGGCAGGCACCAAGGACCTGGCCCTGGGGCTGGTGCCTGGCGACCGTCTGGTGGAGATCAATGGGCAGAACGTGGAGAACAAGTCCCGGGATGAGATCGTGGAGATGATCCGGCAGTCTGGAGACCACGTGCGGCTCAAGGTGCAGCCCATCCCGGAGCTGAGCGAGTTGAGCCGCAGCTGGCTGAGGGGCAGCCTGGGACCGCAGAGGGAGCCTGCCGACGTAAGTCCCTGCCAGGCCGGGTCGGGAGGGAGGGAAGGAGCGTCGGTCAGTCGGCGTCTGGCTGACTTCACTTCCATCACGGAATACGGTGCTTGGCACACAGTAGGCACTTACTTCATCAATGTTCTTTGGCTGACTGTCTTCTGCTTAGAAGGCTGCCTTCCTCACTGGGTCATTGTGCCCCTAAAACGATGTGCATCTGTCTCTGACGTTGGGAAGTCTCTTACCTTCCCTACACCTGTTTCCTCAGGCTTACAAATGAGGTGGGCGTTGTATCTGACAGCCTCCAAGGTCCCTTCCAACACTGACTCTCTGATCCTACTTGATGACCCTGGGAAATTATTCATCCTCTCTGGCCTCAGTATCCTCCTGTGTAAAGTGAGGGGATTGTCGTCCAAGGTCTCACACTAAATCTCTTCCTTTCTATGAATTGTAAAGCCCTATTCTGTGTCATGGCAAGCATGAGCCCCAAAGCTCCCCCAAGAAGGAAGAGCAGGGACCTCTGTCAGTCTTTGAGTAGGTCAGCTGCATGACCGACTGGTAGGATCTGTGGAAATCTGTTGTGGCCCTGGTTGGATTTGAGACAGATTTCCCAGCCCAGGTATCAGACTCGAGCCTCTGCTTCCTCTGGGAGCCACAGCAGGCTCCAGGGAGCAGTAGGGATGGAGATTCTGAGCAGGGGAACCTGGCAGAACCTCCCTGGGGATGCTCGTAGGCTTTCTCCCAGGCTCAGTATCTTCACTGTGTCTGCTGGGCTGGGGCATGTCACAAAGTGTTCCCTGGACAGATGGTGCCTAGTCCTGGACAGTACCCCAGCTTCCTCAGGAAAGTAGCCACAGTGTCAACTGGCTTGGTCTAATGGGGAGAGCCCTTGGCTTCAGTGGGCCCCAAAGTCTCTGGCCTCCTCTGAACCATGGGCTGGGGACAGTAATTCTCCTAAGACTTGCCTCCAAGGATTCTTTCTTCAGGACTCTTGTGAGGAAAGTAGTTGGTCCACTTGGGTTAGAAATGGGAAGTGGTTGTTCTCATGTCTTAGTGTCTTGGCTGTGGGATTTTCTGGCTCAGTGATTTTGGGAGAGAGGACCTGGGGCTGAAATGGGCCTCAGAGGCCACCTAGTCCAACCTCCTCATTATACGGATGATGAAACTGAGACTGAGAGGGATTCAGTGACTGGTCCAAGGTCACACAGGTAGTAAGCGGCAGAGTCAGGATTTGAACCCAGGTTCTCTGCCTCCAAAAGCAGCTTTCTTCCCACTGTCCCACAACATCTCTGGGAAGGATCTGTTTAGGACTGAAGGTGTCTCAAGGGGAGAACGGTGGTGGAGAAAGTGTCAGCTAGTAGGCCTGGCATTAAGATCTGTTCCATTTCTCCATCCTTCTTCCAGACTCTTTGTAGTTCCTTCTGCAGTGTCCTGAGGAGGTGCTAAGTGTGCCCCTGGGGGGCGATGTGTATTCTGAATCTCCCTGTGGAGCCAGGCTACTTCCCAGCATGGCTTGGCTGCTCCATGAAGGCCTCTACTCATGGTACCCCCAGAGAAGAGGGCCTGGCCTTGCATGGGGAGGCTCAGCAGAGGCTGTCAGGGCTGTCTTGGATCCTCCATTCCTCTTGGCTGCTTTGGGGTCCTTGGCCCAGGGGCAGAGGAGTGGACAGAATCACCTGAGGCTGGCCTGTCCTCCTCTAGAATCAGCCTCCCGTGACCTGCCCACAGTCCTTCCCACAACCCTGATTGCACCAGCAGATGTTTCTGGGTCAGGGAGTGGGAGGAAACAGCAAGGAAGCAGGGGGAGGCAAGACCCCAGCTTTCTCTCCATGGAGAGGAAACGGATGTCGAGGGCAGCCAGCCGACCTCGAGGCCTGGGAGGCAGTAGATACAGCATCATGCAGAACCACCAAGGGACCAGGGCCCAGCCATCCAGGCTCCCTCCCCAACTTCGGGCTTGGCTGGAATCTGGGCACCTTTGCCAACAGAGGGTGGAGAGGGCGGAGAGAGGTGTCAAAAAGAGGCCTGGGGGACTGGAGGAGTCTGCGCTCACATCCTGCCTCAGATGCTTAACTAGCTAGCTTCTCAGCCCTGAGTGAATGGCCTCATCTCTCTGTTTCTTCATCTGTAAAAGGGGAGAGGTTAGACTCAGTGACCTCTTGGTGCCCTCCAACTCAAAATCTGTGATTTTATGACCTTGCTTTGAATGGTGGGAACCAGGGTAGGATTCAGATGGCTCTAGATATGATATGATATGTATATAACATAACATAACATAACATAACATATCATAACATAACATAACATAACACATCACAGTGATCCAATCATGGCTTCCTCCTTCCTCCATGGCAGAGCTGGAGGGGGATCTGTGATATGTCTATCCAATCCCTCGTTTTCAGGCTGAGTTCTGTCTCACACATAGGAGAGATGTTTCTGGCATTCTTGAGGGTCCCTAGGGGTATTGTCTTGGCCTTCTGGCTTGAGTTGTCCAATGGAAAGATCTCTTGCTTTGAAGTCAAAAGATCTGGGTTCAAATCCCACATATATAGTCTTGGGCAAATTCCTTCATGTTGCCTGGTTTCAGGTTCCTCATCTATACAATAAGCTCCTAGGTCCATTCCAGCTACGGTCACTGCCAGCTCTATGACCCTATTATCCAGTCGAATTGTTTTTAAAGAGAAGGAAACTGAGGCCCAGAGAGAGAAGATGCTTGCTCAAGGATCTGTCTGTATGACTTTGGTCAACTCACTTCGGCTACCTCTCTTCTGCCAAAGGAGGAGGGCTGGTTTAGGTGGCCTTTGAAGCCTGGAATGCTGTGTAGCTCAGTGCCCTGCTGGGCCCAGGCTGCTGCTTTTTCCTTTATGTTAATGGGCACAGCTTGGCATTCTTGAGGCCACATAATTTGTCTCCTTCATGATCCACCATTTTCCAACTTTACTGCTTTGCCATATCACAGCTGCCTGGAATTTAAAAACCTTCCTATCCCCAGGGAAATCTAAGATGTGGTATAGGAGCAGGTGGGCATGGAGCCAGGGTGAATGTCTCTGCAGCATCGGCTTGCAAGAGGCCCCTGGGGGGGAGGGCAGAGCAGCTTGTGCCCAAGGTGAGCAGGTAGGACTTGGGGAAGGATGCTGTGTCAAACCACGTGCCCTTAAGTCACAGCACCAAGAAACAGGATCCTAAAAACAGGGCTGGAAGGGGCCTCTGAGGCCCACCCTTCTCCTTTTACAGGTGTGTAAACTGAGGCTGAGTGACTTACATGAGGTCACACAAGAAAGTGGCAGAGTCAGCAGGATTTGAATCCAGGTTTTCTGACTCCTAGTCTCCTGTATCTTTCCAGGGTACCACACTGTCTCTATAACTAGAAAGTGTTCTGGCTCCTTCCTGCTGGGTCGGGAAGAGGGGGTGGGCACCTTGGGTAGGTTTTGGGCATGAGAGTTCTAGGCAGGGAGAAGGGGGATGAGTTGGGACAAGTGACCCTGGCAATTCTATCCACCACCTGGCAGGCCCACGTGGGCTAGTCCCAGAGAATAGCTCCTCCTCCTCCTCCTGGCAGACCTACTCTAATTTCTATGCCAAGAATAAGGGCCTTCCCGTCGGCTGTCCGCTGTCCGTCATCCCCAGGCTGTCAGGGGCCTGGCTTCTGGGTGGAGCATCCAGATAGCTCCCAAACCCCACAGGGACCCTTCGCAGCAGCCACCCGGAGCCTGACTCAAGGGAGTCCCCTAGACAGCTCTGCCCTGCCTTGACCCAGAGCTGACTTTCAGGCTTTTGTTGGGTCTCCCCAGATGGCCCAGGGAGTAGAAAGCCTGCTCCTTCTTTATCTCCCTGGGAGATCCTTGGGGGTAGGGTTATGCTGATATGTACCCAAAGCAGGTTTTGTCTTTCTGCCTGTTTCTCTAATGCCCTGCCCATTCAGGAGTAGGGACTGGCCATCTAAGTTGTACAGGCTTATAAGCCAGCCAGCAAACACCAGCCCTAACTGAAACCACTTCCTCTTTCCAGATTGCCTTTAGGATGCTTTATGAAAATCTGTTGCTGGGGGGTGGGGATGGTAAGAATTGTTCAGAGCCCAAACTAGTGGTTCTCAAACCCTAGGGCCAATACCTGCAAATCAACTTTTAAAATTTTTTTTTTATTTTTGCTTTTTTGGAGGGGCAGTTGGGGTTAAGTGACTTGCCCAAGGTCCCACTGCTAGTGTTAAGTGTATGAGGTCAGATTTGAACTCAGGTCCTCCTGATTCCAGGGCTGGTGGTGCTCTATTCACTGTGCCACCTAGCTGCCCCCAAAATAAAAAAAAAAATTTAAAAAAGAGAGAGAGGGAAAAACCCCCAGCAAACTGAAAAAATTTGACAATATTTGGCAATATAGGCACTATGACTAGGCAGTTAGATAACATAGGGGACAGAATCAGACCTGAAGTCAGGAAGACCTGAGTTCAAATCTGGCCTCAGATACTTATTATTTGTGTGACCTTGGGCAAGTCACTTAACCCTTATATGCCTCAGTTTCTTCATCTGTAAAATGGGGATCATAACAGCACCTACTTCTCAGGGTTGTTGTGAGGATCAAATGAGTTAAAAATTGTAAAGCACTCAGCTTTGTAGTGCCCGGCACATAGTAGGTGCTATTTAGATGTCAGCTGTTCTTATGCGAGCCCCCCACCTCTGCAGCATGGAGGGAGGTGTCTTCTCATGTGGCCTTTGGGGCCACTCTTGGTCTTTGAAATTTTCTCCAATCTTTCTCCAGTCTTCTTTTGTTTCCTGATGGTCGTCCATCCACCTGGGGGCCATCCTTGTGGGTCTCATTTTCCTGGCTCATCTTACTTCAGTTTCCATCAATTGAGAAGTCTTTCCTTGTTTCTCTGTATTCATCATATTTGCTGTTTCATTTAACACAGTAAATAATTTGTCTGGTCATTCTCCAGTCAATATCTACTTTGTTTGAGTTCTTTGCTCCCATTAAAAAAAATGGTGCTACAAATATTATGGTTTATATGAGGCCCTTAAGAAAATCAATGACTTCATTGGGGCAAATGCCTAGTAGTGGAATCTCCGGGTCAGAAATTTTTTTTTCATAATTCCAGAATGGTCGTACTAATTTACAGCTCCACCAACTATGCACTAGTGTGCCTCTCTTTCTACAGCCCCTCCAACATTGAACACTCCCATCTTCTTGCCATCTTTGTCAATTTTCTGGATGTGAGGTGATTTGTATCTCCCTTCTTATAAGTGATTTGGAGCATTCTTTCAAGTCACCTTTTTAAAGACAGATTCAATTGAGGCAAGAGAGAAAACTTTTAGACCAGAGGTTCTCAACCTTCCTAATGCCTACTCGTATGTGGGCATATCTGCATGTAGGCGGACCCGCCTGGAGATGGATAGAGGAGCGGTGTCTTGGTTCCTAAGACCATCAGAAATATGTGTTTTCCAATGGTCTTAGGCGACTCCTGTGAAAGGGTTGGTCAACCCCCAAAGGGGTCACGACCCACAGGTTGAGAACCACTGTGAGGAATACAAGTACCTTCAGTACCCTCTGTGCTTCAGCACCCTGGGCCAAAGCTGCAATGGCCCTCCTTAGTTACAGCTCTGACTTTGAAGCTTGTTTTCTTAGTCTAGTGAGACTAGAATAGACACTGGTACAGATGAGGATCATAAGAGTTATCCTAAATCCCTTCTTCTAGGTGCTTGTTTTACATGAAAACACAGAGGCTGGAGAGAAGCAGGATTAGAAGGTGACCTGGGCACCAAGACCTGGCTCCAGCAATGGTGGTTCTTGAATGGGGGAGGCCAGGAGGAGACATACTGTTTCCACCTGTTTTCCTCCTCCCAAGATCTATCCTGGGAGACGAGACCTGCTGCTGGAGAGTGGAGGAATGGAGGCAAATCCTCAGCCTCCCATAGGGCTAAGGGGATGAGTCTGACCAGCAGGCCTGGCCTCTCCTTGCCTGGCCTTCTTGGTCATTCCAGGAGGCCCAGGCACTGTGCCAAGGCTGGAGGAGAGAAAGTCACTGTTGGCGGAGCTGAGCCTGACTCACCTACAGCTGGTACTTTTCCTTGCCTTCTCGTTGGAGGTTCAGATCTTCTCATAATACTTCCCATTGCTCTCTTCTCCTCTGCCTTGCCCTTCCCCCCACTCTAGAACTTCTGGAGCTGCTGTTCTTAGATCCCAGATTTAGGGCTGGAAGTGACCTCAAAGGCCCTCTGCTCTAACCCCCCCAATTTTGGACAGTAGGAAACTGGGTCCCAGAAAAGTGAACAGGCTTGCCTGTGGGCATACGGGAACTGTGTTGGGTTTTTTCCCCACTTTGGCTCTAGGAAAGAAGGCAGGTGGGGGTGGGGCTCAGGTAGAGTTCCCTAAGCCTTACCCTTCAGTGTCCTTGTTCTCTCCTTCTTTTTGCCTCTAGGCTTCCTGATTAAGGCCCTACAGGTGAGAGATAAGCCTTGGGTGCTTATTTCTGGGAAGGGATGGGAGTGTTTCCAAGGCTTCCTACCCTAGTGGCCTTTTCCATTCATGAGGTGGAAGGCCTAGGTGCCCAGGTACCCCAGGTGCCCAGGTAGGGATCCACAGGAGCCTCGGGGCTCAGTGGTGCTGTTAGAAAGTGACACCCAGCAGGATTTCTGAGTGGGGGAGGGTCAGCATATCCTCCAGCTCCCCAGGCAGGAGGTTCAGGGTGCTTGGCAGTTGATGGGGTGGGAGGAGGTTCCTAATAGCTCCCTGGTCTAACGGGTTGGGTGCTGTAGTCTCAGCGCTTTGGAATGCTTCTGTTCCTAATTTAACTCCAAACGAACCTCTGATATTTTTTTTTTAAACAGGAAATTTTAGACATATCTTGTGCCAAAGCTCCAGGCACCTCTGGCATTGTAGAGGTCCAGTGTGCACGCTGGGAATCAGGAGCTCAGGGCCCAGCTTGTGATGGAGAAGTTGGAGAGTTTGGGAAGTCCTTTTGGTGGATGGGTGGGAAGATCAAAGGATCCTGGATTTTAGAGCTAGTGGGGAACTTAGAGGTTAATGGGTCCAGTCCGCTTCATTTATAATTTAAATGAAGAAACTGAGGACCAGGAAAGTTAAGTGACTTGTTCAGGGTCACAAAGCTAGTAAATAGAAGAGGCAGGATTTGAATTCAGGTGTTACTGACTGGTAGTATTTGGGTTAGACTTGGGGATATATATCGAAGGCATGAAGTTTGTCATAACTGACCATCGGGAGCATTGCCAAGCATTTATCTCTCAGTAGTGAGGGTGGAGGGGGTGTCTGATGGACATCATTGCCTCTGCTACACTCAGCTTTATCTTCTCTACCTCCCTTTGAGAGCTGCTGCCCCTGGCAGTGGCTGCACCAAGAACCCCTGGCAGCCCAGGATGTGGGTGGTGGGCACAGTGCCCAGGCAGCACCGGACCTGGCTGGGCAGGGGTGAGCCTGGAACACTGGTTCCTGTTGGCTGGCCCTGTTGGGAGCCCCAGCGTGGGGGTTGGGCCTCAACCCAGCCAGGGATCTGGTCTGACCTCTGTCCCTACTCCCTGGTAGCGTACCCACTGTGGTTTGCTCCCAACGGTCCCCTGGGCAGCCCTGCCCTCTGCTCCCTCCTAATCTCCTTTATTTACATTGAAATGGTTCTGGAAAATACCAGATATGCAAAGGCCTGAGCTTGGGGGGGTGGGAAGGCAAGTATTTTAAAAATGCTGCAAATCGCTGCAGTGTTTCCCAGAAACCACAAGCACGCGTTCTTCCTGCCAACAGGGCTTGGGCTACCCCTCTGCACTGAGTCGCTGACTCCCCCCCCTCCAAAAAAACAGAAAAAACCCAACCAAAAACCCACCTTAACGCCAGAATAACTTCATCATAGGGAAGGGGAGTATCTAGGCAAGGAGTGACCTGGTAGGGCTTGGATGGGGTAGGGGGTTTGGGCAGGAGAAGGATTGACAGATGCTTCAGAGTGTGAGAGTGTGTGTGTGTGTGTGTGTGTGTGTGTGTGTGTGAGTGTGTGTGTGTGAGTGTGTGTTTTGGGGTGTGTATAGGGGCAGCTGATGCCAGGCCCCGGCCAATGGGCAGGGCCATTGCTTCCCACCCTGACACAGTGTGGCATGACGAGAAGGAGGTGAGCTTTGCCCAGGCTCACCCCTCTCTTGGACTCCTTGTGGTTGGGGCTGGAGGGTGTTGTGCTTGGAGAAGATTGTGTTGTTCTATTTAAATAAAGGGGATGGTGTGAGGCAGCTAGGATTCCTGGTTTTCCTTTGGTTTGGGGCCCTATTTTGGTTGGAGAAATGTTTTCTTCAGTGCTTGGGGCTCCGGAGCTGCCTTGACCTTGTTCCACATGGGCCCTCCCCCTGCCCCCATCTGCCCCCTCTGCAAGCTTCTGCCTCCCCTAAGAACCCAGGCAGGGAATTGCTTTTAACCCAGGGATTCTTAACCCAGAGTCTGTGAACTGATTTTTAAAACTATTTTGATAACTGTTTTTCAGTATAATTGGCTTCCCTCATAAGCCTATGTATTTTATCTTATCATTTAAAGACCTACTTCTGAGAAGGGGTCCCCAGGCTGTGTCCGAGGAGTCCAGGACCCAAACCAGGTTGAAAACCTTGCTCTTCTTAGCCCACTTCTTTTGGGCCTGGAGAGCCCGATCCTGGCGTCTGATTCCTTAGGGATTCAGGGTGCCCTGGAAAAAAGGAGAAAACCTGGCTCTGTGGCCTGATTCTCATTTGTACCAGCAAGTCCCTGGGAATTTGGGGACCTCTCTAGGCCTCATAGATTCCTAGGAGTCCGAGTTCAAAGGACTCGGTTAATCTACCCTTCTCCTTTTATGGGGAGGGGAAGTGGGGTCGCTGGAGATAGAATGACTGCCCATTCAGGGAGTAACAGTTAGACCTGAGATTAGAACCCAGATCTTAACTCCGGGCTCATCCTAGAATGCTGCCTCCTCCCAGAGGCCTTTCCTGATTGTCCCAGGCCCTGCCCCTCCCCCCTCCCCCCAGCAAATTACCCTGGATTTATTTTGAATCTACCTGTTATTTCCCCCACTAGAATGTCAGTACCAATTCCAAATAAAATGTTGAGGTGTGGATTGTTATTAATTTTTAATATAAGTCACTTGAGGGTTAGGACTGTTTTTTTTTTAATTTGCAGTGCGTAGAACTGTACTTGACACATAGTAGGTGCATAATAGTTGCTTGTTGATTGACCTAAACTTTGGTCACCTCATCTGCTTTGCTCTGGTCCTTGGATCTGAGAGAAATGCAAATCCATGGAACAGAAATAAAGATAGGGCTAAGACAGCATTTGAGACACACACCCAGCTCTGGTCCTCTCCTCCTCCAGGCTCTGCTCTTCCTACTCATCAGCTGCCTTCTCGCCAGGGCTCTCTGCGTCTTGGAGACTCCTTCCTGGTTTCTTCTCTGGTCCTCCATTCAAGGTGCCCTTTTCTGTTCTTTCCTGGTCCCCATTCCCTCCTTTTTCCTTCCCCTCCCTTCCAATGAGAAGAAAACAGGGAGGGCTAGTTGGTAAATCTCAGTCTTCTAGCCAGGTACAGGACAAAGGGGAGTGACTCTTGGTCTCATCTGTAGTGTCTTGTGGAAAAATCCTAGCCTTAAACCAGGAGAGCTGGGCTCTGAAAGGCCAGCTTCTGCCGTGGTTATCCCCAGGACCTCCTCTCCAGCTGCTATCACTTCCCCCATTCCCCTTCTTCAACCCCAATTACCTTATATTTCTTTGTCTTGTATATAGCTATATATGCACATGTTTTCTTCCTTTATAGAATGTAAACTTCTTGAAGGCAGGAACTTTCATTTTTGACTTTGTCTCTAGTGCTTAGCACAATTCCCTGCATGTAGTAGGAACTTAATAAATGACTTTCGATTGATCAACTGTGTGACCTTAAGCAAATCACTTCCCCTCTGGAGGCTTCCTTAGAAGTCTAAAAAAAAGTGCTGTCAGGTCATGGGCCTGGCCATCTTGGGTTCGGGGCCCATTTTAGTTGGATAAGTATTTTCCTCCATCCATAAAGAGGAAGCAGAGGACTTGGTAGCTCCCTTGATCTTCTAGAAAATGAAAAAGCTGGATTAAGTGATACCTAAAGTCTCTTGTGACCCTAACACTTCATGTTTCTCCTGAGAACCAGAAAAGGTGATGGGGCAGCAAAGAATGGAGTCATATGACCTATATATAAAAACTTGCCAATAGGATTAGGAGGCCCAGGCATGGGTGAGTGAGCAAGACGAAGGGATCTTCTCTGAGCATCTTTATAAATAGAGGAGAGATTCACATCTGCCTAAGAGAGCTTGTTCAGTACCAAGGCAGGCCATGGGATCATAGATTAAGGGGTTAGAGGGAAGCTGAGCCAACACCTTCATTTAAAAAAAAATTCACATTAGTTATGTTGTAAAGAAGTATTAGATCCAATGGGAGGAACCACAAGAAAGAAGAAAGAAAACAAAAAATGAGAACCAATTGTATGTTTCCATCTGCATTCAGACTCCATGGTTCTGTCTCCAGATGTGGACAGCATTTTCCATCATGAGTCTTTTGGAGTTGTTTTGGGGTCTTGCATTGCTGAGAAGAGCTACGTCTATCAGTCAGTCATCACATGAAGTGGGTATCATTGTGCACAGTGTTATCCTGGTTCTGTTCCCCTCACTCAGCATCAGTTCATATAAGTCTTTCCAGGTTTTTCTGAAGTCTGCCTACTCCTCATTTCTTATAGTAAAATGGTATTCCATCACATTCATTTATAGACCATAACTTGTTCAGCCATTCCCCAATTGATGGGCATCCCCTAAATTTCCAATTCTTGGTTACCACAAAAAGAGCTACTATAAATATTTTTGTACATGTAGGTCCTTTTCCTGTCTTTTATCATCTCTTTGGCATATAGATCTAGAAGTTGTATTACTGGGTCAAAGGGTATGCACAGTTTTATAGCCCTTTGGGTGTAGTTCCAAATTGCTCTTCAGAATGGTTGGATCAGTCCACACCTTCACCAACAATGGATTAGTGTTCCAATTTTCCCACATCTTCTCCAACATTTATCATTTTCCTGTTTTGTCATGTTAGCCAGTCTGATAGGTGTGATGTGGTACCTCAGAGTTGTTTTGGTTTTCATTTCTCTAATCAATAGTGATTTAGAGCATTTTTTTCCATATAACTATAGATAGCTTTAATTTCTTCATCTGAAAACTGCCTGTTCATTTCCTTTGACCATTGAGCCACTGGGGAATGACTTGTGTTCTTATAAATTTGACTCAGTTCTCTATATATTTTAGAAATGAGACCTTTATCAGAGACACTGACTGTAAATATTGTTTCCCAGCTTTCTGCTTCCCTTCTGATCTTGGTTGTATTGGCTTTGTTTGTACATATACTTTTCAATTTAACGTAATCAGAATGATCCATTTTGCTTTTTATAATGTTCTCTATCTCTAGTTTGGTCGTAAATTCTTCCCTTCTCTATAGATCTAATAGGTAAACCTTGCTCTCCCATTTTGCTTATAGTACCAGCCTTTGTATCTAAATCATGTACCCATTTTGACTTTATCTTGGTATAGGGTGTAAGATGTTGTTCTCTGCCTAGTTTCTGCCATACTATTTTCCAGTTTTCTCAACAGTTTTTGTCAAATAGTGAGTTCTTATCCCAGAAACTCCAATACCTTCTTTTTACAGATGGGGAGATTGAAAACCGAGGAGGCTAAGTGAATTATAGGCTGATAGAGCTGAAAGGGTCCTCTCTTTAGACCTTTCATTTTATAGGTGGGGAAATTGAGACGCATGGAGGCTAAGTAATTTAGAACTGGAAGAACCCTTAGCAGCCAATCACTTCAATGTGCAGTTGAGGAAAATGAGGCCCAGTGATGTGGATTAATTTTTCCAGGGTCAGATATCTAGCAAGTGGATTGTCTGAGGCAGGATTTGAATCTGACTTTTCTTGACTCGAAAGTCTAGTGCCTAGGATCGTAGGTGATGACCTTCCTATATTTCTTACTTGATAGTAATTTCTTTGAAGGCTAATCTACTTAATTAGTAATACATTTTTCCATCTCACCTATCACCAGGCATGGTGCTTTGTGTCCAATAAATGTTTGTTGAATGAATAAATGGATGGATGTTTGTGCCCCATAAGCCTCTACTTTCCCTCTTGGTTTTTTCCCCCTTTTTTGGATGAAGGAAGGCAAGGCAATTGAGGTTAAGTGACTTGCCCAAGGTCACATGGCTAGTGAGTGTTAAGTGTCTGGGCCGAATTTGAACTCAGGTCCTCCTGACTCCAGGGCTGGTGCTCTATTCACTGAGCCACCTAGCCACCCCTACTTTCCTTCTTAGTAACCTTTTATGCCTTAGTACCAGTCTAGACCTCCCCCTCCCTGGCAGCTTCTCCTGGTGCTCAGATCTCTCCCTGGATTCTGGTATGTCTTAGATACACCCCCAACACTACTTTGGTGAGAGAGAGAATAATGATGAGAGCTGGTATTTTCAAAGCACTTTTTTGACAAGGAGACTGAGGGTCAGAGAAGCTCAGTGGCTTCTCCTTGTCAACCAACTCGTAAGTCAGGGAAGGAGGGAAGTAGTCTTCATTCATGTCACTTCTAAAGCAGAGAGTCTTCTCTATTCTCTCTCTGTCCTGGATCTCCTTCTTACGGATTCTCCCCTTTCTTTTAATAAACTCCATTCATCTTCTAAATCCGCCCCCCCCCCCCCAGTTGTTTTGGTCCTATCTGTAGCTTGTGGTCATGTCCTGCTTTCTCTGACTTTTTGGAAGGGGGATTTGTTGGGGGGGAGTTGGGTTTCCTGGAATGGGGTTCAGGTCAGGGAAGGAACCTATCCAAGCCAGCTTGTGAGAGGCAGGTCTGTGAGAGAGTGAGCTCAGTGGAGGGATCTCCTGTCCTTCCATGTCCATTCCCCTTGTTCTGTCCCAGAGGTATCTCTGTTGGAGAGGGAGGTAGATTTGGGGGAGTGGGCCACATTTCTGAGCATCCGGTCCCTAGGGATAAGAGAGGAATGTGCTTCCCTTCCTGGCTTTGGGTCCTGGAGGGGGTGGAATGTGGCGGGGCAGGGGCTGCTGCTTCCTCTCCCCCTTTACCACTCTCCCCCTGCCGTCTTTGTGTTGGAATGTCGGAAGATGGGAATCTGCACAGCAAGGCTTTTTCCCAGCCAGAGCAACAGATTACAGCTGGAGACTGGGGACAGCCCCTGGGCAGGCAGGGGATGTGATAGGGAGGAGGGAGATACCTCATCACTTCTGTCTGTGGGTGCCCCACCTTCCGCTCTTGCCCCCAGCAGGCCAGGAGCAAAGCTGGCCAGATTCAGGATCAGGTTGCGACAAAGTTCAGGGCTTCAGGTGGGAGCTGTCACAGTGGCAAGAAAAACTGGGGACCAGAGTTCCTTCTGGCTGTGGATTCTGAAAGAGGAGGAGCCAAGGGGTCTGTGTGCCACTCCTGATGCCTGGAAGCACAGTCTCACTCTGCCAAGGGCACACTGGACAGATGGCAGGCTGCCAAGGGCACACTGGACAGATGGCAGGCTGGCACTGTTTCAGATTGCTGATGTAGAGTGGCTGCCACACAAAGCATCATCATGGGCTCCAGTGCCAAATCCTCCTAGCCAGGTGGCCCAGTGGGTAATGTTGGACTTAAGTCAGGAAGATCTGACTTTGTGTCCTGCCTCAGAGATAAGAGGAGGACTTGACATACCAGCTAATGCAAAAATGTACGAAAGTGGTCCTTTGAGGTATTAAGTTCTGATCCTTCTAGCTGTGTGACCCTGGACAAGTCCCTCTCCTCACCTCAGTTTCCTCTCCTTTAAAATGGGAATGATAATAGTAGCACCTACCTAACAGGGTTGTTGTGAAGATCAGATGAGATAATGTACCTGGGAAGTGCTTTGAAAATCTGAAAGCACTCTGTGAATGTTGTGGTCCAGTCATTTCCGTCATGTCAGACTCTCCATGACCTCATATGAGGTTTTCTTGGCAAAGACACTGGAGAGGTTTGCTGTTTCCTTCTCCAGCTTATTTGACAGATGAGGAAACTGAGGCAAACAGAGTTAAGTGACTTGCCCGGGGTCACACAGCTAGGAAGTGTCTGAGGCTGGATTTGAACTCAAGAAAATGAGTCTTGCTGACTCTAGACCCGGCGTTCTGTGCACTATGGTGCCCCCTAGCTGCCCCTCTATAAATACTCTTTACTACTACAGAGGCAGCTCAGCTATGCAGGGATTAATCCGGAAGACCTGAGTTCAAATTCAGCCTCAGATAATTGGTAGTTCTATAACCTTGGGCAAGTCACCCAAACCTTGGTCCTCTTTGATTTTCTCATCTGTAAGATGGGGATAATAGTAACATCCACTGCCCAGGGTTGTTGTGAGGCTCCAAGGGGGCAGTATTTGTAAAGTGCTTTACAAACACTGGAGTAGGGTGTAAATGCTCACTATTATTATCCTGCCTCTGGGCCTCACTGCTTCTGTAACCCTGGAGTGAGACTTTTCACCTTCTGGGTCTTTGTTTCCTCACCTGTAAAACTGAGGTGAAATGGTGGGGATAAGTTGGCTCCGAGATTCCTTCCAACCCTAAATTTGTGAGTGCTGCCCTTGGAGTCAAGAGCTGCATTCAAATTCAGCCTTAGACACATACTGGCTGTGTGACCTTGGACAAGTCACTTACCTTTTATCTGCCTCGGTTTCTTATATCCCTTCTGGCTTTAAATCTCAGGTTCTATGGTCCCACCTCTGCTAATTAGCAGCTTGTGTGACCCTGGGCAAATTGCTTGACCTCTCACCTATAAAGTGGGAATACTATTCATCTATTTGGCTTTCAGGGTTTGTGATGAGGAAAGGAGGCTTTAGAAATGTGCACCTTGACTGGCTGAGGCTGTTTGGGGCTGAGAGCTGGCTCCCCTTCTTGATTGTCTTCCTGGCACGCTACGCCCTTTGCCCCCTCCTCTTATTCACCAGCCCCTCCCTGCCTCCGTTTGGCACTTCCTCCCAGTGGGTGTGGGGATGATTCACTCTTTCCTTCCCTGGCTTCTCTGCCTGCCAGGCCAGGTGGCTGCTGGGGGCTGGCACATCGGAAGGGCTGCTCTGGGTGAGAGGCCTGAGGAGGGGACCTGAGGTGTGTGCCGCTGGCTGGGGCGCCTCCCCATGACCAGGCTGTGAGCAGCGATTCATCTTTGGACCCACTGGCCCAAGAGCACGAGTCTACACTCAGGCGTGAGGGAAAGGTTAGCAAGGAGAGAAAGGCCGGGCTCAGTAGGACCGCCAAAGCACAATATCATCAGAGACAGATACATTTTTGAGAGCGCCCTGCACCAGGTGCTGGGGGTACGGCCTGGTCTCTGCTGAGTGCAGAGGAGGAATCCCCTCACGGGGCTGCATGTGTATGAATTCACACTATTTGAAGGCATAATTAGGTCAAAGCTAGTAATTCACTATTACTGTCTTTATTGATTAATACAATCATATTAGCAACTGGCTTCAGCCTAATGGAAATATGCACAGCCGAATTCCAGTAATGCAATCCTGAACAGGGGAGTCATTGTTTGCACTAATCGGGACCCACCTGTACTAAGAGAAGCTATGACAGCAGATAGAGTGATGGATCTGGAGTCAGGGAGCCCTGAGTTCAGATCCAGCCTCAGGCACCAACTAGCTGTGTGACCCTGGGCAAGTCACTTAACCCTGTTTGCCTCAGTTTCCTCATCTGGGGTTAATAATAACATTGTTTATTGCTTTAAGGTTTTCAAAACACTTCTATTGGTTAACTTATTTGATCCTTACTAGAAATTTGATTTATAAATCCTAAATCACTAGCTATTATTATTATTAATTATTATTCTTATTAATATCATTGTACTACTGCTGCTGCTTCTGCTACTTACCACTACTACCACTACTACTACTACTATTACTACTACTACTACTCCTACTACTACTACACCATGTGTTTTGGAGTGAGAGGACCTAAGTTTGAATCCCATCCCTGTTAGTTACCTCAGTGTGATACTGCAGGTCACTGAATTCCTGACCTCGGGGGTCCCTTCCAGCCCTAGACTGATGGTTTTAAACAAAAGCTCTTGGACCATAGACAGGTCCAGGCTGTTTGCTGACCCCTGTGTAGACTATAAGTAGGGCAGGGTGGTGGAATCAATGTAAGGTGATCCTTGGAGTCAGAAGTCCAGGGTTGGGGTTCTGACCTTCACCCAAGTTGAATGGCCCTGGGCAGGTCATTTCACTTCTGAGCCTTAGTTTCCTTATCTGTAAGATGGCAGCAGCCCCCACATTGCTTCCTTGTAGGGTAGTGAAGAAAGCATTTGATAAGTCTTGAAACCCTCTCCAGAGGGCATAGGTCATTGGGGTTTGGGCAGGGTCAGGCGGTGGCAGGCTGGAGTGCACCCTGATTCCTGCTCAGCCTGTGCTGGTGGCAGAGTTCTCTCCTAACACATCCTGGATGCCAGGTGCCACCTGAACTGTCCAGGGCTCTGCCAGGGCAAGTGTCTTATGGCTTCTCCTTGAGCTAAATCCTGCCCTGCCTCTTGGTGGTTGGTTCCTCACCAGTCTGCCTGACCAGCATTGTTACCAGGGTCATTCCCCTTCCTGCATTACAGCCAGGTTGTTCACTTATATCTGACTCTTGGTGACTCTGTGAGCCATGGCGTGCCAGTATTGTCCATGGGCTTTTCTTGGCAAGGATCCTTCTCCAGGATTAAGGCAAACGCAGGTTAAGTGACTTGCCCAAGGTCACTCAACTAAGTAAGCGTCTGAGGCTGGATTTGAACTCAGGTCTTCCTGACCCGAGGCTCTGCCCTCTATCCACTGCCTTGCACATAGTTGGCACTTCATGCTGATTTACTGATCAGTTCGCAGAACTGACTGCTGAAGCCAAGACTTCAGGGCAAGCACTATTTTCTTGGTAGGCAGGAGGCCTCCTTCTAGGCCCAGTGTTTGGAGGAAGCTGACGACTCTCTGGTACCCTGCTTGGCATCTCGTGCCCGTCTTCCTTAGTTGCACAGACCAGGTCTTGCTCTCCCTATTTGTCTCTTGCCCTAGAACCCTGGCACCGCCTTGAATCCCTCCTTGGCAGCATAGGGCAAATAAAGGACATCCTGAAAGGGCCTGGCAGAGCCCCTGCAGGCTTGGCACCAGGGTGAAGTCAGGAGCACT
The DNA here is from genome assembly GCA_028646515.1 of Pseudochirops corinnae. Classification (NCBI taxonomy): domain Eukaryota; kingdom Metazoa; phylum Chordata; class Mammalia; order Diprotodontia; family Pseudocheiridae; genus Pseudochirops; species Pseudochirops corinnae. The sequence continues at coordinate 28,515,620 of CM053586.1, forward strand.
GGGAGAGGAGTGAGGGCTGCCAAGGAGGAGGGGGAGGCTGTGGATAAAGTAGATGCCAGCATTGACTCTGCTTCTGGGGACTGGAAAATCCCCTGGACCAGGAGCCTTTGAGGAGCAGCCACATCTCCATTCTTCCCTCACTGCCTGGATGCTCTTGGCAGCATGATTTCCCCATTTCCAGGCCGCTGTGACTTCTGTGTGCTCCCAGACATTGAGGGCAAATGGGGGTGTGGGAAGGAATGAGATGGGCTGTTTGGAGGGTGCAAGGTGGGGCAGGTGACCTTGGAAAGTTCACTGCCCTCTGGGCCTCAGTTTCCTTACCTGTAAAATGAAGAGTCTGGACTAGAAGCTTTCTGGGGCACTTCTAGCACTAAAGCCTGAAAACTCCCCAGCCTGGAAATCACTTAAAATCCCTGCACCTTTGTTTTCTTCTGTAAAATGGGAGAGGCCTCTGAGGGCCCTTTTAGCTCTTTATCTGTGACCATCTGTGAAAAAGTCAGCATCAGGGGGAGGACAGAGGGCAGAGAGAGAAGTTAGTGAGAGTCAGGAGGGGAGTCTGGGCGTAATCTGAAAGACAGCTTGGCTTGCTGAATGAGGTGCTGGCCTTTGAGAGGGATGACCAGGATTTAAATCTGTGGGCCAGCTGGGTGGGACAAGTGGATAGAATAGCTGGGCCTGGATTCAGGAAGACCTGAATTTCAAACCAGCCTCAGACACTTGCTAGCTGCGTGACCTTGGGCAAGTCACTAACCTCTGTGACTCAGTTTCCTTATTTGTAAAATGAAGATAAAAACAGCACCCACTTCTCAGGGCTGTTGTGAGGATAAGATGAGATCGTATTTATTAAGTGTCGTGCAAACCTTAAATTGATACATAAGTGCTAGTTATTAATATACTTATTTTTAATTTAATCTTCCTATTCCTCAGTTTCCTCGTCTATAAAATGAAATAGATTGTGTTAGATGGCCTCATGGCACAGGTCTGTTGTCCTGTGACCTCTCATAACTCTCTCTGTGGTGCTGTGGTGCAATGGAAAGGCTGAATTTGAGGTCTGAGAACCTGGGTTCAACTTTGACTTTGCTGTTTACTGTGACTCTCTTTTCTTTTCTGTAAAATGGGAGTCTACAATGTGATGACCCCTCCCAATCATTCTTTGGCTCTCATGGTCTCTGTGGCAGAGGGAGAGACAGAAGGCTGGGGTCTCCTGGCTGCTACCCGAGCAGCTTAGGACTCTTCCCCTATTGTCTCTCCTTCTCCCCTGGTCCAAATGCTGCATCTCTCTCTGTCACCATGGAAACAGATGCATGGTCACTATGGAGCCGGTTGAAAGCAATGACTATGACAGCTTGAGGGAAAGAGGGACAGGAGGTGACAGGGGACTCCAGACTGATAGGGGAGCCCTGGGCTCCCCAAGATTGCTTGTCTGGACTCCCCAGATTCACAGGCATGGATTCAACTACCAGAACTGTTTCCAGGGGTGGGGACCCTGCGGCCTCAAGGCCACATGTGGCCCTATAGGTCCTCAAGTGTGGCCCTTTGAATCTAAACTTCATAGAACAAGTCCCCTTAATAAGAGGATTTGTTCTATAAAACACGGACTCAGTCCAAGTGTCTAGTAAGTGTCTAGTGCTGGAAGGAACCTCAGAGGCAATATAATCCAGTTCCCCTCCTCTTACAGAGAAGGAAACGGAGACCCAGAGAGGTCAGGTGAGTTGGCCAGAGCTTCCTCACTTTCCAGCCCCCTGCTCCCTTTTGCCCCGTCCATCCTATGCCCCATCCATCCTATGCCTGCCTCCCCCTGGGCCCCTCTGTCCCAGTCAGATTTTCTAACTATAGCAGTATGTTTCTACTGAATTATAATAACAGGATCTTTGTTACGGAATTTGCTGGTGGAGAAGGGGGCGGTGGGGATCAGTGAGCAGAGCTGGGCCAGCAGACACAGGATTGGGGGTGGGGGGATATTGGAGGGAGAGGAAGCGTGATGACAAGAGCCCAGCCGGCAGAGCAGGGGAGGGAGGCAGCCTCAGAGCATGGTCAAGTTTGATCTGTCTATTTCTTAGACCTAGAAGACTCCCCAGCAAAGCCTTGCTACAATGTTTTTACAATGTTGTTACAATGTTGCCAGGATCTTCTTAGGTCCTGTATCCTCCCTGAGAGGCAAAGAGAGATTGGAATTAGGAGGAAGGAGGATCTAAGCTGAAGTGCCGACTGACCTGTTCCCTAGCCCTGTAATCATGGGCCAGTCTTAGTTTCACCTGGAAAGGGAGGGGAGAGGCGCCAGACCTATGATTTCATTTGATCTAAAGTACTCCCAGAGCAGAAAAGTCCCTCCACCAAAGCAGGTCAGCACTCCCTTTGCAGCTTAGGTCCTGAGGCCCTGAGAAGTGGAAGTAATTTGTCTAGGCCGGGTTCTAAGGGCACCTCTATGGGCTCCACCTTTTTATAACTTGTACTCTCTACCTCCCCTGGAGCTGTTGAGAGGAAAGCCCAGCTGCAGATGGTAGCTGTTATTATAGTTCGGACTCCTCTGTCTTCTGTGGCCTGGAAGGCTGGAGGTGGATGGGGAAGTGCCACCTCTGCCCTCTTTGCTCCAGAGCAGCTAGGAATTCAGCCGGGGGTGGGTGGGTGGTGGGTGGTGGTTCTAGGGTCGGCTGCCGGGTATCTAGCTAGGGATAGGGGGCCTTCTGAGCTTGCACTGGGCTGATCAGCCACAGCCGAACACACTGTACCTTGACCCCAGCCCTGTGATATCATTTTGGTCTGAATAACAACCACCTAAGGTTAGGGAAGCTTAGCTGTCCATGGCATGTCTCTCTCCAGGAGGGCACGTGGCTGTTGGGTCTAGCTGCGGGTAGGTGGAGGAGGCCTCTGCGGGCCCCTGAGGGTGCCACATTCCAGACATCATAGCCATCCCGGCCTTGGACAGATGGGACGTCCAGTAGACACAAGAAACGATTGTGCTGTGAGCCCTCAGTGAGAGAGCTGTCTGTATCCCAGGGCAGGGATGCCCCAGGGTCCTGCATTTCAAACTCCTCCTTTCTGTCTTTCTCCCAGCTTTGCCTGGCTTCCAGATGAGTAATGGGTTGTCGTGGCTGCTGCCCTTTTTCCTGGCCTCTTTCTGGGGCCTGGGATTCCCAAGGTCACGTCCTCGAGCCCAGCGAGCATTCTGAGGCACCAAAGTGGTGGGTCTTGATGAGGGGCTCTGGTTCTGGGCGCAGCCAAGGCTTTTAACAGAACTTTGCTATTTGTGGGCAGAGGCCAGTGATGGGGAAGCCCCTGCCAAGTGCCCAGGGAGGAAGGAAGATAGGTTTGTACCCTCTTATGGCTCTTCAGTGAACATGGGGAGGCTGGTGTTTTCTTATCGGTTAGAGGAGAGAAAATGTTTATTCCCTCTAAATCCCTTCATCAGCTCCTGTAGAATCCTGGTGCCCCAGAGCCAGCCAGGCTCCTGGACCTGTGCCCACTGCAGTTGGGATAGCTCCCCCCATGGAGGCATGTCTTCAACCCAGCCTTGTAAATAAACGTGCACTCACATGCCCTAGTGAATTTGGCCAGGCTGGCAAATATGTAGCTGCCATGCTGCTGGAATGGATGGGTACTTCTGTTCTTCTTGATGCTAGAGCTTAGAGCTACAGCTGGAAGGGCCCTCAGAGGCTGCCTGGTCCGGTCCCCCTTGTTTTACAGATGGGGAAACTGAGGCTTAGAGAGGTAAAATGCCTCATTCATCAGAGGTCCCCTGACTTCAGATCCAGCCTTCTTGCCCCTCTAGGCGTTGTGCTTACTTTCTGATGAGATTTCACTGAATGGTAAAAATCCTTCTGGTCGGGCCCATCTGGGGGTCAGTAATACCAACCAGTGAATAGTTGTTTCTAATCTTATAACTTCCTCCCCAACACGTCCTCCTCCATCCAGTGATGCCAGCCTCCTGCCTGTTCCCTGAAAGGAACATCTCCAGGCTCTGGGCATTCTCCCTGGCTGTGCTCCATGCCTTCCCTGCTCTCCCCCTGACTGCTGCCCTCCCTGGCTTCCTGAGTCCCAGCCAAAAGCCTTCCCCACCCCCTCTCCATTCCAGGGCCTTCCCACTTTGAACGAAGTCCTCTTTGTCTTCTGTATCATTTGTTTTGCATATATTTGTTTGCATGTCATCGCTCTGGTTAGAGTGTAGGCTCCTTGAGGGCAGGGACTGGTTTTTGCCCCTTTTTATATCCCTAGCACTTAGCACAGTGCCTGGTACGTAAGAAGGACTTAATAAATGTTTATTGACCGATCAATCTGACTTACTGCACATGGGGTGGGCGCCATACTAGCTCCCTGCCTCTGGGCACATTTTTTTCTCCAAAGTGTCCTGAGAGTAGTTTAGGCCAATGAAGTCAAACTCGGATGGGGCCACTAACCCTTAAGTAAAGATTCCTTCAGGCTGCATGTTGATTTAGAAAACCACTTTTACTACTCTCTAGGTCTCATTGTATTTGCACTCATCTTGTTAAATATTTCCCAATTGTATTTGAATTTGGTTCAGCAACACTCAGAACAAGTGGGTCACTTGTGACCCCCCCCTCCCCCAGGTGGCTGACTCCTCTGGTCTAGGGGGTATTCCCCAGCCACCTCTGGGAATTAATCCTGGCCCTCGCACAAAGGAATGTCTTCTTTGCGTCTAACTTAAATCCCTCTTGCCACCCTTTAAACTGGTTTTCCATTTTCCTGGCATTCAGTGGAGATGCAGCTGGCATTTATATGAAAAAAAAAATCAACAAAAACAATGGACCATTTTATTTCTCTGAGTCAATGGTGGAGTGGAATGGGAAGGGGTGGGATAACTCTCAGGAGATTCTCCAGGCTCGAAATTGACTGGTTGTTTTCCTGAGATTTGGAGAAGAGGCTGGGAGGGAAAGAGGAGGAATTCGGGTCAGGGGTGGTGGATTTTGGGAAAAGATCTTGAAGGCTGGCTAGAACCCTCTGTTTCCTGGCTTTGGGCCCTATTCCAGGGAGTGTGGGTGCAGAGGGAGTTTGGAAATCCCCAGGAGTGAGGGAGGAAATCCTTCACAGCTGGGAGCCGTCAGAGGAGGTGTGATAAGGGTCTCCCAGTCTGCCCTAGTGGGAGAACCAGACATGATGGTCCTTGGGGATATAACCTGGACTGATTCCTGGGTGGCCAGCCTTCAGGTCCCCAACTGCCTCCGTGCTCGCAGAATTGGCACTGTAGTATTGGCACTGTAGTGCCAGCTTTCTAGGGGAAGCAGAAACCTCTTCAGCTCTAAGTGAGAAGACATATGAACCTCAAAGGACTTGTTGTTGTTGTTCAGACATTTTTCAACTGTATCTGACTCTTTGTGATTCCTTTGTGGGGTTTTCTTGGTAGAGATACTGAAATGGTTTGCCATTTCCTTCTCTAGTTCATACAGATGAGGAAACTGAGGCAAACAGGGTTAAGTGACTTGCCCAGGGTCACACAGCTAGTGATTTGAACTCACAAAGAAAGATGAGTCTTCCTGACTTTAGACCCTGCACTCTATCCTCTGTGCCACCAAGCTGCCCTTCATTTTACAGATGAGGAAACTGGAGCCCAAAAAGGTTTAATATCTTATGCAAAGTCACATGGATAGTGTCAGAGGCAGGATTTGAACTTGAGTTACAGGTCTTCCCTTAATACCTTCCTACCTCCTATCCTTGGGCACGGACCAAATTGAAGGGGACTGGGCTAACAGCTTGGCACCCCTGGAGCAGACGTAGCAGAGGGGTCTACTTGACTCTGCCAGTGACTGGCCCGTTGGTCGGTCATGCTTGGCTGGTGGAGTGAGTTCTGTTGCTACAAGTTGTGCTGAAGGTGTCACGGGACAGCTTTTCATTGGCACATCTTGAAGGCTCTTAGTGCAATAGAGTAGATAGAGAAGTGGCCTCAGATTCCAGGAGGCCTGGGTTCAAGTCCTCCCCTCTGACACTCGGTATTTGCCGTGTGTCTCTGGGCCCTAGGTAACTCTCTGAAAACAAGCTGCCAATGCTTGGTGGAGGGAATTTCCTTATTTGAATTATTGATCTGATCTAAGACCAAAATTAAAGAGCAAGAGGAATGCACCCATCCCTCATTCCAGGTCACTGAAATGGATACAGTATGGTGCAGTGGTTAGAGCATTAGGCTTGGAGTAAGGAAGACTCATCTTCCTGAGTTCAAATCCTGCCTTTGCCATTTACTAGCTGTGTGACCCTGGGCAAGTCACTTCACCCTGTTGGCCTTAGTTTCCTCATTTGTAAAATGAGGTGGAGAAGGAAATGGCAAGTCATAAAGATATTGTCAAGAAAAGCCCAAATTGGGGTGGCTGGGTGGTGCAGTGAATAGAGCACCGGCCCTGGAGTCCAGAGGACCTGAGTTCAAATGTGGCCTCAGACACTTGACACACTTACTAGCCATATGACTTTGGGCAAGTCACTTAACCCAATTGCCCTCCAAAAAGCAAAAAAAAAAAAAAAAGTCCAAATGGGATCACAAAGCATTAGATATGACTGAGCAGCAACAACAAAGCCATGGATAGAGTGGTGGACTTGGAGTCAGGAAGGCCTGAGTTCAAATCTTACCTCAGCTACTTAATAACTCTGTGACTGTCAAACCTCTCTCAGCCTTAGTTTCTTCATCTGGAAAATGGGACTCATAGTAGCCCCACTGTCACAGAATGGTTATAAAGCCCGTCCTTGATCTCAGTGCCTTCTCCCTGGTGATCATTTCCAGTTTATCTGTCTGTATCTTGCTCGGGCAGAGTTGTCTGCATGTGGTCCGCTCCATTAGACTAGACTGTGAGTGTCTTCAGGGCGGGGATTAGTTCCCCTCTCCCGTTCTCATCCACCAGCATTTAGCACAATGCCCAGCAGATAGTAGGGGCTTAATAAATGCTAGTGGACTGACTAATGCGCTTTACGAGCTTTAAAGAGCTGTATAAATGCTGACAGTTATTATTGGCAGAGGTTTAGTCAAGGAATAACCGGGTTTTGAGCGTGCTTTGGACACTGGGATCTAGGATCCTGGGCAATGACTCAGTCTCCCAGCCCCGCTTTCCTAATCTGTGAAATGAGGGGTTTGGTCCCTTTCTGCTCCAAATCTGGGCTCCCAGGACGCCCTCCCCCAGCTCCTGGGTCCTGATCTCTCCTTAGCTCTCCCCTGCCCCTTTATCAAGCTTCTCCTGGGCTGTGGCCCTGTGAGAGGGGAGAGCATCCTCTGGCTCAGGGGTGGGCAATGCTTGGACCTGCCCGGGTGATGCCGAGTGTGAGCTGGGTTGAATGATGAGAGGGACAAGGCTCCCCTCTGCTGGGCTCTTCTAGAATGGCAGGCCGGGAAGGGGGGGCGGGTGAGTAGTGAGTGTTCTGTCCCTCCTGACGCATGCGTGGGCTCATCCCCGCCCTCCTGGCTCTTGTTGTCCTGGGAGACCAGGAAGCGGAAGAGCCCAGGCGCTGTCCTGGGCCCTGGTGCCCTAGGGCCTGGGCCTGAGCCCCTTAACCCAGCCTGGGTGGAGGCTGAGGACAGGACGGCTCTGAGTGAATGCGCGAGGTGGCCTCCTGCTCCCAGGGTGCCCAGCCAGTGGATGGAATCCCAGCCTGGCCACTCACAACCTGCCTGATCTTAGCCACTCTGGGCCTTTGTGATGGGCTCTGCATGGCCTAGACGTGGGCCAGCTCTGAAGCTGCACCCCCTTCCTGGGCCCCAGAGTCTTAAACTTTCCTATAAAACCCCCCAAACCAACATCTTGAACTTCTTTTAAATGGCGGGGGCGGGGCGGACTCAGTGGCTGCTGAGGCCCCTCTCCTCTGCTATCCTGTAAGGCAGCTGGGGGGCCTGGTGGCTAAAACACTGCCCATGCAGTCAGAAAGACCCGAGTTCAGGTCCGGTAGGTGCCAGCTCTGTAAGCAGAAGCCAAATTACGGAGCCTACGTCTGCCAAAAGGGGGCAGATGATAGCACCCTCCTGCCAGGTACTTCGTCATGAGGATAAAATGAGATGATGGTGGTAAAGTGCTTGGCAAACCTTACAACCCGTCCAAAATATTATCTATTTATTATTGTTATTATCATTCATTTAACCTCCTTGGGTTTCTTCAGCTGTCTGACAGTGTATTTGACATTCCATACCCATAGACCTGAGTTCAAATGTATTTACTAGATGTGTGACCCTGGGCAAGTCACTTCACCCAGTTGGCCTCAGTTTCCTTATCTGTCAAATGAGCTAGAGAAGGAAATGGCAAACTGCTCTAGTATCCCTACCAAGAAAACCACAACTGAAAAATGATGGAACAACAACAGAACTCAGGGGCCCCCACATCTGCAAAGAATGGAGGGAGATACATTTCTTTAATCCTTCTCTGGGATCAAGCTTGGTCATTTTATTTATTTAAGTTTTTTTACCTACATTTATTCCTCCCCTCCTGGGAGGGATTCCTTATAAACAAAGGGAAAAAAACCCAGCAAAACTAATCAGCAAATGAACCAAATGCAGCATCACATGCAATAGTCCACACCCATCAGCACCCACCTCTGCAAAGAAGGTAGGGGGGCTTCATTCTCATATGTCTTCTCTGGGATCAAACTTTTCTTTATAATTTTTTAAAATGCAAATTTATTTTTTATTATTATTAACTCAAACATTTCAATATACAAAGAACTGAGATTATATATAAAACTGCCAGTGTCTCTTATGTACAATTTGCCTTTTTAAAAAGTGTGTGTTTAACACAATACAGTAGTGACAAGGAGGTCCCTTCCAGACTTCCCTCTTCTCTCTCTGTGTATTTTTTTAATGTTTCACTGATGGAATTTCTCTTCACTGTGTGTGTCACGATTGATCCCCACCTTTCCATCCCCCACTTCCCACTTTCCCACCCCCGCAGAAACCTTCCCTTGTGACAAATATTATAGTTAAGAAAAACCAATCAGCTATTGGCAGTGTCTGGAAATTCATGTCTCATCATCTACCTCTGGTCCGTCATCTCCTTGCCAAGAGGTGGGAACCATCAGAAAGTCTTCAGAGTCACGATTGGTCTCTGCATTGCAGTATAATCTAATGGCATTCCATTTTGATTGTTTAGTGTTCTTTCTCTTATGGGAGAAGTATCTCCTCTTGAGTTCTTGGGGTAGGTTACTGCTGTCAGAGAGATTTTCCACAATGCAGAAAAACCTAAGTTTTATTATGATTAATCACAGACAGGTTCAGAAGGCAGAAAAATAACCCCGAACAAAGACGAGGATTCTAGTGAGGCTCTTTATAGACAAAATTATGTCAGATAGAGAAGGAATTTTTGACATGTAGTAATCTCATACATCCTCTTATGCTGTAAAAGTTAAACTTAGTAAAACAAATCATAATTGCCTACATTCTCTAAAGAAACAAACCTAGTTAAACAGACTCTCTAGGTCAATTAAAGGGCAGTTAGATGGCACAGTGGATGGAGCACTGGGCGTGGAGGCAGGAAGACCTGAGTTCAAATTTGACCTCTGACACTAGCTATGTGACCTAATCAAGTCACTTGACCCTATTTGCCTCAGTTTCCTCATCTGTAAAATGAGCTGGAGAAGGAAACAGCAAATCACTCCAGTTTCTCTGCCAAGAAAAGCCTAAATGGGATCACAGAGGTTCAGACATGATTGATACAACTGGATGATGAACAGTAAATATTTAAGCCACTTCAGTGACTACATGTCTAAAGTAGGGAGCAGACCCTGTTACATGAACATATAGAAAAGGCACATGCTTAACCTTATACTTGATAATAAACCTAAACCAGCACAAATGCATAGCTCACAGACTGCAGCAGTGGCACATGCATGCCATTCACATATAAGTGAATCGGTATGGGCGAGGGCTCTTGCCCCTTGGAGCACTCATATCTGAGAAGCGAGCTTTCCTCTCATCTAGGCTGGAGCTCCATGTCACTCCCCAGCCATATTCACCCCATGCCATGTACCCTCACCCCTTTCCCCTTTCCCTGGATGTGTTGTCTTCTGTTGTTAAAATGTAGGTTCATTGAGGACAGGGACTGTCTTGCTTGTTTCTGTAACCCCTAGTGCTTAGCTGGGACCTGGCATACACAAGCACTTAATAAATGCTCTATGTGTCTAGGATCTTGGCTGTTGAGTTGGAAGGGACCCTGGAGGTCATGCTGTCTTCATTTTACAGATGAGGAAACTAGGATGCAGAGGTTAGCCAACTTGCCCAAGGTTACCTGGGTAGTTAGTGGCAATACTAGGATTTGAACCCAGATCCTCAGACTCCAAATCAAGTCCTCTTTCCACTACCCCATGAGCAGCAAAAACAGAAAACAGACCCACGTGGAATGATAATGGACCTGTCAACATGTGTAATCACTTGTACATCCTTATAGCCTGGTTTGGAAACTGACTGGGTGGTCCTGGTGGCCTGTTCTCAACAGATATCTGGACTGGTGGGTGGTGTAGGCTTATCCCCAGCCACTCAGGGATGCATTCCCCAACCTGGGCTCCTAGATGACCCAGACTGGCCTTAGGGCCTTCTCATCCACTAGGGATGATCTCTGCATCAGTTGTCAAATGGGCCCCTCCCACGTGTAGCCTGAACCAGATTAAAATGCAATTGGGACATTCTTAACAAAATAAAAAATACATACAATTACAAAAATATAAATAAAAATATAAAATAAATAAAAATGCGTAAAGTGAAGATGTATCAAATAAATAAAAAGACATAAGTAATGTTAATCCACGGTTTCCTAAGTCAGTGCGCAGCCCCCAGGAATCCTTACGTATGGATCAGTGGCCCCAGATTCTATTCGAGTTTGACACCAGCAGTCTGTGTCGGGGTCTCCCTAGCCGGAGCTGGGGCTGGGGGAGGAACTATCTCGGGGCTTAAACCATCCGTAAACATTTATTAAGTGCCTATGTGCCAAGCTCTGTTCTGAGTGCTGGGGATACAAGGCAAAAGACAGACCCTGCCGAGTCCTCCCGCTGTCTGATCAAGGTTCCTTTTGGATTGCAGGATCCACAGTCTCCCTCACATGAAACATCACCTTCAGAGCTCAGACATTCTAACGGTTGTTGTTGCTCAGTCAACTCAGACTCTCTGTGACCCCATTTGGGGTTTTCTTGGCAGAGATTGTGGAGTGCTTTGTCGTTTCCTTCTCCAGCTTATTTGACAGAGGAGGAAACTGAGGCAAACAGGGTTATGTGACTTGCACAGGGTCACACAGCTAGTGAGGGTCTGAGAATAGATTTGAATTTAGGAAGATGAGTCTTCTTACTCCAAGACTGGTACTCTATGCACTATGGCGCCACCTAGTGGTCTCTCTTCCTTCCATCACTTTTTTCCTTCTGCTCATCAGGGAGTCTGGCTGATTCCTCTCTGGTGGTCCCAGTGAACTGTCCAAGGCCTTCTTCCCCGGAGTTTGTTTTGTTGACCAGTCTTTGGACCATTTGGTACGGGACAGCTTATAATTAGTCTGCTATCTTATATGTTTGCTGAACACCACCATTCATTAGTAAGGCTCCTCAGCTCGGCATCTGTCTAAGCTGAAGTCATGGCTAGTTTGTAGGGTCCCTTTAGCCATGGGGTCCTTTACCTAGGGTCCACAAGCCCCTCTGTGAATAGATTTCAGGGGGGATTCATGAGATCGAGTGTGAAAAAATTATTTCTTTATATCAATAATTCATTACCTTGTAAACCTACATATTTTATACACTTAAAAAATATTATTCTGAGAATGCATCTGTAGGCTTTACTAGGCTGCCAGGGGATCCATGGCACAAACCTCTGACTTAGTCAGTCTCCCTTCTGAGTGTTATAATTCTATATCTTCTCCGTCTTCTGAAATCCCAAAGTGCAAGTCAGTAGTACGCCTTTCAGCCAAGCATCAGCAGGCACAGTAGGCGTCATTCCTGGTAGAGCTAGGGGCATGCATTGGAAGTGCCTTTTATTGGTTCCATAGGTTTCTACTCAGGCTCCAGTGTTCCTAATATGGTCATTGGTCAGAAGGAGTCAGAATCTGGAATCAAGAAGGCCTAAAGTGGAGCCCTCCCCTGCTGCTTGCTAACTGGTCTCTGTGACTCAGTTTCCTCAACTGAGGATAGTGAAATTTGGAATTACTTATCTCGTGGGGTTAGCATAGAGCAGAAGTGCCTCTGCTTACAGTCTGCACTGCACGATACCCCTGAGTGTAACCCCAACCAGATTAAAATGTAATTGAGAAATTTTTAGCAAAATAAATAAAAACACAATGTTTACTCATTTCAGTCAGACCACAAAGGTCTGACTCTTTGTGACTCCATTTGGGGTTTTCTTGGCAAAGATACTGGAGTGGTTTGTCATTACATTCTCCAGCTCATTTTACAGGTGGGGAAACTGAGGCAAACAGGGTAAAGTGATTTGCCCAGGGTCACACAGCTAGTAAGTATCTCATGCTGGATTTGAACTCAGGAAGATGAATCTTTCTGCCTCCAGGCTCAGCAGTCTATCCACTGAGCTACCTAGCTGCCTTCAAAAAATACAAAATATAGAACTGATCTAATTGGCACATCAATTTAGAGTCTTGGGAGGGTTACCTAGGGCGCTGAGAAATGGAGTGACTTCACCTCTCAGTAAAGGAGGAGAGGGTGTAGGATTCATAACTGATGAGAGATGGTCTGAATCAGAGGTTCTCAACCTTGTTTGTGGCATGGATCCCTTTGGTAAGGGATTACCCAGCCAGAATGTGACAGAACCCAGATCTTCCTAATTCAGAGACCAGCTCTCTCTCTCCGCATACCCAAGATGCGTCTCAGTGTTTTGTAAATCTTCTTTTTTAAAAAAATTTTTGGAGGGGGGAGGGCTGGGCAGTTGGGGTTAAGTGACTTGCCCAAGGTCACACTGCTAGTAAGTGTTAAGTGTCTGAGGCCATATTTGAACTCAGGTCCTCCTGACTCCAGGGCCAGTGTTCTATTCACTGTGCCACCTAGCCGCCCCCTGTAAATAGTCTTATTTCTCTGTCATTGGGAAAACAAAGTTTATAACCACTGAGAGGAGTGAAGCCACAAGGGTTAATGGTAAAGAGCTGCCCTTGGGCTGTTTAAGTTCTGACATATACAGGGGTATGACCCTAAACAAGTCATTTTATGTCTTAGTGTCCCGTACCCCCTCCCCAACTCTCTGGGGCTAGCAATACCCAAGGTGCTAATATTAATTGGTGGAGAGAATTCTTTGCTGCTGCTCAGTCTTTTCAATGGTCTTCAACTCTTCGTGACCCCATTTAGGGTTTTTCTGGCAAAGATACTGCAGTGATTTGCCACTTCCTTCTCCAGCCTATTTTATAGATGGGGAACTGAGGCAAACAGGTTAAGTGACTTGCCCAGGGTCACACAGCTAGTGAGTGTGTGAGGTCAGATTCGAACTCATGAAGATAAATCTTCCTGATTCCAAATCCAGTGGTCTGTCCACTACACAGTTTCCTTACAAGGAATTCACCATACCAATGACCAGTTCCAAAAAAAATTCAAAAAATATTGAAATACTAGGACTTGGAGTTCATAGATTTAGATCTGGAAGGACTTTTAGTCCTTGCTTTTCCAGATGAGGAGATTGAGGTCCAGAGGGGTGCAGTAGCTTACTTACCAAAGGCCACACAGGTCAGAAGCAGCCAAGCCAGGACAAATAGAAGGGAGATGCAGGCTTGTTCTGATTCCAGCGTAGATGAGTGCAGGGGATGGTCAAGAAAGCTAGGGGTCAGTGTTGACTATCATTGTCAGGAAAGGCCCCTTGAAGGAGGCTGGAAGGATTAGTAGGGCTTAGATAAGAGGAATGAGGAGAAAGAGAAGGAAGTTTTCTAGGCAGAGGGTAAAGTGAATAGACCATGGACAGGACATAAAGAGACCTATCTAACTGAATGGAGGGAGTAGTTCAATTTGGGGAGTGGTGGGAGACAGAAGATAGGGCTTGATGTTGGAGACCCTTGAATGCCTGGATTATGAGGAGTTTGGAATGGGGAAAGAAGAGTCAGATCTGGAATCAGAGGACCTCCCTCCTGTGACATTGGGAGACTAACCTGACCTCTCTGGTCCTTACTTGTTCATCTGGGAGCTGTGTAAGATGACCGTTAAGGTCCCTCCCAGCTTTGAGTCTGTTATTATCTTAAGGCTTGTTCTGCTCAGTGTCAGAGGAGTCATTCTGCGTGCTAAGACAGCAAAGTGCCCTATGAGGGTTCCCTGGAACCACTAGTTTTGACTGATTTGAGGGGGCAGATAGTGAAGTCAGGACTCTGATGTTGATGAGATCTGGGAGCTGTCACCGTGACAGTCAGGAATTTATCTAATGGGTCAGCTTTGTGTACATGGATGGCAATTGAGAGAAGATTCCTACCCTCTAGACAAGGGGAGGTAGAATTGTAGGACTGGAGTTCATAGATTTAGATCTGGAAGGACCTTTAATCCAATCCTTTGCTTTTCCATATGAGGAAACTGAGGCCCAGAGGGGCAAAGCCTAAAGTAATGCTCTGGTGTCGACCCTTTGAAGAAGAGTACCGTCTAACCAGCTGGCAGAGCCAATGCATCGCAAGATTGAGGAGTAATTTGCATCAGGGCTCAGTATAAATATTGTAACACCTCACTCATCCAGAGGTTACTTTCTGGGCACTCTCAGCTTAGCCACAGTATGTTTAATTGAGAACTAGGTCAGCCAAGATGGTTTCCGAGCATCTGGAGTAGATATTGCAACATCCTGAAACCCTTGTACCGTCATCCTCACTGGAAAACTCCTCAGGCCCTCACTTCTCCCCTGCTATTAGCTCACATAAAATTCTACTAGGTTGGGTTGGAAACTTTCTAACCCACAGCAGATTAAGAGCAGCATATTTGAGGCTGCAAGAAGGGACAACTGACATTAAGGCAGGAGACACAGACTATAAAGAAGTCTTAAGATCCTAGTTCTAGAGCTGGAATGAACCTCAGAGGCCATTTGGTCCAATTCCTTCACTTTATAAAGAAGAAAACTGACAAAAACAAAATATATATATATATATATTCATTCATTCATTCATTCACATCTTCAATCTTCTTATTTGAAAGATGTAACGTTACTGGGATATAAGATCTTCCTTGTCTATTAATAGGCCTTACATGGAACCTACTAAGGGAAGCTTGATTAGGGGAGGCTTGTTTTTCAGGAAGGCTTTCATACCTTTTGTTACTTTGTAATTAGGCTGTGGGTCATGAGGGTTGTGATGCTCTCTGATCCTGAAGAAGTGTATATATACTCTGAGGTTGACATTTTGCTCTGAGACTCACTCATTGGAAGAGTGTTCTTATGATTTGACCAGATGAGACTCTGGGTAGCCGTTAAGGAACCCCCCAGCTTTGAAAAACCCAGACGTTGGTGCTTCTCTCTCTGGTAACTCTATATATATTGCCTTGGTCAGACAGCTGGATCTGTCTGTTGGTCTGTGAGAATTTCTCAGACAGTTAGAAACTCCGTCTGTTGGACTTTATTTCTCTGCTTGTATTTTCTTTGTTTGGATTTTCTTTGAAGTTCAGGGTGCTGACTTTTTCCCTGAACTAATGAATGTAATTAAAAGAAGATTATTGATATCTTTTTTGAGCAGTCTTTCCTAGTAAAGCAGATCTAAGAACCTGTGCTAGCAGCCATCCTGGGTATGCCAGTGTGGTTGCCGCTACAAAAGAGAAGGAAGCAGTGCCTTGTTCTATGTCACAGAGTTATCAGGGCCAGAACTGGTTTTTATTTGAAGCCCAGTCCTCTTGACTCCAACTCCCACAGTGCCCTATGCTATCTCTCTCTAAAGGCCCCAATCCTGCTAGACTAACCTCATTTCCTTTTTTAATAGGGTTACAAAACGGATACATCCTGGAAATGATGTAAATACAATATTTCTGGATCCCAGCAAAGCATTTAACAAAGTCTCTCATCATATTCTTGTGTTCCAAGATAGAGGGAACATGAGCCAGAGTCTAGTAGGAGCCTAGATTTATAGTACAAAGGGACCTGAGGTCATCTGGCCCAGCCCTTCATTTCATAGATGATCAAATCAAAGGACTGTCTTACCCAAGTGAAACTGGTACCAGCAAAACTGAGATCAGAATCCAAGTCACTGGTTCATAGACTTTATTCATTTAAAAAAATATATTTATTTAATTTTAGTTTTCAGCATTCACTTCTATAAGATTTTGAGTTCCAAATTTTCTCCCCATCTTCCCCCTGTCCAAGATAGTGTGTAATTTGATATAGGTTCTATATATACATTCATATTGAACTTATTTTCACATTAGTCATTGATTTATCAACTTTAGAGCTAACTTTAGGGGCTGTCTAATCCAATTCCTTTGTTTTATACATGAGGAGACTGGGCCATGAAGAATCCAGTGACCTTGGGCAGGGGGCAGAAGCAAGAATAACCAAGGTCCTCCAATTCCCATCTACTACCTTTTCCCCATCCCACATCACCTCATTGTCCCCTGAGGTCAATCAAAGGAAAAGAAAGAATTCATTTTATCAGTGGAGCTGATTACTCTTGGGTTTTGTCTTCATTTTTTGCCACATTCTTGCCCAAGGAACTCCCTCTGTTGGGCTCTGCTCTCTTGACCCCTAATGTATCGGTCTGTCTGACAGAGGTGTCAGGGCTAGGGCAGAGGAAGTCACTGGCCAGTCACCATCATGTGTTGAATGGAGGGACTGACGCGGATGAGTGGGTGATGCCAACCAAGCAATCGTGCCCTGGTCCCAAGAGCCCAGCCCCAGGGCAAAGGCAAGCAGGTGTTCAGGCCTGCCTAGGAGAGCTTTGGGGGGCAAAGTGGCCAAGGGCTCCCACGGAAGGTCATAAGCTTTTATCCCATGTGAAGAAATGGCCTGTGGAGAAATTGATCTGTGGAAAATTTTGCCTGCCATTGGATTTTGCCTCCCTTCAGCAGGAGATAAGACATCAGACACAGTGTGTTCTCTGTGGAAAATTCCCCCTCAACACACTTTATTGTCATTTAGTTGGTTTCAGTCACATCCGACTCTTTGTGACCCCATTTGGAGTTTTCTTGGCAGACATACTGGAGTGATTTGCCTTTTCCTTCTCCAGCTCCACAGATGAGGAAACAGAGGCAAACAGGGTGAAGTGACTTGCCTAGGGACACACAGCTAGTACGTGTCTGAGGCTGGATTTGAACTCAGATCCTCCTGACTCCAGACCCAGGGCTGTATCACTCTGCCACCTTGATGCCTCATCAGGGGGACTTCTTGAGCAGGAGAGTGACATGTTAGACCTGCACTTTAGGAATCTTAATTTGTGGGCTGTGTGGAGGATGAATTGATGATGGGAAATTCAGAAGGAAAAATTAGGAGGCTGTCACAAACAGATCGGGTGAAAAAGTGATGAGGCCCGGAACAGATAGTTGTGTGTGAGTAGAGGGAAGAAGGGATGGAGAGGAGTGATGCTGGGGATGGCAATTGGTAAGACTTGGCGCTAATTGGATACTGAGGAGTTGGGAGTGAATGAGAGTGAAGACTCAAGAATGGGTCCTAGGCTGCAAACCTTCATGAACTGGAAGGATTGGGCCTTTGATAAAAATAGGCAAGTTAGGAAAAGAGGTGTGTAGAAGGGAGGGGGGTGAGCAGAATGGGTCTTGTTTTAGACTCGTTTTTGAGTTGAGATGCCCATGGGATATCCGGGTGGAAATGTGAACAGGTGTTTGGAGGTGGCAGGCACTGGAGCTGAAGGGTGTCTGGGGTGTGGTACAAGAGAGAAAAAGGTGGAGAGAGAGAGAGAGAGAGACAGAGAGAACCAGGGGGAAGTGAGAGAGAAAGACAGCAGAAACAGAGAAAGACAGAACGAGAGACAGAGAGGAAGAGAGAGTCAGAGCTAGATTTATTGACTTGGGAGTCATCTACATAAAGACTGTAGAGTACTTAGGAGCTGGTGAGATCACTGAGTATGGAGAGACAAGAGGATAGGGCCCAGGGGGACACCCAGGCGGCAGGATATGAAGGATGAGCCTGCAGAGGAGACTGAGAAGAATTGGGCAGAGAGAGAATCACATCAGAGCAAAGTCACAAAAGCCCAAGAAGAGAGTGTCCACAGATAGGCAGCGATCAATAGTGTCAGATGCCGCCGAGAGGTCCAGAAGGATGAGAGCTGAGAAAAGGCTTTAGGACGTGGCAATCAAGAGACCATCAGTGACCTTGCTAGAGAGCCATTTCCACAGGGAGAGGGAAAAGGAAGGGGACCAGATGGGGCCTTGGGAGACGCCCACAGTTTGAGCACAGGATGTGGATGAGGATTCAGTTTTCTACAGTATAAACTTGTACCCCCAGTCAGGGGCAATGCCTTAGGTAGTGCCATTTTGATGTAAAATGCAATCAGGAACCCTGTCGTACTTTTATCTGAATCAATTTGTCAGGCTAGGAGGGCAAACCCAAACCCAGAAGGGGTGTCAGCGTAATGACAGTGTACACATGCCCATTGCAGGGGGACTGAGGGTTGATGGGACACACCAGCCAACACATAACTGATTGGTTGCTATGAAATCTCAAGCCTCTGAGATTAAAGTGACCTTTATGGTCATTGACAGTGTTGGGCATTTGGCTGAGGCTAAGTCATTGAGAGTCAGAGGAAGGCCTCGTTATTGAACTCAGACACTGGCATGACCGTCTTGTCCTGTCAGATGGGATATTTATGTTGTGTTTAGCACACTTATCAAATGCTGCTTCCCTCCCCCCTCTCTGTGTCCAGTTTTCTCATAAACACATTCAGCCAGGGTTCACAGGATCGTAGATTTTGAGGTGGAAAGGACCTCAGAGACCATCAAGGCCAGCTTCATCTTGCAGTTGAAGAAACAGGCTCATGAAGTTGAAGCGACCTTTTCTGCACCCATAAATCATTGCCCCAAAGTCTTTTCCTTGCCCGTCCTCTGCTCTCCATTGCCTTGACCAGGAATGAATAGCTAATGCACTCACTCTTGCCCATGAGCCTGAATATGATACAATTTCAGCTGGCCAGGGCTCCTTCCACACTGAGAGGAGGGGCCATTTGTGCACTTAGAATTCTGGCCACTGTGTAGCTTGCTCTCCTCCTGTCTTAATTGGTGTCTCTGGGAACTGAGGGTTCCATATGGAGCCATGCTATTGGGTGACCCCATTGGTGAGCTGGGTCTGCCTGCTCCTACCGGTTGTCAGTAAGGTCTTCATAGAAGGAACCTCTGAGCCAGAGGGGATGGATACCTGGGCTTTAGGAGGGGAGGGTCCGTGGTCTGCATTAATTGGGGCAGATGGGTAACCTGCTGATGCCAGTGACTGGTGCCATGTGCCCTCACTGCTGAATTTCTATTAGCACTGGAAATTAGATTTCCCTGAGGCTTTTTCTGTCTCTGGGGATGTCGGATTGGACAGTATCCACCCTGTGATGGTGAACTGGTGACCCATCGTAAACATCTCCTGTTCTACTAGGCCAGTAGCAGGCCAAGAACTAATTCTCAGAATGACAGACTTGGTCCAGAATCCCTAAAGGCAATTCTGCTGTTCCCCTATGGGAGGCTGCCGCTGGCTAAGCATGGCATTGATGGTCAACATGAATAACTTTACTCTTCAGCTTACAAGCTCATGGTTGTAGAGCTGGATAGGGCTTCAGAGACTGTCTAGTCTAATTCTTTTATTTTACAGGGAGTGTAAGTGAATTATGGAGGGCATGTAGGTAGT
>CM053586.1:28535782-28582029 GCA_028646515.1 Pseudochirops corinnae
TGTGAGAGAGAGAGAGACAGAGAGACAGAGAGAGACAGAGACAGAGACACAGAAAGAGAGAGAGAGAGAAGAGAGAGAGAGAGGAGAGACTCTGCTGTTCTCCTGGAGGGGGCCTGTGGCTGCTGATGGGAACTGGAGGGTATGTGGGGCAGGGTGGGGATTCCAGCCTGAAGCTGGCTCCACTGTTTTGCTGGAGGCAGAAGCCTGGCCCCTCTTACCACTGCAGCAGCAGCAGGAAGCTGGGCCAATGCACCTGCTTCCGTGAGGCCAGCCTGGGAGGGCTGGCTGCTTGGGTCTCTGCTGTTTTCTGTTCCTCGGTGGGTTGGGGGCAGGGCAGGCCCTCTGACAGGGAGCACTGTTCTACTCTGAGAAGACTGAAGGGTCCAGTGTCTGTGCCAATAGCCATAGCCTTTTCGCCTTCCTTCCTTGGCTGACAGTATGGCTCCCCAGCCCTTTCCCCTGTCCCACCCCTCTCTGAGAAACTCTAAAATGCTCCCATTCAGGTGTCCGGCTAAGGGGCAGCTTGCCCCTGAACTCCTTCGTTTAGGGTCAGCTACGTTCCCTTGACCCAACAGTTGATGAACCAAAAAACCCATCCCAGAGAGCTGAGGCAGACCAAGAAAGTGAAGGTGATAGCCCCTCCCCCCCAAACCCAGCTGTTTTCCTGCCTTTGAACTTGGCGTTTGCAGTGTCTGCTCAGTCCTCCCTTCTCTGCCTCTTAAGTCCCCACATTCTCTGGAAAAAAAAAATAATCATCATGTATGGGCAGGCTAACCAGAAGCCCCTGATGAATGAGATTTCCCCCTGGCCAGAGCAGAGCAGAGCCCTGACTTGTGGGAGTCATTATGGTCAGTGGGCAGCAGTGATAGTCTGAGGTATGGGAGGAGGGGGAATTGGGGAGAAGTTCTGTTGTGCCCTCACCCCAAGTTAGAATGGGGGCTATATGAGCCAGGTACAAGAGAGACACTCTTCCCTCGGTTCCTCTGCTCAGGCTGCTCAACGGGGCAGTAGGAAATTGGAGAGGAGATGGGCCACCACATTTCCATTCACAGAAGAAAGATGTGGGAGGTGAGATGTCTAATGAGACTGGATAAGAGTTTTGGTGCCAGAGATCATGCCTGTGTCCTAGGCTTTCCCTTTTAGGGCTATCGGGGTCCTCAGGTCCCAGGAGGCACCAGACATGTCCATCTGCCATGCTCAGCCATTCACGAGAGCTGGATGGAGCCTGTTAGGAATGACCCTTCAGGAGACCTCTCTCTAAGTTGTACAAGACAGGAGAATTTAAGGAAGGTGGTCATTTAAGGTCATTTCAGAGGAAAAGCCTGGAATCACTGCAGTAGGGAAAAGCATTATTTACCATAAGGAAAACCTCAGACTCTTCCAAGCAATGTTTTTTCCTTATGGCCCATTCACAAATGGGCCCCACCGTCCACAGGTAGGAATATTTAATACAGCCTTGTATATTTAACTGAGGCAGAATGAAGTCAGTGAGGCCAGGAAAACGTTATATTTACATCAACAACAGTGCTGTAAAGACAAGCAGCCTTGAACGCCTTGGGAACTCTTAACTCAGTGACCAGCCCCAGCCCCAGAGTACTCACGATGAAACATTTCACCCGCTCTTGATAGCGGCCGATGGGCTCAGGGAGCATGTTGAGGCTTATTTTAGACTCAGCCAATGAGAAAATTGGTTTTGCTTGACTCCGTGTTTGTAACACATTGTTTCTCTTGGTGGAGGACGAGGGAATGTGGGAGGGAGAGAAAACAGATCTTTGTGAGAATATAAAATTTGATACAATTTGTATCATTACATATTATATTACATATTGATATAATTTACATTTACATATAGAAATATAAATTATATATAACAATATAAATACATTATATATTGAATATAATATATAACATTAATTTATAATTTATCTATAAAATATACTTACCTATGAGGTATATATATAAACACCTATGAAAAGTTTTTAAAAAGTCATTGGTATAATGAATAGAGCACTGGAGTTGGAGTGAAAAAAACCTGGGTTGAATTCTACCTTAGAATTCCACTTAATTTCTCTGAGATTTAGTTTCCTCATCTGTAAAAATGAGAGATTTGATCTTGGGTGGCCTCTGTGGTTCCTTCCAGCTCTAAATCTGTGATCTAATTTTTATAATTATCAACTCAGTAAAAGGACTTTTTTTTTTTTGCAGGGCAATTGGGGTTAAGTGACTTGCCCAAAGTCACACAGCTAATAAGTGTGTCAAGTGTCTGAGGTCACATTTGAACTCAGGTCTTCCTGAGTCCAGAGCCGGTGCTCCATTCACTGTACCACCTGGCTGCCCCATTAAAAGGACTTTTAAAAAAGTGTTAACTGGGTTTTTAAACTCAGTATTTTAACTTTTTAATTTCATTGTTTTATATCCTAGACTTTTGATTCGGATGGAATATCTTCTGTCAACCCCTTTGTGGAAGGGTCAGTTTGTGCAGATGGAATCAGACATGTCTGGGGCAGAGTGACTGTGAATAGCCTCTCTTCCCTTCCCTTTTAGGTTGCCCAGTGAGGTTTTTGTTTCTGTTTTCATATCTCCAGTACTTAGTGTAGTGTTTTGCAGGTCAGGGCTGTGATTTCCCATACAAGGAAACTCCCTCCACCCATGTGTCTCAACATCTTCTCTATTTAAAGTTGCAGAGTGCCCAGAGAGGATAAGTGACCTATCCAGAATCATGCAGCCAGGATGTAGGATGGAACCTAGATTTCCTTGATTCTGAGGCCAACCTTCTGTATATAGTATCACAGCTCTTCTCTGCCTTCCATGCAGTAGGCACTCAGTAAATGCTCATTGAATTTGTGCCAGGCAAGGGGGAGAGAGAGAGAGAGAGAGAGAGAGAGAGAGAGAGAGGGAAGGAGGGAGGGAGAGGGAGAGACAGAGATAGAGACAGAGAGAGACAGAGAGCAAGGCAGAGAGAGAGAGAGACAGAGAGAGATGGAGGGAGGGAGGAGAGAGAGACAGAGAGAGAGAGAGAGAGACAGAGCAGAGACAGAGAGAGAGAGAACGCGCTGGTGGTGGTGTTCATTCGCTATCCTGGGTCTCCTTCCCTTTTTGAGTGCAAACGACTTTTGGTTTCTTATTGAGTAATGTTGAGTCCGGAGGACCAGAGGCACAATGTGGCAAATGGTGGCCTGCTTTTGAAACAAATCTCCTATCCATGAGAGCTGGCCCACGGTGGAATGGGCTGCTTGGTGGGTGGTGGGCTCTTCTTCCTTGGAGGTCTGGATAACCATTCCTTAGAGCTGTTTCATTGGGAATTCAAGTGTCTCTGAAGTCCTTTCCAACCCTGAAATTCTGTAATTGATTAACAATTCTACAATAGTAGAAGAAGCTAGAGACAGAGAACCAAGACAGGTACATTTGGAGTCTGGGGATGTGGGTTCAAATTCTGATTCTGCCATTTTGCTCCTGTGTATTTGAGTAAGTGATTTTATCTCCCTGGGCCTCAATTTTCTCATCTCTAGAATGAGGAAGCTGGGTGAGACAGCTGCTGCGGCCCCTCCTGGTTCTAGATCTAGGATTCTAGCTGTCTCTCTGCCCAGCTGTGCCAATTGAGCTAGCCTCTGAGGTCTCTTCTGACTCTAGATCTGAGCTGGGCTTTAGTCCCAGCTCTGACACTTGCTAGCTGGGTGACTTTGTGGCCATGTCACTTCCTCTTTCTGGACCTCAGTTTCCCCATCTGCAAATTGAGAATAATATTTATCTTAGCTCCTACCGAGGGCTGTGGTGAAGAGAGCACAGTCAGTTCTGCTATAATTCGTGTTCTGAAAATTCCAGATTTTTTTCCAGTGTGAATGATGAATGAGGGAATGCTTTAAACCTCTCTTGGATTTTGCATTTGCTTCTTTGAGATTTTCTCCATGAGAAACATCAAGAACACAGAAAACTGCCTGCTTCTCGGTAGCTCACCAGATGCCTGCTTCTACGAGCCAACTGTGTCTGCCGAGTCGAGGGTCATTTTTGTCGTCTGTCTTTGGGTACAGTGGGAGCTGTGGCTGGAGGAAGGCTGGCTGGCAGCTCCTCCCTCGGCCCTTAGGCCTTCGCCTGCCCATCGGGCTCACGCAGGTGGAGCAGTGGCTAAGTGGCCACAGTTTATACACTGTTTCTGTACTTCTGTATTTCTTCACCATTTAACCAACATGTATAAATTGGTGCTTCTGTTCTCATTAGATTCCTATCTTTTTTTTGTGGCACCGATGAAGTTTGTGAACATTGTGCCTCTACCCCCATTTCCTCTATGAGCTCTGTGGTTTTATTGCAAGATTGTGCAAAGTGAGGTGCTCTTTGGGAATGAGTAAGTCACTTTATAGCAGAACTGACTGAACCTCGTCAATCTTAGCTATTGAAGACATGGGGGTAGAGTGTTGGAGGCAGAATCAGGAAGTCCAGGACTCACTCAGCCTCATCCACGTACTAGCAGTGGGATGGTAGGCAACCAATCAGTAAACATTTTTTAAAAACTTTAGACAAATATTAAAACTTAAATACATAATAAGAAAAGAAAAAGAAACATTATAAACTTAAATATTAAACTTAAATCCAGTAAACATTTATTAAGCACCTACTGTAAGCCAAAGCCTAAGTACTAGGGTTACAAAAAGAGGCAAAGGATAGTCCCTGCCCTCAGGGAGCTTACAGTTCAATAGGGGAGACAACGTGCAAGCAAATACATAAAAAGCAGGCTCTATACAGGATAAATAGGAAATAATTAGAGGAAGAGTGCAAGAATTAAGAGGGGTTGGGAAGGGCTGCCCATATGAGATGAGATTTTAGCCCAGGAAGGTGGTAGTAGACAGAGACGAGGAGAGAGAGCATTCCAGGCCTGGGGCACAGCCAGAGAAAGGGCAAGAAATGGAGGGTCTTGTTCGTGGCCCATCCCAGAGACTGAAGATTATGTGGTGGGGAGTAAGGCATAAGAAGACTGGAGAGGTGGAAGGGCCTAGGTTAGGAAGAGCTTTGAATGCCAAGCAGAGCTTTTTGTATTTGATCCTAGAGGTGATAGGGAGTTTGTTGAGTATGGGGGTAACATGGTTGGATCCGTGCTTTAGGCAAATCACTTTAAAGACTGAATGTCGGAAGAGACCCACCAGCAGGCTGTTGCACTAGTCCAGGGGTGAGGGGGTGAGGGCCTGCAGCAGAGTGGTGGCAGTGTCAGAATCTCTGAGTTTTTCCAAGTCTCAGTTTCTTCACATGAAAAATTGAACTAGATGACCATTAAGGCCCCTTCCAGCTCTAAATCTGTGAACCTGTGACCTGCCTGGGCCTTAGTTTCTCTATCTGTAAAATTAGGATATTAGGCTAAATGATTTCTAAAGTCTATGATTCTGTGATCTCTCTGGACCCAGTTTCCTTATCTGTAAAGCAAAGAGTTTGGAGGTAAGGTCACTTCCAGCAATGGGAGCCCCTTGAGTGTGGTAGGAGGAGAAGACCCAAGTCTCTGTGAAGAGGCCCACTGTCTCTTCCCCTGCCATGAGTCAGGAGGCTGCTCCTGTCCCAGCCTGGTGTGACATCTTGGGCCTTGTTTCTCACTGGACTTTGGAAGCCTTGCCACCCACTTCGATGCCTTTCTTTTTTTTTTACTTTGTTGCCCACAGCATCCACCCCGGCAGGGCTTGGCCTCCAGGACGACCGCCTCCTAAACTTGGACCCCACTGAGCCCTGACGTCCCCTCTGTTTCCTCTCTTACTCTCTCTGATCCCGGGGAGTGAATATCCCCTGGCCTTCTCCATGCCAGCAGGGCCATGGCCTTTTCTTCGAGATTTGCCTTCTGGGAGCAAAAGGGAAGTCTTGTTTAAAATCTCTCATGTCTGTTCTCCTGGCCTGTGTGTTTGTTAGGAATTCAGCTGGGGGCAGGTGGGAGGGCTGAGGGGGGACTTTGCTTGTGAACCTCTGGGTTCCTGCTGGTGGGTCAGGTCCTTCACTTGCCTACTCCCCCAGGCAAAGCTGGGCCACTAGTGACCCCTTAGCTTCCTAGATGGCCCCCCAAGTTTTTGCCTGCTCTTCTGCTGCTACTACTGCAGGGGAGGAGATGGCAGAGGGGATAGATTAATGTGGCTGTAAGCTCAGGTTACCCTCTGAGAACTCTCTGTGGCCTCTGGGATTGCAGATCCCAAGGTCCAACCAGCTTCATTAGCTTATTGGTGGAGGAGAGGGAAGCAGGGAAGGCATCTTGGTCTGGCTAATACAGAGCCACAGTGAGGAGTTGGGCTTGGCAGGCAGCCTGGGTCCAAGGGTGACTCAGTAGCCAGAATGGGGCATGCCTTTGTGTGCGCTCACAGCTCCAGGATGGGGCTATGACCCAATACCAGAGTCCCTTGGCAGGGAGTGGACAACTGGGGGGAGAGTGAGTCAGTCCTAGGCTAAATCCAGGGACTGAGCTGTGATCCCAAGACACTTTAGGGGAGGCGGAAGTGTCTCCCCACTTCCCAGTTGGATCCAATTCTTTAAGAGGGGGGTGGTTCGGAGCTGCCTGGAGGGAGCGTAGAGCTAGAGCCATTTAAAGACTGCATGGATTGGAAGCCGGGCGGGTCCCTGGACCTGAGCTTACAGCGACTTCTGTACATGTATGTGCCGGGGGTAGGGAATTGGGGGGGTTGCACTTACCACCCTTCTGTCCTGTGTGTTGGGGAAATAACGCATGTTATGAGCTTGGTGTGGGGAGGAAGAGGGCCCCATGGGAATCCAGAGAGGGGATGAAGCAGTGAGGCAGCCCCTTCGGCTTTATTTAGACGACCCCCAAGACGTTGCTGTGTCCTTTGCTTCCCATGCCCTCTTCTTCCCTCCTCGCCAATTCTGTGACCCATCTGCATTCTAAACTACTGGTTTTCCTTTTAGAATTCATTCTAATCTGCTTGACTCAGGGAAATGTGGCCTTACTTTGAATCTTCATGCAAAACCTTTAAAGTGGCTCCACAGAGATAGATAGCTTGTCTTTTATGGTCATGCTGGTCTGGGGAACCTGGGTGGCCAGTGCCCTAAGCCAGTCCTGTTGTCCTGTGCTTAAAATTAGCTAGAGTTCTTGGTTCAAAAAGCCCAGAGAGTTTTCTTCCCAAAGGATAATGAAGGTCACCCTAGAAATGTTCCCAAATTCCCTCTCTCTTCATGATCAATCCACACTTTCTCAGGGAGAGATGTCAGCCCCTTGGCTTCCTTTCTTATGCTCTGTCTCCCCTCCCCCCCAGACAGTATCTTAGGGAGACTTGCTTTCCAGACTGCAGGGAGATAGGATGGGGACAGCTGAACCCCCTTCCTCTTTAGGGCTGATCAGGAGTGAGACCATGTAAACCCAGTGATACTATGACATTTTGCAGGGGAAAGTTTCTCCTGCTTCTCAGTGAGATCCGAAGAATATAAAAGGTGGGGAAAGGAGATTTCAGAGCTCACAGTCAGGCTGCTTTCTAATTTCAGTCTTGAAGCTAAAAAGTAAGGAACCCTTTTGGGCTACCACATTTCCTGCCATCTGCCTCCAAGCCCCCACCTCCCTGTTTTCCTGTCTGCTGTACGTCCTCGTCCTCGGTGATAACCCCTCTAACCCTGGCCTGCCCCTTTGTCCCTAGCATCAAATCTGCAGGCCTGAGCATCTCTAGATACTAATGCCTCCCTCTGGCCCCCACTGCCTTTCCATAGCTGCATGGTTGACAGTATTGTGGGTTTGAGGTTGGAAAGCAGTGGGGAAAAGCATCTGGTCTCCAAAATATCCCTGTTGGCGTGATTTCTCGCCTCTAACCAGAGCCAGGGTGAGAAGGCTCCATCCAAGCTAGGGCTGCCTATTCCAGGGGATGAGCAATTCTCTGTCAATTCAGAATGACGTAGGAATAAGTTGGAGCCATTTACATTTCCCCTATAAAGTTCTATGAATCCTGGGTCTACACAGCAGAAATAATGCTGTCTTAGTGTTATTTCCTCCTGCCAAATGATGGAACCCCCAGGTTGGGGCAGGAGAGGGTGCATAGATATTAGCCGAGGGTAGCTCAGACTATTTTGCTCTCATCCAGGGGCAATGCCAGTGGTTAAGTAGGGAGTGAATTGGCTTGACAGTGTTATTTAAGGTGGGCTAGCCCCAACCAGTGGTATTACTCTGACTGTAGGGACTCTGTACAGTTGGGTTGAACCCGGCTTGCTGCTTAAAGGAGAATGTCATGGTGATAGCTTGGAGTAGTGGATAGACTGCTGGATTTGGTATTAGGAAGACTTGAGTTCAAATTGTGACTCATATGCTCACTCTGTGACCCATAGTCTCCATACTTCTCAGTTTCCTTACTTGAAAAATGAGGGGGTTGAATATGATGGACCTCCAAGGTCCCTCTGGCTCCAAATCTCCTGCGACTTCTCATCCTACAAAAGATCCCCTTTAGTTTTGAAATTGCTTTTAGATATCAGAATTGGAGACCCCCTAACCAACATGGGCCTCCCAATCACCTCCTCTCAATCCCCAGTGACAGGAACAGCTCAGAGCTCCATCCTGCTGGGAGAATAGGGCCAGCTTGGATGCTTTTCCCCCATCTTAGCTCAGGCCTCAGCCCCAATCCATTGGTGACCCTCCCCTCTTTGCTCCCTTAGGTTAAAGATGAGGACAAGATTATTCCAAAGCCAGGCCCTCTTGGAAAAGAAGAGAGGGCTGTAAGTGTTCTTTGGGAGTGTGTGTGTGTGTGTATGTGTGTGTATGTGTGTTTGTGTGTGTATGTGTGTTTGTGTGTGTTTGTGTGTGTATGTGTGTGTGTGTTTGTGTGTGTGTGTGTCTGAGCAGGTGGGGGGGGGTTCCCCTCTGGAGGTCTGGACTAGCTTGAGGGGAGATCACAGGTCACCCGGGGGCTACTGGATGTCTTTCCTTCCCGAATCCGGGAAGATAATGGGTCAGGAACCTGCAGGTCCCACTGCCTGGTCAGAGAACTGCTTCAGCAGGGCCAAAAAAAGACAGTTTTTCCCTGGGGGGAGCCTCTGTTTAGCTTTCGGCCCTCCTCCTGTGATCCCCAACTTGGCTGGAGCAAGGGGAAGCGCACTGTGGAAGTTCAGATGAGCAGAGGCTGCTGTGGCCAGCTGCCAGGAGGAGAGGCGGGGGCAGACAGGAACTCCACGCAGCTGCTGCCCTTCTTTCTCCAGCCCTGGTCAGTGGCTCTGCTCCGGAGACCTTGAGGAGGGCCCTCCTTCTCCCCTACCCCACCCCCAACACACATGCCCCTTCCTGCCTTCGAGCAGGAGGAATATGGTGGCAGAAAGGGAGATTGGGGGAGTATCCATAGGGAGCTGAGCTGAGGCTAGAGATAAGGGGTCAGGAGGGACCCGGGGGGCCAAGAGGAGTGAAGGTTCCTCCTCCGTGGCCCAAGAAGATGAGTCTTCTCTCCTCTCCACCTTCCTCCCTCCAGCAATTTTCCTCTCACCCCACAATTCCCTACACATCGGATGGGGTCGTGTTTGGAAGAGAAAATGTTCCCCTTCTGACTAAGCATCTTTGTGAATCAGGCTTCAGTGTTCAGACTGGGAAAGTCCTGTGTTTACCTCCGTTTGGGAGACTTCAGGACCGCTGGAACTCGAGATGTGTGTTTGTGGGGGTGAGGCACAGGATAAATGGGAAGGTATCCTAGGTGGGAAAACTTCAGGGCAAGCTTTGAGTGTCCTGATTGGCCTGCTGAGGCTTCAAGCTTCACCTCTTTCCCCATGCCCACTCCATTAGCATTGATATGGCCCAGGTTGGGCCCAAGGTTGGCTAGGTACCCTCAGGGAAGGGAGAGCAATTTCTCCTATGGGGCGGGGTCAGGATCACTCCTACAGGCAACAAGCTGTCCCCAGTGCTGAATTCCTCCCTTCCTGGCCTGCCTGGCTCTTGTAGTGGCAGACGGCTAGATGATTCCTGAGCTTATTGCCCAAGAACCGCCAAGACCTGGGGAGGATCCTGGCAGAAGATATCTGTGGGCTTCTTTACAACTCTCTGGAATAGAGGGTGCAGATTGAACCCAGGCCCGCTGTAGGCATGGGGCTGCCTCCTATAATTCAGTTGGGGTAGGGTCCCACTAACCAAAGAAGAGAGAAAATACCAAGCCTGGCACCTGCAGGCTAATCTCATGCCCTCTGGCAGCTTGGACCTACAGGGAAGCCAGCCCTGAGCCCCTGACTCTGGTTTCTCAGTGATGTCTTCTTGGGTTGGGGCTGGCACTCCTCGTCTGGATGGCAGGCTTCTCCAGGGTAAGAAGGGGATGGATTTGTCATGATGGGTTGACTTTACTGCAGGCTGACTGCTGGCCAGCTCGGCTGTTGTTCCCCAGCATTCAGGAGAGGTAGCATCAGCAGACTTGGAGGTGGGGATGAGGATGGGGGGGTGGGGTGGAGTGATGAGCTTTGCCATTAGCTTGAGTGGTTAACCTGTTGTAGGCCAGAAATGACTCCATACCCCTACTTCCCTGCCTCCCCATCTTCGGGAGCCCAGTAACGTGATGCTTAAAGGATCTTATGGAAGGGAGGAGCTCTTGAGAGCAGAGCCAGAAACCAAGCAGAGGAAGGCACTTAATGGACTCCTCGGACTGGGTTTAAGGTGGGTGGGGGTGGTGTCTGGGAGCTGGGAAAGCCACCAAAGAAGCAGGCAGGAAGAGGAGAGCTGGGAGAGACCCCTGACTGGTTTGGGAGAGAGAAGGCATTCTCCTGACCCTTTCTCTACTTCTGGGCACTGAGGTATGGACAGGGCTTAGGTTTGAACTCAGCCCAGAAGACTGACATGGGATGGGGGCATGGAGGGGCCACGAGCCCTGATGATTGAAGGGATGGGAAGCCCAGGGTGAGGAGCTTTTCCTTTTGTCCTTGGTACTCACCGAAGGACTGACTGGTGACAAGATGAGGATTTAGGAGAGAGGGCAAAGGGGAATTGGGATGAAGATAAGCTGGGAGTGGCAGGATGTCTAGAAGGGGAAATCCTGAGTCTTGGCCAGGCTTTCTTGCAGATTTCTTGTACCAATAGATAAAGACTTTAGTTCTTGGGCAAACATGCTCCATCTAGGACTGGGAGGGGTGGTGCTGTGTGTGTGTGTGTGTGTGTGTGTGTGTGTGTGTGTGTGTGTGTGTGTTTGGCTGGTTTTTGCAGAACCTGTTGGATGTTGGGATGGGAGGGTGGGGGAGACGCTGGGCCAGGTTGTCCTTACATTTCCCCCTGTGCATGGAGGGGCTGTGGCCTAAGGGCCTCACTCTGATGCCCCCTCCTCCCCATGTTTGTGAATGTAGTTAGAGGGCACCGTGAAGGACAGAGCCTCCCCCCTCAGAATCCCAGTGCCCGTGGAGACCTGCCAGAGACCCAGTAGCCCTGCCCACGTGTTGAATGGTGACACCCCTATGCCTTCCACGAATGGCCTGGGGACAACCTCGTCTGAGCCTCAAGGGGAGGAGTCCCAGGGAGTCTCCGGCAGTCGGGTGGCAAAGGCTGTAAGGAAGGTGGTGAGCAAGGTGCTCCCTGGGGATGAGCCTGGAGGTGCCAGGGAGGCTCCGGCCAAAGGTGCCAAGCCTCCTGAACTCCCTGCCCATGCCAAGAAGTGGGGAAAGGTCCCTCAGATTCCTCCTGCCCCCAGTCCTCCTCCTCTCCCACTCAAGCCTGAAGCAAAGAAGGAGCCAGCCAAGGATGAGATCTCTCTGGGCCTTCGGAGCCTGATGTCTCGAGGCAAGGGCAAAGAACATAAGCCACGGAACCGACTGGCCTCTGAGAAGGCAGGGGAGAGGCCCACGGCCCAGAAAGCAGGTTCGGCCAAGAACCCAGATTCCCTGGCAGAGCCCAAGTCTGTGAAAAAGCCATGCTCCCCAACTCCGCCAAAGGAGGATGCAGACACCGTGCCAGATGTTGTCCCCAACTCAGACCACGCCCCAGCTGAACTCCCCTGGGTGCCAGCCCCTGGCATCCAGCAGGAGGTACTGTTATCTCTTTCTGGAGTGTTACTAACCTCTCTTGCCCATAGCAGTGGCACTACCCTACGTCTCCCAGCCTTATACTTCACTGGCCTCCCCCAAGTAACAGTGCATGCTTGGGAGGTTGGGGTGCAGGGTGTTTGGTACCCTTTTGGTTAAAAGGGAGTGATGCCAACACTGTAAACCTCTCCTTCCTGGATATTACTTAGCTTGGCTTCAGAGATCCAGACTTTTGTGAGACCCACTCCCAGAGGGTTCTCTTTGGGCCATGCAATGCCCCAGACACTCTCTGGCACCTCCTTCCTGGAAAGAGAGGCCTGGGGTAGCATCATGCCTGGTGAAAGACTCCCAGGGAAAATGTTTACCCTTGGACCACTTTGCTCTGACTGGCTGTTGGGAGCCCTCTGGGCCAGGAGTGATTCCTGTCTCCTAATTAATACACTGTTTTAGCAAAACCTGGGAAAGTGGGTGGGGGTGGAGGGAGGGAGGAAGGTGCTGGTGGTGTGTCAAGTTGGGGACTGCCAACAGAGTCCTCCATGCAGGCGACCCCAGAGGTGGGGAGTGCTTTTCTTTGGCTTCATTCCGTGTTGACATTTCCACTCCCTCCCCCACCAACTCCTCTAATTTGGGGGCAGCCTGATGTACCAAATAAGTCAAGAAGATTTGGGTTTCAGAACCCGCCTTAGTGATTTAACTTTCCTGTGGCTGAGTTTCCTCATCTGTAAAACAAAGGGGTTGTGCTCGATGGCCTCTGAGGTTCTTCCCAGCTCCAGACCCCTGCTTCTTTGGTTGATGCATGCCTGCCTGCAACCCTCCCCCCCTCCACGCCACTCCTGTTATCCTGCCGGAAGGCTTCCCTGCGTATCTGGGGCTCGTGGAGTTGGGGGTGGCACTATCGTCATGTTTCTCTGCCAAGCTGTGTTGGGGCTTTAGGAGCAAAGCATTTCAAAACACATCGTTCTTCTGGGGAGTAGGGTCCAGGAGGCAGCTTGTGGGTCACTTGACGGGCCTGAGTGCAGGAATCTTGTTTTATTTCTCCAGATCAATATAACCTCATTACCCACTCACACCCCCCCCCCACTCCCCCAGGTTCCCTGGGGCTCCCAGGGCACAGCCCTGCCCCCTCAACATGTCCATGTGGTATATGGGAAAAGCAGCTTGGTGCAGGGGAGAGGTGCCTAGAGTTAGGAAGATGGGTTTCCATTCCACTTCATACACTCACTAGCTGTGTTACCCAGGAAAGTTACCGAACCTCCCTGGGCCTCAGTCTCCCCATCTGGAAGATGAGGGGGTTGGATCCACTTCTCACCACGACCCTGTGAGGGAGGTGCCCATATTCCCCCCATTTGGCAGATGAGGAGACTGAGGCTGAGGGTGTGGAATGATGCACAGCTAGTGAGGGTTGAAGCCAACTCTTGTTTCCTGGAGGAGGATCGGTTGAGGTGGAATCTGTGGAGGGCTCCAAGTAAACACTAGCATTGTTGCTGTTGGACTTAGGAACTTTAAATGGGCTCCAAAGTCTAGATGATGTTGCTTTGGGCCAGATGGTTTGAAGGTCCCTTCTTGCTCCAAACCAATGGTTCTTGGGGCCTTGCTTTTTAACCCCATGATTTTCTAGTGGTCCCAGTAGCCGGCTTCAAGGGGCCCCTTAGTTCTTCTCCCCAGATGGTCTGGAAATTCCCCAGAGCTCGGCCTGCCTCCCCTACCCCTTATGTTCCCTGTCCTTCCCTGTAATCACAGACCAGGGGCCTGGCAAAAGGTGCCACCCCCTCCCAGAGTTAGGACTAATGCTGGTTTAACCTCTAGGCCGGACCCGTCCTGGAAGCCCAGCCAACCCCCGGAGAGGAGGCGCGTGCTCGGCTGGAGAGGATCTTCATGACTTCCGTAATTCCTTCTGTTCTTTGGGGGGGGGGGGGGTCTCCTTGTGCCCCCCAGTCACTCGGTCTGGGGGTTTAGGTCTTGGTTCCTGGGGAGGGGTGTGTCGGGGTGGGAAGGCTTGTGTGTTAGGACGTCTATCTGGGGCCCCCTTTTGCCTTGCTAAAGAGAGAAGGCCCCAGTGAGGGGGGTGATTTCTCATCTTTGCTCCCTTGAGTTTGGGGTGGGCCGGTGTCTCACCCCCTTCCTGTGTGTGGGCACCGTAGTGGGCAGAATATGGCCCAATTACCGACTGATAAACATTTAGTAAGGACTTACTCTGTGCCAGGCCCTTGCTTAAACACTGGAGATACAGAGAAAGGCAAAAAGACCAGCTTTACCCTCAAGGAGCTTACATCCTGAGGGGCACAAGAGCGCACGCGAGTAACTATGTGTGTGTAAGATATGGGCATCTGGACCTGTGGGAAGTGTTGTTCCAGCTCGGCCCAGTGGAGTGTGGGCCAGAAGGGATGGCCACAGGGTATTGAACCTGCCCAGAAGCAGGTGGGAGGGAGATGGGGTGCAGTGGGGACAGGGGCTGCCTGGGCCTGGGTTTGATGATGGGACTGATTTAATGAGATGGAGGGGAGGTGTGCTGTGGCTGGTTTGTGGCTCTGAGTCCCTGGGGACGGTCGTTAACATAGAGACGGGCCCTTTTTCAGGAGAGCCAAAGAATGGTTGGCTCATGCCCTTTCCTAGGCTGGGAGGCCCAGCTCCTGGGGTGGCATCAGATAGCTATAAACAAGAAGGCTAGGCCTGGGTGATCCACATGGCAAACTCTCTCCACCATCGAGGAGGGCAGGTTGCTGCCTGGGGCCTCTCTCTAGGTCCCTGGGCACTACTGAGGAAAGCAAAAGAGAATGAGGTGTAGCCAGGGAACAGAGAGGCAGTGTGGTCCAATGGCAAGATCCCTGGCCCTGGAACGAGAGCTGGAGTTCAGATCTTGTCTCTAATGCTCGCTGCCTGTGTGACCTTGGGTAAATCACTTCATAGCCTTGGGCCTTAGTTTCCTTCCCTGTAAAATCAACGATTGATCTGTAAAATAAGGAAGTTGGAGCACATCTCTGGGATTTCTTTCATCAGCCTGGGGGAAGGGACAGACTGGCCCCGGGCTGGGTTGAATGACTCCATTCCACTCTGTCCGACTAAGGGCCCTGGGTTGGGCTCTGGGTAAGAGGCACATTGTGAACTCCATGTAGCCAGAGTCAGCCAGCTGCTGCTGAAGCTCAGCGCCCAAGTGCCTGGCTTGGAGAGGCCCCTGGCCCTGGGGCTGAGTTGGCACCCCCATGCTTCCTGGTGCTTGGTGGGAGCAGGCTGAGGCCCTGTGTGCCAGAGGTATGGGGCTGCCTCCCCCATCACCATGGCTCATTCCAGTGGGATGAGGGTCTCATTTGGAGACCATCAGCTGGGACTCTCCCACTGCCCTCTGGTTGTCTGAAGGGCTTGTCCTTGGCTGGACTGCCCAGTGATGGTCCTCTGGAAGGGGTAGGTTGGACCTCATTGGCCTCCGAAGTCTCTTCCAGCTTTGACCTTCTCTCATCCTATGACCTATCACCTTTGCCCTCCCATGCCGTGGCAGTGACATACAGATGCTCCTATGCCTGCCTTGTACCAGATGGAGGGTATGAGCCCATCCTCTGCTTGTATTTTCACCCATCTTCTTTTCCCCTCTCTCCTTCATTCTTTTCGCTGCTGTCAGCTGGACACTGAGGCCGTCTCTGCCGCCCAGAACCAGGTACGGTGCCCCTGCCCTCAAGAACCCTCTTCTTCCACTGACCGACTGATGCCCCTGGTCTGCACCTGGGCTGGTGTCTGTGCTCGGGCCTCATGCTGGAGTGTAAGGCCATGTGCCCCTGTCCATGTTTCCCTCTCTTTCCCCTCTGTAGCACCCAGAAGGGTAAATGACCTCTCTGGCCTGGACCCTGGACTGTGGGTCTCCACAGGTGGACCTTACATAGCTGTGAAGCCCCCTGAAATAAGATCTGGCTATGATACCATCATGGGGAGTAGGACAGAGGGATGCCAGCTGAGTACATGGGGTAGCCTCCTTGGTCCATGTTCCTGGGCAGAAAGACGCCAGCTTGAGTACATGGAGCGGCCTTCTTGGTCCATGTTCTTGGGAAGAGGGATGCCAGCTGAGTACATGTGGCAGCTTCCTTGGTCCATGTTCTTGGGCAGAGAGATGGCAGCTGAGCACATGTAGTGCTCATGTTCTCGGGCGGAAGGACGCCAGCTTGAATACATGGAGTGGCCTTCTTAGTCCATGTTCTGGGGAAGAGGGATGCCAGCTAAGTACATGGAGTGGCCTCCTTGGTCCATGTTTCTGGGCAGAGGGATGCCAGCTGAGTACATGGAGCAGCCTCCTTGGTCCATGTTCTTGGACAGAGGGATGCCAGCTGACCACATGGAGCAGCCTCCTTGGCCCGTGTTCTTGGTGACTGGCTGGTTGCCCTGCATGTGACATGTCGGCCTGCCCAGTCTTCAAGGCTGGAGTTGGGGCTGCATGTTTATTTTCTTCTGGAATGAGGAGAAAACTAAGACTGGCTTCGGATGCCCTGGGGCCACAGGGACTCTGGGCTCCTATGGATATAGAAGGAATGAATGGACCGTGTGTATGTACCAGCCCATGTTGAGCATGAGCTGTTCTCTTTCCCCATCTGGTGGTCAAAAGGTGAACTGCAGCTCGGAACCAGCGTTAAAGCAATTTAGCTCCCCAGCCCAACCAGTAATACCTGTGATCCTTTTTCAACTTTTAAGCAAAATTCATTAATCCCTCTTGACGGGAGATAGTAATTATACTTCCAGTTATCCACTGATGGAGAAGTTCCATGTGGATAAACAAAGTACTGGAAAATCAGTAGTAACATTTTAGTTATAATCTATTAATTACAACAGCTACATATATTTGGAAGGAAATAAGAGTATATTCATGTATTCATATTATATATTTACATATATCATTTATATTTATTTAGACTATTTCTGTCTCCAGAAGGCATGTTTATTATGCCAAGTCACTCTCCATGTTTTGTTGGAGCAAAGTCTGATGGGTGTAAGCCTAGCTCTGCCACTGAATACACGTATAGCTTTGGGCAAAGCACTAAACCTTTCTTGGTCTCAGTTTCCTTCTTTGTGAAACCAGGGGGCTGGTCTCAGTGGCCTCTAAGAGGTGTCCCATCATAATCATAAAATACCAGACCTGCAGGTGACCTCAGAGGTCTCATCCCTGTCATTTCTTCTCCATGTTTTGTCTTTGTTGTTCAGTCATTTCTGACTTTTCATGACCCCAATTTGGGGTTTCCTTGGCAAAGATACTGGAGTGGTTGGCCATTTCCTTCTCCAGTTCATTTGACAGGTGAGGAAACTGAACCCAACAGGGCTAAGTGACTTGCCCAGGGTCACACAGCTAGTGAGTGTCCGAGGCCAGATTTGAACTCAGGAAGATGAGTCTTTCAGACTCTAGGACCATCACTCTGTGCGCTATGGTACCACCTTGTCGTCCCTCGTCTTACAGATGAGGAAATGGAAGTTTGGTGTGGGAAGCAAGTGACTTGGCCAAAGGCACACAGTTCATTAGTGGCACAATTCAGAACTAGAGAGGGAGGCAGCAGATAGTCCAATAGAAAGAATATTGGGCTTGGGTGAGTCACGCAATAGCTTTCCTGCCCCTATAATAAGAAGGAGCTGGATGGCATCCAAGGTCCTTCCGAGCCTGAAGCTATCCTCCTTTGAGCCTATGAGTACAATTCAAATTTCCCCTTAACTCCCAGAAATTTGGCAAAGGGCATGCTACCTGTCTTTGTCGCCTTGCTCCTGCCACCTCTGCCATTCCCTGTGACATGTGCCATAACCAGGAGCACGAGATACATCCTTGGATTTGTGGGACAGGCAGGGGTGGAGAAGGAGGTTTCAGGACGGCTCTCCCTATGAAGCCAACCTAGAGTCTGGAGTCCTACCCCCTTGCTCAGGCTGTGGGAACAGAATCATAGCCTGATGGGTGTCTCCCCTCCCCCTGTCATTTGCTCTAGCCCCCTGAGGAATATCTGTTATCTGCCAACCCCCGTGTTGCAAAGGGACCCATCTGAGGGAGCCCCAGGGGACAGGGATAAGTCTTCTCTCGCCTATACCTTTTCTCTTTCCAAACTAATGCATGGTTTGATTTCCATCTCCCAGCTGGCTCCCCCCAACCCCCAGCTCACCTGCTCAAGTATATGTTACTAGGAGTGAAGGATTAACTCTTTCTTCAAACCTTTCCTTCCTTCTTCCTCGATGGCTGGTACCCTTGGCCTCTCTGGGCCTCAACCCCCTGCATTGCTGGCTCAGGTTTGGCAGCCCAGGGCCTGGCACTGTCTGCTGGGACCTGTATCCAATTTGTTCCCACCACAGCATCTATGTGGGTTCCCTTCACTCCCTCGTGCCCATGTCTGTGCCTTGGCATGCAAGTTTTCACCTCTGTTTGATGCAGTATAGTACTCCCCTTGATCCTGTTGTTTCTCTGGTCATGCCTAGTCTGTCCACATTCATGTCCCTGTTGGCATCTTGGTGGGAGAAGGGCCCATCTGTGACTTGGAAGCCCTACGGGCAGCTGGCACATACACTGGGGGCACTCTCCTGCAGGGTGCTGGGGAGGAAGGGGTCAAGGCCGAGAGGTGCCAGTGCCCACCTTTTGTAGGAGGGTACCCAAGAACACACGTATCTCCTTGGCACGATATGGGAGCAAACTTCTTTTTGATGGAGGACTAGTCATGGGTGTATTCCCTGCTCAGTTCCTGTGGCCCAGGGTGGGGCAGTCACTTTTTTTGTTGGAGCAGAGTTCTGAGGTCAATGATCCGACAGACTGCATAGGGAGAAGGAAATGGACATCTAAGGACGGTCTGGGTTTTCCGTAGTCCTCACCTTGCGTGGGATCTCTCCTCTCCCCACGTTCCCTTTTTTAACGAAGATTCTGGCCAGTTTGACCACCTCTGACCCGTTCCCGTGCTCCGTCCTCCGGGCCACGCTCCAAATGTTCCCAGTTCTTTTGTCTTCTTTTGTTGTGTCCCTTTTTGGTCCACTAGGACCTGCTGCCTCCTCCTCCCCTCCCCCTCTCGCCATGTGCCCACCCTCCTTGTCCAAATCCTCTTCCGTCTTCTCTTCCTGTGTGCTTTCAGCCCTCCAGAACCTAAGTCTGACTCTGTGCCCTCACTCCCCCAACAGGCCAAGACAGAGGAGCAGATTGCTGCCGAGGAAGCCTGGCATGAGACAGAAAAGGTTTGGCTGGTCCATCAAGATGGCTTCTCTCTTGGTGAGTCTTTAGGGTGAGGGAGGTGGGTCCCTGGATCACCAGCTGTTTCTTCCTCCTAATCCTTTCTTCATGTCCCACTGTCTTCTTCATCCTCTCATATTCCTGGCCAATGCTAATAAAGTCTCAAAACTCTGATTTTTTTTTTTTTCCATTCTTGACTTAATGCTACGTGAATGCAACTAGGCCCTCACTGCCGCTTGGCAGTCTGTGTCTGTGGATCACTTCCTGACTCCCCATCCCATGCTTTTTCCCAGCTTCTTTCTCTCTCCCCAATGCCCCATTCTCATCGGATGTCATCCCTCCCCACTTTCTTTATTTTTCTTTTTTTTTTCTTTTTGAAGGGGAAAGGCAGGGCAATTGGGGTTAAGTGACTTACCCAAGGTCATATGTCTAGTACATGTTAAGTGTCTGAGGCTGGATTTGAACTCAGGTCCTCCTGACTCCAGGACCAGTGCTTTATTCACTGCAACACCTAGCCGCCCCGACCCTCCCCACTTTCTTAACAAAATCATGGCTATCAGAAGGGGAGTTCATTCATTTATCCCCTATCTCACTTCAAAGGCCAAGTTAAAACCCAAGACTTTTCCATGCCTCAATGCTTAAAGTGAGAGGAAGGGTCAGAGGAGCCCTTTCTCTTTTCAAAACCAGCCAGGGTACTCTCTTAGTTTTTTTTTTCCTTTTCAGTAGCTTTCAAGCCTGCCTAGAGGCAGCTGGTGGCCCAGTGGATAGAGTGCTAGGCCTAGAATCAAGAAGACCTGAGTTTAAATCCAGCCTCAGATGCTTACTAGCTCTGTGATCCTGGACAAGACACTTAACCTGGTTTCCCCAGTTTCCTTAACTGTAAAGCAGGGATAATAGTACCACCTACCTTCCTTCTGGGGAAGTCAAGTAATTTCCCTGGGCTTTGGTTTCTTCTATCTATAAATGAGGGAGTTGGATGGCATCTAAGGTCTGGAGCTGTGTGCTCCTTTGAGCCTATAAATACTGCTCTGGTTTTCCCTTAATTCCCAGAAATGTGGTGGAGGACATGCTACCTGTCTCTGTCATCTCCCTCCTTCTATCTCCTTTGCTCATGATATGTGTCTTTACCAGGAGCATGAGATACATCTTTGGATTCCACAGTGGGGGGCAGGAATGGAGAGGGAGGTTTCAGGATGACTTTCCCCATGAGACTGACCCAGAATCCTGAGACCCACCCTCTTGCTTAAGCTGTGGGGTCAGGAATCATAGCCTGAGGAGTCCTCAGCGAACACCTCCCTCCCTCTTATCTGCTCTATGGTTGTTGAGGATCAAATGACAGAATATTTGTAAAAACTTTCTTCCTTCCTTCCTTCCTTCCTTCCTCCATTCCTTCCTTCCTCCCTCCCTCTCTCTCTCCCTCCCTTCCTGCCTTCTTTTGAAGAAGCTCTGATTTCCTTTGAACAAGACTAGTCCTTCTATTGATCTGTGCCCCAGCTCCCATCCTTCTGACTATCAGCCAGTCAAAGTCACTTTGCTTTTGTGGCCTCAGTAAAGGGAAGGGGCTGAATTGGATGCCCTCTAAGGTTCCTTTCAGCTCTTCATCTGTGATCATGAATCTAAATCATTTCCCTTCTCTTGTCCTCAGTTTTCTCATCTGTAAAATAAAGGGGTTGAACTAGTTGGCCCTTGAGATTCTTTCCGGTTCTGAATTTATGCTCCAACAAGCCATTTTTAAGTGGCTTTTATGCAGTAGACATCCTACTAGGTGCTAGAGATACAAAGATAAGAATGAAGCCATCCTTTCCCTCAGAGAACTTCTGAACTATTGGGGAAAACACCCTGAGCTCATATGTACAGAATAAATACAAGATAATTTATGGGTGGTGGCATGCGTAGCTAGAGGGAATCAGGGAGGGCTTCCTGTAGGCGGTAACATTTAAGCTGAGCTTTGAAGGAACCTAGGCGTTCTAAGTAATGGAGTTGAGGAGGAAAGAGAATGCATTCCAAGATTGGGCACAGCCTAGGCAAAGGCATAGAGATGGGAAATGGATTGTAGAATGTGTAAGGGAAATCACGTATGATGACTGATTACTCAGCCCTTCTCCTTCTTGTGTCTTCAGCCTTTTTCTGTCTTTGGGATTAAGTCTTTCTGTCCCAAAGGAAACCTTTCCTTGATCCCACTGTCCCATTGGGCTACCATCCCATTTGTCTTTCTCCCCCTTCACCACCTAAGCTTCTTGAATGAAGCATCTATACAGGCTGCCTCCATCTACTTGCCTTCAGTAATCTGGTTTCCATTATCATTATTCTAGAGAAACTACTCTCCCAGAGGTCACCAGTCACTTCCATTCTGCCAAATCTAGGTCCCTCTTCTCATCCCGCACCCTCTGTGGTCTCTGTGCAACATTCGATTCTGTTGACTCCTTTGATATATTTTCTATCATCCCTTGGCTTCCATAACGCACTCTCCTGGTTCTCACATCTTGCTGACATTTTCCCTTTCTCGTTTCCCAGTGTTCCTTCTTTCATTCTCATCTTTAATGCAGAGTTCTGCCAGGCTCTCTCCCTTGTCCTTCTGTGGGTCTCTATCAGCACCCTCTCCTTTGGCGAGCCAGCCAGTCTCCTGGCTTCATGGGCAGATGACCCTCAGATCTGTGTCTAGCCTCAGGGCTT
The DNA here is from genome assembly GCA_028646515.1 of Pseudochirops corinnae. Classification (NCBI taxonomy): domain Eukaryota; kingdom Metazoa; phylum Chordata; class Mammalia; order Diprotodontia; family Pseudocheiridae; genus Pseudochirops; species Pseudochirops corinnae. The sequence continues at coordinate 28,557,537 of CM053586.1, forward strand.
CCCTGAAGCTCCAGGCTTGGCTCTCCCAACCAAGCGCTGCACCTCCACACCTGCATGTTTGAGCTTAAGATGTCCAAAGCAGATGTGTTAATGGATGCTTGTGGATCGATAGAGTGAATAATCCCTTTTATGATCTTCAGCTTGTCATTGATGACAGTGCCCATCATATGTTTCTCTGTTGGCCTTTGGGCGAATCCCAACTGAAATCTTCTTTTTAAATATTTTGATAATAGAATTTCAACATAATTGGTTTCTTTTGTAATCCTGTTGTTTTATGCTTTTAAAGCCATTCTTCTGAGAAGGGCTTCATAGGCTTCCCCAGGACACCCAGAGGGGTCCAGGACACAAAAAATATTACAAACCAAATTCCTAGGACTAGCCAATAGCATGTTGTTTCTTTTTTATTATGATTTATTTATTTTATCATTATATGTTATTAATATTATTTATTTATGTATTCTTATTTATTGTTATGATTTTAACAATTATCAACACACAAACACTTGACTATACAAAGAAAAATATGCGTTGTATAAGAAACTAAGTTTGGGGTTTGTCCGGTTTTGTTTTGCTTTTTAGTTTATATTAGGTCTTACAAGTTAGTAACAAAGAAAGGCAGCAAGGTGTAGTAGTAAGAGAGTTGGCCTCAGAGCCAGAAAGATCTGGGTTGAGTCTTACCTTTGATACAAAGTGGCTTCATGACCCTGGGCAGTTCACATAACATCTCAGGGCCTCAGGCAATTCTTTAAGGCTGTAAATTACAGGGGGCAACTAGGTGGTTTCTAACTGATGCAGTGGATAAAGCAGTGGACTTAGAATCAGGAAGACTCATCTTCATGAATTCAAATCTGGACCTAGACACTTTGAAGCAGTGTGACCCTGGGCAAGTCACTCAACTCTGCTTCAGTTTCTTCATCTTTAAAATGATCTGGAGAAGGAAGTGGCAAATCGCTACAGTATCCCTCCCAAGAAAACTCTAGGTGGGATCCAATAAAGAATCAGGCATGACTGAAACAACAGAGCAGCACAAATTACAGAGAAAGTGCTGATCTGCATTGTAGAGTTCCATATAGCATTGAAATTACCCAATCCCTAAGAATAAAATTGCCCTCTTTGTGTATCCTTCTGAACTTCTTGGACATAAGACAGTTTTCATCCACTGGATTTTCCCCATGTGGATGGTTGGGTCAAGCTTTGATTGGTTATAAATCTCCTCCAGGAGGCGCCATAGTGTACTGGGCATTGGTATGGTCAACACAAGCTCATTGGCATATAGGAGTATCTAAAGGACCTTACCATTTTTAGGAAACTGTTCTTTTGTTTGAGCTCCACACCCTTTGGCAGGGCCTGTATCTCTCTAGAATTATCAAACATAGCAGTCTCAGTTACAGCATCTTTAAAGGAACTGTGTATGGTCTTAACATTTGCATGGGAAACACCTTGTAGAAGAAGATCCCCCAAGGTAGCATTCAGCGCCACCAAATCAAATGTTTCTTTCTAGTCAACAGACAATTGACACAGTGGGAGCTGGTATTCTCTGCATCTTTCCGTCAATTCTGTGCCTGTCAAGATGTGTTCTCCTGCAAAATAATGTTTGTTGAGACCTTCTTTTTCAGACATGGCCAATGATAGGTTTTATGTGACTACTTGGTTGTTACAAGCAGGGGCTTTTATTATTTTTCTAGTGGAGGAGATTTGTGAGGCAAGTGGGGGGTAGGGAGAGTGATATGAGAAAAAAAAGGAAGAAAAAAGAGTTCATCAAGGAATCATTAAAAAAATAAACACAAGAGAACAGAAGGAAGTTTAGAAGGGGACAGAGATAACAGGGCAATGTTGAAACTACAATGTTAAATTAAAAACAAAAAAAGCAAAAAACCAAACCCAACTACAACAAGCTGTACTTAGCGGAGATTTACAGTTTCCTGTGCTATCTTTTTCTGATCTTCTTTGTATGGTACAGTGGGAAGAATGCTGGTTTGGGAGTCAGAGGACTCGTTCAAATTTTATCATTATTGCTTACCACCTGTGTGACCTTTGGCAAAATCATTTAACCTCCCTGGATTCCAGTGTCCTCAAGTATAAAATGCGGGAGTAGAATTAGACCTACATGACCTCTCTGGTTCCTTCTGGCTCTAAATTATGAGCCCATAGGTCGCTTCTTCACTTTCCTTCCTTGTCTGTGAAAATAAGGGGGAGGCAGGCATGGTGGCAGATGACTATAGTTCCTGCTATTTTGGGAGGTTGAGGATGCTGGATCTTTGAGTTCAGAAGCTTTGAGCTCTGTCATTCAGTCATTTTCCGTCCTGTCCAATTCCTCATGACCCTATTTGGGGTTTTCCTGGCAAAGATACCAGAGTGGTTTGCTATTTCCTTCTCCAGCTCATTATACAGATAAGGAAACTGAGGCAGACAGAGTTAAGTGATTTACCCAGGGTCCCACAGCTAGTGTTTGAGGCCGGATTTGCACTCAGATCTTCCTGACTCTAAGCCTAGTGCTGTATCCATTGCAGCACTGTAGGGATCAAGCCAATGGTATGTCCAAACTAAGTCTGTCACCAAAAGGAAAGAAGGTCAAATCCTATAGTTAGAAAAAAGAATTGGTGAAACCTTCACTATCAATCAAGTTTGGAAGCTGACTCATGGGTGGCTGGGGCACTTCCAGCCTTTCACTCTGAGTGAAAGGGATGATTGATTTGCCCTTCATAATCCTCTTATGGCCTCTTGGTTCTTTCCCCTTCTAGATCTACGACCCTATAGTCATGTTTATTGATGTTTGTCAAGTTCATAATGATAAAGAAGACTGTTAGCAAAAACTTGCCTGTTCTGTTCTCGAATCTTCATCAAGGATAATACACACACACACACACACACACACACACACACACACACACACACGCAGGCACTCACATCCCAAGGATATCCTTGATGAGTATTTGAGAAAGGATGTGTGTGTGTGTATGTGTGTGTGTGTGTGTGTGTGTGTGTGTGTTTTTCCCATTAACGATTCTGAAGATACGGGAAAGCAAGCACCCAACAACAGAAGAATTGCTTGACTTAACCGTGGTGCATTAATGTAATGGAATACTATAATGCAATTAAGAACAACAAGTTTGAGGAATATAAAGAAAGCCAGAAAGACCTTAATGAAATAACGCCAGGCCAGGGAAGCAGAAATGTGTGAACAAAGCACACACTGGCACCACAGAGGAAGGAAAGTGAATGAGAATGAATGGGCAAACATAGAATCCTGATGAGCCCTTGGAGGGAGTCTCTGAAAAGGGCTTATGCTATTTTAGGCGTTGAAATTAATTAATTTAAATGTAAATGATTACAAAGCCATTTTAATTAGTTGTATTGATGTGTAATACTAAGTTTATAATCCTTTTTTCTTTTTTTTAGAGAGAGTAGTCACATGGATCAGTAGTTACTCCTGTTTTCTTAATTGCCTTTTTTTCTTTTGGTAGTTAAGATATCTCATTTTGTTTATAAGTGTTTGGTCACCTCCTTTCTTCTGGTTGTCTAGAGAATCCTGCCTTCAGCACCTTTGGTGTTCCTCCAACATGAGCCTCCTCCATAGTTTGGGCTGGTGCAGCTGCTACTTCTACCAATTCAGTTTCCTTTAGTGTTATCCATACCCACTGTTACCATATTAGTTTCCCTAAAGGACATATTTTAAAGTTGGCTAAGTGATAATGGCGAGGCATCATGGGTATTATGGATAGAGGTCTGGCCGGATCTACAAAGATCTGGGTTCAGGTCCTGCTTCTGACACAGACTGACTTTGTTTCTTGGGGCAAGTCTAATAACTTGTTCCCAGGATACTCTTCTGTGGGAGAGACTGCTTTGGTAGAGTCTCTATGTACAAAGACCCTCTACGTACAATCTAGCTTCAGTGGATTTTCTAGCATTATCCCACTCTACACCCTCTGATGGACTCTCATTTTAGCCAAACCGATCTCTTACCATCTCCCAAATAGGAGGCAATGTGGCATAGTAGATGGAGCCAGAAAAACCTGAATTCAAATCCTGCCTCAGACATTTTACTAGCTGTGTGACCCTGGACAAGTCACTTAACCTGTTTTGTCATCTACAGAATGAGGGGGTTGATCTTAATGGTCTCTTTGAGGTCCCTTCTAGTTCTAAATCTATGATTCTATGATCTTAAGTCATTGTGCCTTCTTGGGCCTCAGTTTCCTCATCTGTAAAATGGGGAGGTTGGACTCAGTGGCTTCTATTAAGTCTCTTCCAGCACTAACTCTAAAATCCTGTGTTCTGTATTTCCCCTCCTGGTATAGGCAGAGAGCATATCCTCTCCCCATTACTTCCTGTGTAATACCCTGGGGTGTTTCTGTGAACTTTCATGGTACGTTAATATAATCGTTGGGAAATGTGTTAATCATTCATTATCCATTGCTATTCACTGATTTATTATGAGATATGATCAGTGCCTGATAATTAGCATATACCACATCCTCCAGAGTAATACAGTTCTCTCATGATTTATATTAATGTACCACCAAAAGTTGACCAACACAATCTGATTCCCTATGTCCTGTTGACTTTGGGCCCGTCTTTCAACGCCCACATCAAATGGTGCCTTGTCAGGGAAGCCTCCCCTCAGCTTCAGGCACTTTTCACATCCTCATTTCTATTTGATTGATCTGTGTCTATCTATGTGTCATAATCTACTGGATGGAGGGCAGAGACCATGCCTTGTTTATCCTGACATTTTCCCTGTGCCCAGCATGGTGCTGCCAGTCCAGTCTTTTGTTAGCTTGTGCCATTTTTACCTTGACCACTTTTGTATGGCTCCCCTTCTCTTTCCTTCTACAGCTGCCTTCCAGGAACAAGCTCTTGTCACCACCCCCTGGTACTATTGCTTAGCATTCTGACTGGCCCTTTCCTTAGGCAACCCCTCCCTCATTCAGCTGCCAACTGTTTGCCCTAAAGTGTAGGTCTGACTATGGCACCTCACTTACTCAAGGAGCTCCAATGGCTCCTTCTTATCACCAGGATCAAATATAGAAGCCTCTCTCTGGCTTACAGAGCCCCTCACAACCTGGATCCTTTCCTACCTTTCTGATCTTGTACACCTTGCTCTCCTCTGTATACTCTGCTGGCCATCTCCCATGCCTCAAATGCTCTCTGTCTTTACCTCTGACTTCTAGCATCCCTTCCTTCAAGATTTGGTTCAAATTTCACTTTCATAGGGCTCTTTTTAATTTTTTCAAATATTTTATTTTTTCCAATTACATGTAAAATATTTTTAAACATTCATTTTTTAAAAATTTGAGTTCCAAATGCTCTCTCTCCCTCCCCTCCCCCTTCATTGAGAAGGCAAGCAATTTGATATAGGTTATAAATGTGCAGACATGCAAAACATATTTCCATATTAGTCATGTTGTAAAAGAAAACACAGACCAAGAAAAATAAAGTTTTTAAAAAAAATGTGCTTCAATCTGCATTCAGATTCCATCAGTTCTTTCTCTGGGAGTGGATAGCATTTTTCATCGTAAGTGCTTTGGAACTGTCTTGTATCATTGTATTGCTTCAAAGAGTTAAATCATTCACAGCTGATCATTGTTACAATGTTGCTGCCACTATGTACAATGTTCTCCTGGTTCTGCTTATTTCACTTTGCGTCAGTTCATCTAAGTCTTCCCTGGTTTTTCTGAGGGCATCCTGCTCATCATTTCTTATAGCACCATAGTGTTCCATCACAATCACACCACAACTTTTCATGGGTAAGGGTCTGAGGTCCCCTTGCCTCAGTTTTTTCTCCATTCCCTCAGAGATTCCCTTCCATCTACTCTGATTACATCTTGTCTGTACAATTATTTGCATGTTGTCTTCCCTTTTAGAATGTGAACTCCTTGAGGTTAGGGAGCTTGTTTTTGCCTTTCTCTAGAGATTAGTACAGTGCCTGACACTTAGTACTTAATAGATGCTTGTTCCTCTTCCTGTATAGCCAGCCAACTGAAGTCAGAGGAGTTAAGTCTACCTGAGGGGAAGGTCCGAGTGAAACTGGATCATGATGGGACCATACTGGACGTGGATGAGGACGATGTGGAGAAGGTACAGGGCAGGCCAGGACCTGCAGATGGGGTCTGCTGGGCTCTCAAGGGAGGTGGGTGTGAATGCTGCATGCTTGTCCCTTTCCTCTAGGCCAACGCCCCATCCTGTGAACGACTGGAAGACCTGGCCTCCCTGGTGTACCTCAATGAGTCGAGTGTCTTGCACACCCTCCGCCAGCGTTATGGGGCCAGCCTGCTGCACACATACGCTGGCCCCAGCTTGCTTATCCTCAGCCCCCGAGGGGCCCCTGCAATGTACTCTGAGAAGGTATGGGCCAGATGTCCTCCCTCCCAGCATTCCCACCCTGTCTCTCCATTCATAACCCCATCCATCTCTCCAGCATCTTCCTGTCTGGCTCTCTCCTGCAATCTGCTTGTCTGGCTTCCTATCAAAAAGCAGAGAAGACAGAAGGGTCTTTTTCAAATACCCAACCCCAGGATGAGACCTTATACCTGTCTACTGGCTGCATTTCCATTCATTGCCTAGGCTCAGGCACAGGGAGGAGGAAGGGAAAGGAAGATGGGAGAGGAGAAAGAGATGGAGGGGGAGAGAGGGAGAGGGGAGGGGAGAGAGAGAGAAAAAGAGAGAGAGAGGAGGGGAGAGAGAGAGAGAGAGAGAGAGAGAGAGAGAGAGAGAGAGAGAGAGAGGGAGGGAGAGAGGGAGGGAGACAGAATGATAATAATAATAATCTCTTAGTGTGTGTCAGGCACTGCAAGCCTTAGGAGTAAAAATCCAAGCAAGAAATTCTTTGCCCTCAAAGAGCTTATATTCTAATTCTGGAAGATATAAAGGGGAACTGGAGGGGTGGGGTGGAAAACTGGGATGAGGATGGAACACGGTGTGAGGATGGCTTGGAAGTGATATGTCTGATTATTTGGTTTTGGACAAGGTAAAGTTAATTGTCCTATCAGAGCCAGAGAATCCAGGAGTAGGACCCAAGGTTCCAATAAGGGGTCCAGATAGAGGTGGGGGTGGAGATGAGGATGATGGCCAGCATAGGCAGCACAGTAATGAGATGGCCCAGGAGGGGCATGGAGGCCGGTCTATGCCTCGACATCAGAGCTTGGGGACCCAGGGGTGGAGCCCAGGGTTTCCTTGTTAGATGAAGGAGGGATAGGAAATGAGGCTGGTGGTCAGCATAGGCAGCGTGGTGAGATGTCTGGGAGGGGTGGAAGGCCTAGGTTCCAATCCTCTTTCTGATGCTTACTACCTTTGTGACCTTGGGCAAGTCCCAGCCTCCCTGGGTCTCTCTTTCTTCATCTATAAAATGAAGGGCTTAAAGTAAATGGCCTTTGCAGTTTCTTCTAGTTCTGAGTCCATGATCCTGTGGCCTAGACATCTTCCTTCCAGCTTGAGAGCTCTGATGCTGAGCCCTCGGGCAGTGGAGTGTTCCCAGGGACTCCAGGTCTGATGCTCTCCCCTCTTTCCTCTCTCCCCCAAGGTGATGCACATGTTCAAAGGGTGCCGGAGGGAGGAGATGGCACCCCACATCTACACCGTGGCACAGATGGCATACCGCGCCATGCTCATGAACCGCCAGGACCAGTCTATTGTCTTATTGGGCAGCAGCGGCAGCGGCAAGACCACTAGCTGCCAGCACCTAGTGCAATACCTAGCCACCATCGCAGGCACCAGTGGGAACAAGGTGTTCTCTGGTGAGGCAGAGGGCAGGCTCCAAGCTCACGGGCTGGGGAAGTGGGCAGGACGCGGGGAGAAAGGGCCAAGCTTCTCTGCTGTCCCTTGTGATTCTGCTTTGGTGCCAGCCTGGCACAATAAGCCTTTGCTTCTGCGATGGCAAAGTGGGGTGCCTCCCAGGGATCCATCCGTCCCCTTCTGCACAACAGGAAGGCAGTGGGCAGAGTGCTGGTCTTGGCAGTGGGAAGGCTTGGGCTTGAATCCTGCCTCAGGCACTGGTATGACCTTGGTCAAATTACTCAAATTCCTGCAAAATGGAGTTGAATTTGAAGAGTCCCTCCCAGCTCTGTGTCTAAAATCCTATAATGCCCAATGGGCTGACTGCACACTGGTCCACTTGCCATGTCTGCTTTTCCCCAGCCTTACAAGCTTGATGGGTTCTTGAGGAGCAAGTTTGGGTTAGGGGCCAGCATGGCCCCTCTGAGACATTGCTCGGCCTCTTGTGTCCACACTGGGTGGGCAAGCCATCCTTTACTCACCACATGCCCTCCCTGTCCCATTCCCTGTGTCCTGATGTTTCTCTGATTTGCCCTTCACAGTGGAGAAGTGGCAGGCTCTGTACACCATCCTGGAAGCCTTTGGGAACAGCCCCACCATCATGAACGGCAATGCTACCCGCTTCTCTCAGATCCTCTCACTGGACTTTGACCAAGCTGGCCAGGTGGCCTCAGCCTCTGTGCAGGTGAGAGGAGATGTCCCCCTTCCCACCCCCAGACCAGAGGTTTGGATAAAGGAAGGCTTAACCTCGATGCCTTGATCTGGTAGGGCTAGGAGCATGGTGGCTAGAAATTGGCAATCCATCTCTAGCTTTTATTTTGTTGAATGCGGCCTGTTATCTGGAGCTTCAAGTCCTCCATCATGGACACAGGCCCCCCATGAGCACACCCCATTTAATACTACCTTTCTTCCTCTAGCAGCTGCTCCATTGAAGTATACGTGGGATGTCACATCTGTGGCCCCAGTTCCCTTCACCCAGTTAGGACCAGGTCCTTGGAAAATGATAGAGATCCGCTTCCTTAAAGACTCTTAACTCCCTCTTACTTCTACCCCCTTCATCTCCACGATGCTTGAGGGAACCTAGAGATGTATGAGATTCTATCAGGTCCCCCTGCCCCACATCCCCTCACCCATATCCTCAACTCCACACCAGTAACTGGTCTTGGTATCATTTACACCTAGCGGTAAGTAGCGATAACATGGCTTGTCATGGACAACCTGGACCACATCAACTCCCTGCCAAATGGCCACAGTCCTTCTGTTCTCTGAAGAAGGGTGATAGTCATGGGCTGTGGGGACTCAGCTTTGAGATCTGAGTGACTAAGTGGGACCCAGGCCAAGGCTTGGGCAGCTACATAGCATGGTTCATAGAGGGCTGGATCTGGAGTCGGGAAAGCCTGAGTTCAAATCTTTCCTCAAATACGTATTAACTGTGTGACCCTGGCAAAGTCACTTAACCTGTCTGCCTCACTCTTCTCATTTGTAAAATGGGGGTGATAATAGCACCTTCCTCCCAAGGTTGTTCTGAGGACCAAATCCGATAATGTTTGTAAAGCACTTTGCAAACCTTAAAGTGTTATATAAAGTGCTAGCTATTGTTATTATTATTGTTACTGTTATTATGGTTGTTATTATTAACAAAAAGTTCTGGTTGGCACTGCGTCTGATGGCAGAGTCAGCAAGCCTCTTGAGAGTAAGATGGGGGGCCCTGTCCCTCAGGTACAGACAGTGGTAGCAGCCCTTCCTGGTGAAGGACTGGGGGAGGTGGGGAGCACTTGCTGGGCCTGACCCACCTCCCTGTCCTGCACTTTCTTGTAGACTATGCTGCTTGAGAAGCTCCGAGTTGCCCGGCGCCCATCCAATGAAGCCACCTTCAATGTCTTCTACTACTTACTGGCCTGTGGAGATAGTACCCTTAGGTGAGATAGAATGGGTGATTGGGAAAAGGGAGCCCCCCCTCACCAGAGGATTAGGCCCCTGAATTTTGGCCCTTGGGTAGTTCAGCTTTCATTTCTGGGCTGTCCCTGCCTGTGTTTGAAGCAGTAAAAAATATGAAAAAAACTGTGGGAAAAGAAAAAGATATGGAAATCTGAATAAGGATTGCAAGTACATCATGTGATATAGGAGACAGTGCAGTCTTAGGCTGCTTGCTGCTGCTGAGAGAGAGAGAGCGAGCGAGCAAGAGAGAGAGCAAGAGTGAGAGAGCAAGAGTGAGAGAGTGCAAAGCAGAGAGAATGTTTGGGACCAAGGAGGAGATAGTTCCATGTCTGGAGGGCTGTGTTCAGTTCTGGACAACACAGTTTAGGAAGGACATTGATTAACTTGAGGACAACCAGGGTGGTGAAAGACCAGTGCCTGGCAATAGATGGTTATTGATTGACTGACTAGTTGAGTGAGGTCATGCCTTATAAGAATATATAAGAAGGAATGGGGATAGAGAAGGACTTAGGGCAACATTGTAGGGGTCTTCAAGTTTTTAAAGAACCGTCATGTAGAAGGAGGCAGTGTGGTATAGTGGATAGAGAGCTAGCCTTGAAGCTAGAAAGACCTGGGTTCTCACCCCTGCCTCCTACCGACTCTACGACCCCAGGAAAGTCATTTATGTCCAGTGCTCTTGGCAAGACCCAGATACTTTTTTTTGGGGGGGGGAGAAGGCAGGGCAGTTGTGTTAAATGACTTGCCCAAGGTCACACAGCTAGTAAGTGTGTCAAGTATCTGGGGCCAGATTTGAAGTCAGATCCTCCTCACTCCAGGGCTGGTGCTCTATTCAATGCACCACCTAGCTGCCCCACAACCCAAATTCTTAACTTCTGTCGTGGGCTATGGACCCCTTTAGCTGTCCAAGGCAGCTCTTCATCCACCTCAGGTTAAGAACCCTGGCTCAAAGATTCTAAAATGTTGCCCTCTATCGATAGAGGGTTCCCTAGAGCAATGAAAGCACAAGTCCAGCCTGGCCTATCCCTAGAGGGTTTAGAGGAAATCCTTTTTATTAAGGGAATTTGTTCTGTGAAGTTTGGATTCATGCAAAGGGCCACACCTGAGGACCTAGAGGCCTTGAGGCTGCAGGTTCCCCAGCCCTAGCTGCAGAGGTCTGAACTAGTAGTGGCCAATGGGAGTTGCCAAGAGGCATATTTAGGAGTTGATTGAGGCAGATGTAAGGGGGCTAAGAACCTTCCCCGAATTGGGATGAGCTGCTTCTGGAGGCTGTGGACTCCCCTTCATTTCTAGCAGAGGTTTTGGGGGATGGGAGTTCCTGGATCAGACAGGCTGCTCTCAGAGGTTGCTTCCAGGTCAGAGGTCCCATGTGACAGGCGTGCTCTTTGATCACATAAAGGGACAGGAGGGACTCAGAGGCCATGGGTGGTCGCTCCTGTGTCCTCTTCTTCCACCTCAACTCTTGGTGCCACAGTGGGCACGATTGTGATTTTTCTTATTTCCCAGGCAGCACAGATGTGCTACTCTCTTCAGCTGGCACCTACTATGCACCAGGCACTGGGATATAAAGACAAAAAAATGACATAATCCCAACCCCCAAGGGGCTCACATTCTACTCGGGGGATATGACACAGGGCCACAGGATTTGGGATTGGGAAGGAACCTCAGTAACCATCTCGTCTAACTCATACATGAAAAGAATTCTCTGTAATACACTGACAAGTAGCTGTCCAGCCATGTGTGAAACAATGAATAGAAGCAAAGTAATTTGATAAGAGAGAAGGCACTAAATTGGGGGGATCAGGGCCACTTACCTGGGTGACTCATGAACCCCTCTAAGCTTCAGTTTCCTCATCTGTAGAATGAGGGGGTTGGATTCAATGGCCTGCATAGCTTCCTTCCAGCTCTAAATCTATGAGTCATCTGGGCATCTTGAAGCAAGGTCACAATCTATTGGGGGTTCTCTCCCACCTCACCCCAGGCACACAGCTCCTGCCTTCTGAGAGCCTTCTGGGATATAGAGGGCCCTTGTTCCATAAGAGGCCTTGGCTGTGGGGCCCAGGGCACCCCCCACTGGACATCCAGAGCAGATGGTCCCCTCCAGCCCTAGATCTATGACCCTTAGGACTGAAGGCGTCATGGAGGTGGCAGGCTTGCCTGGGCAGCACTGGCAACATCTGTTTCAGGTGACTGGGCACCTCATGGGAGAAAGGAGGTGGGATCTGAAAGTAGGGGTGCTGTGTTCTCTGGACAGATAGAACTTAGGAGTCTAGAAGCTCTTTAGACCTTGACCATAAGCAGATCTTGCCATGTCTATCCTGACCCGTGCTAATGCCAAGTTTTCACCCACAGGACAGAGCTACACTTCAACCACCTGGCAGAGAACAATGTGTTTGGGATCGTGCCCTTGTCCAAGGTGAGGTAGCCCCCGGGGCTGGAAGCTTGTTTGGCAGGGCTTGGAGCGGGCATCCCTGGTTAGGCAGGCGAGAGTCATATTTGATGATCTCTGAAGTGCTTCCTAGTTCTAAATCTATTTTGGTCAAGTCACTTTAATTTTTCTGGGCCTCAGTTTCCCCATCTGTAAAATGAGAAGGTCCTGCCTAGATGCCACTTGGGGACCTAGCCCAAGTAGGGCTGCTCTGTTCTAAACTTGACTCTTCACAGGGGCCCAGCAGCCATTGGTCTTCCTGTCCTTTCAAGCCATACTCTGGGGCCTGGGCTCTCCCCAGGGGGAGGGATGGGGAGTCTCCCCTGCCTCACCTTGGTGAGGAAGGCCCATTTCCATTCTTCACTGCCATAGCCCTGGTGCCAACAAGCCTGGTCATTCCCCTACAGCCCGAGGAGAAGCAGAAGGCCGCCCAGCAGTTCAGTAAGCTGCAGGCTGCTATGAAGATTCTGGGCATCTCCCCCGATGAGCAGAAGGCCTGTTGGTTCATCCTGGCCGCCATCTATCACCTGGGGGCTGCAGGTGCCACTAAAGGTAAATGACCATTGGACAAAGCTGACCTTGCTCAGGTGGGAGAGCTATAAGCCCAAGATCCAAAGGACCCTGGTTCCATCTAGGGGGTGGACAGAAGTTTTGAGAGATGCCATGGCCTCAGAGTCAGGAAGCTCAGGCCTGACCCTTAGTAGCCTTGTGACTCTGGGCAAGTTCCTTCCTTTCTCTTGGCCTCAGTGTCCTCACATGTAAAATGAGGGGGTGGGGCTAGATGTCTTCTGAGAGCTCTTCTGACTGACTCTGTGATCCTAAATCACTTAACCCCTCTGGGCCTCAGTTTCCTCATCTGTAAAACACAGGGGTTTGGCTTGCTGACCTTTTAGGCCCCTGACCATTCTAAATTTATCAGCCTATGAGCCATCTGGACATCCTGAATCAAGGCCATGACCTGTTGGGAGCTCTTCCTCCATCCCACCTCAGGCACACTGACCGTCTTACCTTCTCAGAGCCCTCTGGGACACCAGGGCACTTGTTTCCTGGGAGACCCTGGCCATAGGGGCCATGTCACCACCAGGTGGTCATCTGTCCAGGATAGGACAGTCTCCTCCATTCAGGCATGACTATGTCTGCCATCTCCACTGGAGCCTACTCTGACACCTCATCATGGTGGGTGTCTCAAAATGTCTGCCAGCAGAACTCAGGCTTGGGAAGGGCATTGAGCCTGGCTCTGTCCTCTTGGCTTCAGCCTGGCTAAGATCAGAAAGGTTTATGGACAGCCCTACCACAGGGAGAAGGATTTATAAACCATGACTACTCTCCTGAAGGTAGCATGAAATCTCTGATGGAGTCAGAAAGACGTGGGTTCTGTTCCCACCTCAAACACCTGACTAGCTATGTGACCCTGAGCAAGTCACTTATCTGTGGGCTTTACTTTCCCCATCTGTAAAAGCAGAAGGTTGGGCCAGATGACCTCAGAGGTCTCTAGGTAGACCTAGAGTCAATGATGCTGTGATTCCACAGCCTCTGGGCCTCAGTTTCCTTGTCTGTAAAGTGAGGCAGTTGGACTAGAAAGTCCCTTCTGGATCTAACTCTGTAAACATCTTTGATCCAAGGGGGCATGACCATGGTCAGTGCCCTGGGCTCTGAGGCTGAAACTCCCAAGTCCTCCTCTGAAGGGCTCCATCAGTCAGTAACATTCATTAGTGCCTACTGTGCTCAGTGGTAGGTCTACAAGAGCCCACCATCTAATGGGGGGAGAGCTTGCAGACAATTTTGTACAGATGAGCTAGAGACAGGATGGCTTGGAGATCCCCAATGGGAAAGCCACCAGAATGAAGGGGGATCAGGCAGGGCTTTCTGTGAAAAGTGGGATTTGGGCTGGGATTTGGAGAAAGCCAGGGAGGCCGAGTCACTGGATTGCCTGGGATCTGGTGGGATTGTGGGGTGTAAGAAGACTAGCTGGCAGAGAGCTCATGAAGGGCTTCGAACGCCAAGCAGAGGGTTTTATGACTGATCGTGGGGGCCATAGAAAGCCACTGGCATTTCTTGAGTAGGAGGCAACATGGTCTTTAGGAAGATCAATTTGACCGATGAGTGGCAGGTAGACCAGAACAGGAAGAAACTTGCGGCAGGGAGACCCGCCGCCAGGCTACTGCAGTAGTCCAGATTTGGAGTGGTGGGGGCCTTCAGCGAGGGGGCAACGGTGTCAGTAGGAAGAAGGACATGATTTTGCAAGGCCTTGGCAACAGATTGGATATGGGAGGAGAGGAGGGTGGTGAGAGGACAATGCCGGGTTGTCAGCCTGGGTGACTGGGATAGTAGTGATGGCCTCAGCAGGAACAGGGATTGGGAAGAAAGGAGGGTTTGGTGGGAAAGGTGAATTCTGTCTCAGACATGAGACACTGGAGGTCAGCAGAGAAATTAGGGCTGAATGGGCTGATTGAGAATCATCAGCATAGAGACAGCAGATGCGATCACCAAATGAATTAGTATAGAGGGAGAAGAGAGGAGTGCCCTGCAGGGCACCCACAGCTACTAGGCATGACCTGGATGAAAATCCAGCAAAGGTGACTGAGAAGTGGTCAGAGAGCGAGGAGGAGGAAAACCAGGAGAAACTGCTGTCATGGTCAGGGCATGGGATATGAGGAAGGAGGAGCAGGACTTAGGGGACCCCCCCCCCATATGAATAACTCTCATTCCTATTCCCTTCCACACAGCGCCCCTTGAGGAACAATCTGGTAACTAAGCCCCTGTGACCCTCCCTATTGGGGATGAATGGTGCTTTCCCTTCCCCCCCACTCCTGGGGTGAATGGTGCTCCCTCCACGGTGTTCCCTCTACTCTCACTCCAGGGTGCTGGGATGTGTCTGGCTCAATGGATGGAGAAGGAAGCCGGCCTGGGCAGGAGCTGGGGATAATCCAAGCAGTTAGGGGTCCTTGGGTGGTGAGCCTGCAATGGCGCCCGGAGCAGTTCTCTCTCTGTGCTAGCCAGGGTCAAGGCCTGCCCCTCTTGCCTCAGCTAACGGGCTGTGCTATTTCCTATGGCTCAGATACGGTGGGTTTGCCCCTTCCCTGAGCTCCTGGAAGCCACAGGCCGGCTTCCCCTAAGCCCCTCTTCTTTGAAATCCCCCCACCTCCCCTCTCTGTCTTTCTTCCTCTCCTTCCTCTCCTCTTTTCTACCTCTCTTTCTCTCCTCTCTCTCTGTCTTCTCTCCTCTCTCTTCCTCTCCTTTACTCTCTTCTCTCTCTCTCTTTTCTGTCTTCTCCTCTCTCTATTTTCTCCTCTCTCCTTTCTTTCTTCCTCTCCTCTTTCTCCTCTTTCCTCCCTGTCTCTGTCTCTGTGTGTGTCTCTCTCTGTCTCTCTCCCTCTGTCTCTGTTTCTGTCTCTTTGTGTCTCTGTCTCTGTGTCTTTCTCATACTGTCTCCCTCTCTCTCTCTTGCATGATGGGGTAGTGGCCACGAGGGGGCAGCAGGTGCCAGGCTGCAGCTTTGCATCTTTTTGCTTGGAAATTTAGTCACGGCTGAGATCAATGGGTTTGCAGGGCACGGGGGAAGATGTGCTTGGTGCTGCCAAGGGTGCAGATACCCCTGGGGGCTGGAAGCTTATGGGAAGCAGAGGTAGGGAGAGGCCCCTGCCCACCTCCTGGGGCTTGCATCGAGGGAGTCCGGTTTGGAGAATCCAGGACCTTGGACAGCCCCATCCCTCTGTGGGCAGGGAGGCTGGGGGCTGGGCCTGGACGTTCCTTTTGGACCTATGCTCCTGCCCCCATCTCTTTAGGCAGGAAAACTGTTGAGCTAAAGAAGGTTGCAGTGGGTGCCTGACTAGGGGGGTCCCCTTCTGTGGGTCCAACCAGGAAAGGGGAGAAGTCAGTACCTGGCTTTAAAATTGTGGTCTCCAAAGTGTGTGAGTGTGAGCATCCATGAGCACGTATGCCCCCAAGGAGACCCCATCCCATTCAGGGCAGGCCTTGGGTAGTCCTGGAGCTCCTGTGCAGCCCTGACTTCTTAGAGGGCTGCGTGTGTGTGTGTGAGTGTGTGTGTGTGTGTTGCTGTATCTGTCACTGTCTGTTTTCTCGGTTGTGCATCACCTGGGGGTACAGATATATGTCTGATAGAATTTCAGAGCATGTTTTCCTTTGAGTCAACTGTGTGTGTTTGAGGCTGGGGAGCCTCACCGAGGCATTGGCTGTGTGTGTGTGTGTGTGTGTGTGTGTGTGTGTGTGTGTGTGTGTGTGTCTGGACTTAGCCTGCTCCCATCATGTCCTCTTTCTCTCACCCCCATCCGCCTCCCTCTACCCCCACCCCCTCACCCACCAGGCTGTGTTTATGATTTTGTTTGCTAACAAACTGTTTTTCTTTGCATGCTGCATGCTGGCCCTTTGCCTTACAGAAGCTGCTGAAGGTAAAACCTTGTTTCTCATTAGCTTTCCTTAATTACCGTGATTAGCCACATGTTGGCTGAGACATGTGTCTGTGTGGGCCGCTCCCCACAGCTCCCTCTGGGCGGTGGGGGGGTGCACACTCCAGGCCTCCTTCTCTGCTCCCCCCCAGCAGCTGCTGAGGTACCACTGAGTGGGGGAGGAAGGTGGAACATGGGGAAATGAACCCCTCAGATACTAGCAGAGACAGGAACCCTCCACTCATCTTCCGGCTTCTCCCCAGACAGGCAGCTCTGGTGCCATGCCTGTGTTTGGAGGGGGCTTCTAGAGCCCTGCCAGGTGCATGGCTCCTTGCCACCTCTCTGCTCAGAGACTGAGGCACAGCTGAGATGGATCACCTGGGGGGGTGGGCGGCAGGTATGCTGTCCTGTGGAGGCCGCAGGTGGGAGTCACCAACCACTTCTTCTTGTACCTGCTCCCTTCTGTCTTGCTCACCTTTGGGGGGAATCGAGTAGCTTGGAGGGGCCTTGGGCTATCCAGCCTCCCTGGGCATCCCTGATGCATGCCCTCAGGTCATCAGAGGCCATAGCCCTGCTGAGCTTCAGGCCCCCCACCCTGAAGAGAGGGTGACAGAGGCCGCAGGATGTTTGTCACCAGAGAGTGGGAGGAGGCTCTCCTGAGATGTCCTCTGCTCCTTTCTGCAGCTGGGCGCAAACAGTTTGCCCGCCACGAGTGGGCACAGAAGGCGGCGTATCTGCTGGGCTGTAGCCTAGAGGAACTCTCCTCCGCCATCTTCAAGCACCAGCCCAAGGGTAGCCTCCAGCGCTCTACCTCCTTCCGCCAGGGCCCTGAGGAGAACAACTCAGGAGATGCTACAGGTATTGTCAGCTCTCCTTTCCCATTACCTGGGCATCAGCCATCTACTGTGCGGCTGTATCCAAGCCTCATTCTCCTCATCTCTAAAATGGGGTTAGTAATCCCAAGAGGGAGGCAGCTTGGCCCAGTGACTGTACGTCTTTGCTGTCGTAGCTCTTGTCCTCAAATGACCAGGCACCCCTGAGCTGGGAGGTCTCTGACTTGTGCCTTTGGATAATCTGGAGTCAGAGAGTCCTGGGTTCAGGTCTTGCCTCTGACACGTAATGGCTGTGTGACCCTGGTTGAGTCACTTGAGGCAAAGCTATCTAAGTAAATTGCAGAGTCTGGTGTTGATCTGCATTGGGAGTTCCTAATGCCAATGAAGACTCAGTTTAAAAAATACCTGTAGGAACTATCTCCCAGTGCTGTTGTGAGGCTCAGATGATATGACTTCCATAAAGGGCTTTGTAAACCTTAAAACACCATTGGTTCGTGAGTGTTGCCTGGTTCTCAGGCATCTGTGTCAAGTAAATGGGTGTGAGCTAGTTCACTCTACCACACAGGCCCATTTCCCATGCAAGGTATGGTTGGCCCTGAAAACAAGGATGGGTCTCTGGGGCTATGCCTGAGCCCCCCTGCAGGTCAGGGCATCCCCAGGGGCATGCAGGAAGAGACCAAGGTCCGTGGGTTTCCCCACAGGCTCCAAGCTGAGCGCCCTCGAGTGCGTGGAAGGCATGGCCTCGGGTCTCTACTCGGAGCTCTTTACTCTCCTCGTCTCCTTGGTGAACAGGTACGTCCCTGGCTTAGGGCCAGCTGTGGGCCCCCAGCTGCCGGGCAGAGGTCTTCAACCTCCCCCTGATACCTTCCCTGCATTGCATTGTGCCCCTCCTACCAGCCCAGGGCAGAAGACTGGTGCCTGAACCAAGGCTCAGGGAGGGAGATGCAGGGGGTGGGGAGCACCCTTGTTAGGGGAGGGGGGGTGGGATGCTGGCACGTGGGGCCATGAGCAGGGCAGCCCCTACCTGCTTCCCTTTATTCATCAGTAAGATGTGGGAGCTGAACTTGTAGACCTCTAGGGTCCCCTCCAGCTCTGATTGAATAATCCTATGACCCAATGACCTCTAGAGTCCCCTCTAGCTTTGATTGAATAACCCTATGATCCAATGACCTCCGGGGTCCCCTCCAGCTCTGACCCTCTGACCCAGTGACCTCCAGGGTCCCCTCCAGGTCTAACTCTATGACCCAATGACCTCCAGGATTCCTTCTAGCTCTGACTCTATGACCCAATGACCTCCAGGGTCCCTTCTAGCTCTGACCCTATGACCCATTGACTCAGTAACCTCCAAGACAGAGGTTCATAACCTGGGTTCATGAACTTGTTTTTTCTTTGTAATATTTTGATGCAACTGGTTTCCTTTGTAACTTTCCATGTTTTATTTTATGCATTTATACACTCAGTTCTGAGAAAAGCCCATAGGCTCCCCTAGACTGCCAATGGGGCCTAGGACACAGAAGAGGTGGAGGCTCCTTGTGAGCCTGGGAGCCAATCCTCTTTCCCTGGAGGACATAGGGCATTTTGGAAGGGAATCCAGAAGCTTTGTGGTCCTGGCTCCATGAGGGTGGGCAGCCCCTTTGGTGGGGACTGGGCCTGACAGGTGCTGCTGCCCCTTACTCAGCCTCCTGTCCTCCCCCTCAAGGGCCCTCAAGTCCAGCCAGAATTCCCTCTGCTCCATGATGATCGTGGACACTCCTGGCTTCCAAAATCCAGACCTGGGAGGCTCGACTAGAGGGGCCTCCTTTGAAGAACTGTGCCACAATTACACCCAGGACCGGCTCCAGACCCTCTTCCATGAAAGAACCTTTGTGCAGGAGCTGGACAGATACAAAGAGGTAGGCCCCTCTCCAGGCCTGCCTGCCTGGGCTGGCAAAGCTCCCTGAGAATGCAGGGGATGGGACGGTGTTTGTAGGTGGGCCTGCTGCCTTGTCCCTCACTGCTGGTGCTGCCATCCTTCCTAGGAGAACGTCGAGTTGGCATTCGATGACATGGAGCCTGCAGCGGTGGACTCAGTAGCTGTTGTGGACCAGGCATCCCACCAAGCCCTGGTAAGCGTTTCTGGGGTGGGGCTGGCCCATGTCCTCCCAATTCTCATTTGTCTTCCTTTCCTTCCCTCCCCTTACTGAAAGTTCAGTCCAACAAACAGTGGCTCATGCGTCCTATGCCCCAGTTTCCTTCTCTGTAAAACCAGAGGTATAGGACTCGATGGCCTCTGAGGCCCCTTCCAGCTCTTGATCTGTGAACTTGGACAGAGACAGTGTGGTTCAATGGCCAGGGTGCCAGATCTAACATCAGAGGGCCTGGGTTTGAATCTCAGCCCTTCCACTTACTCCCTGGGCAAGTCATAGCTCCTCCCTGGGCCTTGGGCTCCTTATCTGTGAGATGTGGCAGTTGGACTAGATAGTAATAACATAATTAAAACTAGGATTTATATAGCACGTTACGGTTGCAAAACACCATGTGTATATAAGGTAGGGAGGTGGGTCCTATCATTATCTCCCCGTTACAGATAAGGAGACTGAGGTACAGAGAGTTTGTGGGACCTGCTCTGTGTCACATAGGTAGTAGGTGTCATAGGCAGGATTTGAATTCAGGTCTTTCTCACTCCCTGTCCAGCTTCTACCTACTAACTGATCTGGATACTTATGATCTCTGAGGCTCCTTCCAGCTCTGAGTTCTTATGACTCAAATACCCACCCAGGTCCTAAGCCTTCCACATCTGTGTGCAGCCCAGAGGGGAGCCCAAGGCACAGGGGCCCAGCTTGCCCCTACCACCTGCTTTGGGCCCAAATGAGACACTCTTGGCTGCTGTGGAGAAAACACAACCTGGAAACTCAGACTAGAGAGAGCCCTGTCTCCCCTGGAGGGTCTTTGAGGGGCCTTGTGGTTGGAGCTGGGATCAGACACTGGAGAAAAGTAGATTCTCTTCTCCCAAGGAGCCTGCCCACCAAGGGGGTGGCTTTGAATTTTAGCAGGGCGTTCCCACTAAGCCATCTGGGCCCCAACAGGTCTCCCATCGCCAGAGGGTTTTGTGATCACAGATAGAGGGGTTGGAAGTTGGGGAGGCTTCTTTGATTCCCCCACGAGTGGTGAGGACCCCAGAAAGCCATGCTGATTGGCTAGCTCTAACAAGTGCCTGATGCTTGCTATTTGCCCTTAATTAGGCAAATTGAATAAGACGGCTTATTAGAAAATTGAAGTGGATGCTGGGTTGCTAATTTCCCTCCCTAGCTTTGATCCCTCTCACCCTCTTCCAGCCCCTCCCCTGGGGATGGGCTTTTGTACAGCTGGCCTCAGGGGTGGAGTCAGGGAGGTAGCTGCCATCACCCCAGGACTGTGAGCCCTCTCAATGCCCAGGTCCAGGGGCTTTTGGGGGAGGTCCACCTAGCTTCATCCTGATCTTGGGGCACATATCTTAGAGAGCTCCAGATAGCCCCAGAATGGATTATCGAGTGTTGGAGAGACCCAGGAGTAGATTAGGAGGCTGTGGACAGGGTTCAGGCCGTCCCTCATTGTTACCATGGGGGGCCGAGCATCGAGGCACCCTCCAATGGCTCGACGTCCATAATAGACTCCCCTCCCCCCATTAAGGATTCCTGCTTGCAAGGGAGAGCCAGGCACCCACTTATCATTCTAATGGACTGACTGTATTCCTGAGGCCCAGCCTCATCTGTCATGGTACCTTAATCACCCATCAGGCCTCAGCCTTGTTCTGCCAGGGTCCCCTCTTATATCCTTTTAGCAATAATGACTCAGGCAGCGCCAGGAGAAGGTGTGAGCAGCCGGAGCAGAGGGCCGGGGGTGCAGCTGGGGGAGAATCAGAGAGCCAAAGGGGAGAGCAGCTCTCTCTCTGTCTCTCTCCTCTGCCTCAGAGCCAGGTCACTGGGGACCGTGATCATGGGGAAGAGGAGAGAAGTGGAGTAGGTTCTTTCTGGTCGGTCAGTCAGCAGTTACTTATTACTAAATGCCTACTGTGTTCTAAATGCCATCTAGTCTTCTATAGGGAAGGCCAAGGAGTTCCTCGTATCCCATCCTGGAGCAGTCATAGAGTCCCAGATCTAGATCCAGCAAGGACTTCATTTTACAGATGAGGAAACTGAGGCCCAGCTCATAGACTGAGCTGGAAGGGACCTCAGAGCCCCTCTTGTTGAATCCCTCACTAAACTGAGGCCCAGGTGAAGTGCCTTGCCCAAGGTTACATAAACGTTACATAAACTTGGATTTGAACCCAGGCCCGCCAGAGCCAGTGTTCTTTCCCCTGTACTATGCCTTCTCCTTCCTCCACCTCTTCCCATGAAAGTTTCTCGCAACTCCAGGTAATGTGGGCTTCTGTCCCGTTTCAGGTGCGAACCCTGGCCCGGCCAGATGAGGCTCGGGGCCTCCTGTGGCTGTTGGAAGAGGAGGCGGTGGTCCCAGGTGGCACCGATGAGGCCATGCTAGAGCGCCTTTTCTCTTACTATGGCCCCCAGGAGGGGGACAAGAAAGGTGGGTGGAACAGCATCCCGCCCCTCCCCAGGAGGGTGGCTGATCCCCCTGCTCCCTAGCTTTGCTCAGCAGTATCTGTGACTGAGTAGGACCTGGAGCCCCCCGGGGTTTCCTACAAGGCAGTGCCACTCTGAGTCTCTGTGCCCAGTCCCTTGGGGAAATTCTTTTTTTTCTTAATTTAATATTTTATTTTTCCCCAATTATATACACAAACAATCTTTCTACATTCATTTTTAAAATTGAGTTCCAAATTCTCTCCTACTCTCCCAACCCCTCTCATTGAGAAAGTAAGCGATTTGATATAGGTTATCCATGTATGGTCATGCAAAACACATTTCCATATTAGAAAACATAGACCAAAATAAAAACCCAAGAAAAACAGAGAAAGTAAAAAGAGCATGCTTGGATCTGTATTCAGACTCCATCAGTTCTTCCTCTGGGGATGGATAGCATTGTTCATCATAAGTCCTTCAGAGTCCTGGATGTCCTATGGCTGAGAAGAGCAAAGTCATTCACAGTATTGCTGTTACTGTGTTTAGTGGCTTCCTGGTTCTCTTTGTTTCATTTTGCATCAGTTCACGTAAGTCTCCAGGTTTTCCCAAGAGCCTTCTGCTTATCGTTTCTTATACATAAAGTATTCCATCACAATTATATGCCTCAAATTGCTCAGCCATTTCCCAATTGATGGGCATCCCCTCAATTTCCAGTTCTTTGTCTCCCTTGGAGAATTCTTCCTCCCAACCTCAGGAGTTGGTCCCTGAACACTTCTTCTCTTTCTTCCCTCTAGGACAGAGCCCCCTCCTCCGGAGCAGCAAGCCTCACCACTTCCTCCTGGGCCACAGCCACAACACCAACTGGGTAGAGTACAATGTGGAAGGCTGGCGGAACTATGCCAAGCAGAACCCAGCCATGCAGAATGCCCCACGGCTGCTGCAGGACTCTCAGAAGTAAGGGCCCCCCCTCCCCCTCCAACCTTGTGGCTCCACGCAGGGCCGTGGGCTCAAGTCTGATGGACCACCGGGGGGCATGTGCCCAGGGCGTCTTTTCCCATGGGGCTTCCTACGGTGCCTACCACACAGTAGGCACTTAATAAATGTTTGTTGCCTTTGTTGTTGGCTCCCAAGTGGCAGCAGCAGAAGCTAGCGCCGACCACAGATGATTCAGAAGGCTTCGTGGCTAGCCTTGCCACAGAGGGAGCCACTGGAGGCCTATGAAATTTAAGTTCTCTGTTTAGGGAAGGCTCATGGGCTACAGCTCGAGGGGCCCAAGTCTCTCCCCAAAGCTGGGACCTTGTGCCACCACCCCTGCCCCACCTCACACGATTCCTTCTTAACCTGGGGTCCCCGGGCCCTCCAGGATTTGGTGGATAGATTTCACAGGGTTCCACGGAATTATATGGGGGAAAACTGACATTCACCTTTTACTGAAATGTAGCCTTCCCTTCTTCAGTTACTCAGAAGCATTGTCTGAGAACAGGCCCATGGACTTCATGGGACTGCCCAAGGGGCCGTGTGACAAAAGTGTCAAGAATGCTCCAGGGAATGAGAGAGCTGCCAGGAGGGGAGGGGAATAAGCATTTATGTGATACCTACTGTGCGCTGTGTTAAGCGCTTTGCAGTGATCTCATTTGATCCTTACAATGGCGCTGGGAGGTAGGTGCTATTATTATTCCCATTTTACAGATGAGGAAACTGAAGCAAAGAGAGGTAAATGACTTGCCTAGGGTCACACAGTTACTAAGAGTCTGGGGCTGAATCTGAATTCAGGTCTTCCTGACTCCAGGCCACAGGCTCTACCTCTTGCACCACCAGCTGTCTCTGACCTAAGATGGACATAGCCTGATGGGCTTGGTCTGGTGTAAATAACCCTTATATTATAACTCCAGCATACCCCCAGCATCTCTGACTCAGTTCCTCCTGTGGGCAGGATTTGTGGGTCCCCTGGGTCACCTCACTCTCCGTGTAGGTTCTGTAAATGGTTCAACTTTCTTCCCTTTACAAAATCCATGAGAGGATCTAGAGTGGGATTTTGGGAGACCTGGGTTCTAATCCTGCCTCAGATACTTACTAGCTTTGTGACCCTGGGCAAATCACCTCGGTTTCTTCATTTGTAAAATGAGGCAGGTGGCCTCTGAGGTCCCTTCCAGATCTAAATCCATGTGCTTGTGAGCCCAGGGTGATAACTAGAGGCATCGAATAAAAAGCTTTCCTAGGGCACCCGTGATAGGTTATGTGGCCACTTTTTTTACATCAACAATAAAGAAACAAAGAGGTATTTTTTAAGTGATTATTGTGTACCAAGTTCTAGCAGATGGGAGTTGGGATGGAGATTCCACCAGCCATTTATTTCACTAGTTTAGAGACCTCCCTGGGGAAGAAACCCCCTCTACAAATCCAACTACCCTGCACTTTATAGTCCTGCAGGATCTAGTCCTAGAGCATTGAGAGGTTAAGGGAGTTGCTCCAAGTCCCCATTGGTACCTGGATCAAAGACAGGACTTGAACCCAGGTCTTCCTGGCTCTCTGGACACTGTGTGGTACAATTATAGAAGCAAAGAGACACCCCCCCCCCCCCCCACCTTC
>CM053586.1:28582129-28673806 GCA_028646515.1 Pseudochirops corinnae
AGCCTGAGATGGACACTTTGGTCCCAAAAGTTACCCATGGCAGGTGGATAGGGATTGAGGAGCAGGTTAGCACAGCCCGTCCAGGGACAGTTACAGAGTTGATTTGGTCATGTAATGTGTAGTGCTTGGTGGTGGTTGTGGTGGGAGGGGCGATTCTCAAGCTGTCCTCCTATACAGAGGCTATACATCGCTCTCCCTCCCAGGCAGATTGGCTTGCTGGCTGTTTCTCATATATCACATTAAATCTCCTGCCTTTGCACCTTCCCCTGTGTCTTGGAATGCTCTCATTCCTCCCTTCCACTTCTTACCATCCATTGCTCCTGTTAAGGTTCAGGTCAAGTGCCATTCCTGTGTGAGGCCTTTCCTAATCCTCACCCACTGCCCCCCCCAGATATTAATGTTCTCCCCATCCCCAAAACTGCTCTTTATTTGCATTGGAAATATTTTTAACGGGTTTTTCTCTGTGCGCGTTGCTTCCTCCCAGTGGAACGTAAGCCCCTGGACTGTTTGGTCTTGTCCCCCCAGTGCCTTGGGCAGCGCCTGGCGCTGGAGTCCTGATGCTTGACCGCCAGGGCTCATCAAGTTGAGCTGACTGCCTCTCCCCTGTACTTTGTTAGGAAGATCATCAGTAACCTGTTTGTGGGCCGGGCTGGCAGCGCCATGGTGCTGTCAGGCTCCATCGCAGGGCTGGAAGGGGGTTCGCAGCTGGCGCTTCGCAGGGCCACCAGCATGCGAAAGACTTTCACCACCGGCATGGCCGCAGTCAAGAAGAAGTCTCTCTGTATCCAGATCAAGCTCCAGGTGGTGAGTGTGCCCTAGGGCTTTGACCTCGACCCCTGAGTCTCCAAGGCACCCTCCTCCTCCTCCTTTTCCTCCTCCTCCTCCTCCCCCTCCCCTTCCACATCAGCCCAGCACCCACCCCAGAGTGAGAGGGGCCTGAGGCTGTCTTGAAGCAGGGACTCCCCTAGGTCCTAGTCCTTGATGCTCACCAGAGTGACTGCATCACTCCCCTAGGATCAAATATAAACTTCTCTGCTTGGCATTTAAAGCCCTTCACAACCTGGCCCCAGGCCACTGCACTCCCCTTCATGGGACCTGTGGTACAACCAAAGTGGCCTTGCTGTCTTCACACGTGATGCTCAGTTTCCTTCCTTCGTGCCTTCGCATGGGCTGTGGCCTGGCACATACTCCTCCTCATCTCTGCCTCTTTCAAAGCTCAGCTCAGGTACCACCTTCTGTCTCCATAGGCTCACTGAGCCAGAGAAGGAAGAGACCTCCAGCCAGCTGGTCCAACCACTTTACAGATAAACCAAGGCCCAGGGAGACTTGGCCAAGGCCACACAAGTAGTAAGCCTCAGAGGCAGGATTTGAACCCAGGTCCTCTGACTCTACAATACTTCCCATCAGCTCAGCCAGCCTAGTGCCTCCCCTTCCCACAGTTACTCTGTATTTACTTTGCTTATACTTTGTATCATAGGCTTAGATAGAATGTAAGCTCCTTGAAGGCAGGAACAGTTTATTTTTGTCTTTGTATCTAAAGTATCTGGCGTAGGGTTTAGTGTATCCTAAGTCCTTAAGAAATGCTTGTGATTTGATTGGTTGAATAGCTGCCTTTTGAGGCGATGGCCAGAGCATCTGCTGTCCTCCAGGGAGTAGAATCTAAGCGTGCTGGGGGCAGGGCTGGTCAGTGGTAAGTTCTCGACAGTGCGGCGCTAGGAGGCAACAGGCTTTGGTTATTTTCCTGCCTTGGCAGCTCCTAGCCACGTGTTCCAGGGGCAAGTTACTGAGGCCTTTCTAGGCCTCAGTTTCCTGATCTGTAAGATGGAGCGTAATCTCACCTACCCTTCCCTAGGATTATTGTGAGAATCAAAATGAAACAATGAGGATAGAAGTGCTTTGCAGGCCATAAATCACAATGTATTGGGCTTTTAAATCTTGTTTTCATTCATATTTTGTTTTGTTTCCATATATCCTGAGATCATTTCCAAATACATTTCTTGCCCTCTCCTACCCAGTGAGCCAATCCCATTATAAGGAAGATTTTAAAAGAAAGATGATTGTGAAACTGAATCTTGTAAACTAAAAGGAAATAAACAAATCAGTTTTAAAAGAAAGATGAAAAAAAAGAACAGTTCAGCAAAATATGAATGATGCCTAAGGGAGGATGCCACATTCCATATCATAGCCCACCTCTTCAAAGCGGGGACAGCGAGGAATCTTCTTGACTCTTTTCT
Source organism: Pseudochirops corinnae (assembly GCA_028646515.1). NCBI lineage: Eukaryota > Metazoa > Chordata > Mammalia > Diprotodontia > Pseudocheiridae > Pseudochirops > Pseudochirops corinnae. The sequence continues at coordinate 28,584,364 of CM053586.1, forward strand.
GGGGCCAGGCTTCATCCTTAGAGTCCTTACACAGGGTGCTGTAACATTTTACAACGTTTTTTCTGTTTACATGACTGGTGTTATTGTGTGGTTTCTGCTTGCTTTACCCCACATCAGTTCAAATAAGTCTCTCCATACTTCTCTGTATTCTTCAGAGTCATCATTTCTTAGAGCTCAGTAATAGTGGCATTATTTTCCTGTGCCACAATTTGTTTAGCCCCCCAGGTGATGGGCACCTGCTTTGTTTCTGATTCTCCATGACTAAGTACTAGGGCTGCTGATAGAAAATCAAGATAGTCCTTTGCTCCAGGAGGTCACATTTTAATTGGGGGGACAGCCCATAAAGGAGGACTCGTGTTCACATTCCTGTTCCTGGCAGATGGAAAGTCCAGGAAGTATGTGGGCAGGGAAAGCATCAGGGTAGATGGCAAGGCCCCCGAGGACATGGAGGAGCAATGTCAGGGTGGATAGTCTATGGCCAAGAGGATAGGGACCCCAAGGCTCTGAGATCTCTCCAGCAGACACAGAGATATGCGACCCATCACCCAGGTGTCAGTGCCTGATGAGAGCTAGACAGTGGGACATTGAAGACTTGTCTCCCCCATTAGATTGTAAGCTCCCTGTGGGCAAGGACTATCTTTTGCCTCTTTTTGTATCCCTGGTACTTAGTGCATTGCCTAGAACATGGTAGGCACTTAATAAATGTTGATTGATTGATTCTCCTGGACAGAGGCAAAAGCTGGCCTCATGGAAGATGACCCCTGAGGGCCCCCCCTCTCTCCTTCCCTCCTGCAGGATGCCCTCATTGACACTATCAGGAAATCAAAATTGCACTTTGTTCACTGCTTCCTGCCTGTGGCTGAGGGCTGGGCAGGTGAGCCCCGCTCGGCCTCGTCCCGTCGGGTCAGCAGCAGCAGCGAGCTGGACCTGCCTCCTGGGGAGCACTGCGAGGCCGGCCTCCTGCCACTGGATATCCCTCTGCTCCGGGCCCAGCTCCGCGGCTCTCGTCTTCTGGACGCCCTGCGCATGTATCGCCAAGGTAGGACCTTTTCTCTTCCTCCGTTCTGTCCTCAGCTCTTCCCTCTGACATCTCCCTCCCCACCTAGCTTTTCCCCTCCTGCTTCCTTTTCCTTGGCTTACTTCCCTGCCCTTCCTTCCTTGAGTCTCTCTCTTCTTCCCTCCCCTAGTCCTTCCTCTTGCTCTTCCCAGGTCCTAATTCTGCCTCTCTCCCATCCCTCGCCTACTTCCTGGTACCCCTCCTTTCTTGTTTTTCCCCTCCCAGATCCGATCCCTTCTTTCCCTCTTCCTTTTCTCCTTCTCCCTGCTAATTCTTTTTTCCTTCTCTCATGCCTCATTCCTACCTTGTCCATCCACAGTAGCTGGAAAGGTCGGTTAGTACTTAAATTCTGGCAGGGAAAGCATCAGGGCCAATGACAAGTCCCCAAGGACTTTGGGGAGCAATGTCAGGACGATGGTCCTCTGCCAAGAGGACTGTGGATTCAAGAGCCAGGAGTTTAGAAAGGAATTGGGTTCTGGGATATTTCCAGCAGAGGTAGAGATGTGCAGGATCAGCATGTGTCTGACAGCCAGCATCCTGCTCATGAGGGAACCCTGGTGGCTCCCTCTTTTCCTCCTCCCTTTGTACCTCCCTCATCCTTCCCCTACTTCCTTATACCCCTCCTTTCTTTTCTCTTTATCTTGTTTTCCTCTCCCCCACTTCTCCCTATCCCTCTTTGTTCCCCTCTCTTCCTTCTCTCTTTCCTCATCACACCCCCTCCTTCCTCCATCACACCCACTCCTGTCCCCATCCCTGTCTCTCCTTCCCTTCTCTCCCAGAGTAAAGGGTCGACAACATTCCAAGGCTCAGTAACTTCATTCCAGATTCCCAGGGACAACAGTTCACCAAACTAGGACACTGTGGATTGGCCCTCTCCCTCAAGCCAGTGGGCACTGGGTCAGATTCTAGCAGAGAATAAGGGGGAACCTGTCTCTAAGTAACTGAAATTCCTAGGGAAGGTCGGGTAGATGCTGTCCTGTTTGGCAGTCTCTTGGAGTGATGGGGGGTAGATGGGTGGGGAGAATGGAATGAAAGACATTGTGTGCTTGAGGTGTCTTCCTTTTGCCTTTGGTTAGGTCTGAGCAGGAAGGATGAGTAGGTCCGCACGGTCCAAGGCCAAGGTCACCTGCAGCCTTCTGACAAGGCTCAGAGCTGTAGAAGTAGAAGCGACCTCAGGGCCCATGTAGTCCAACCCCTTCATTTACAGAGACGGAATCTGAGGCCCAGAGAGGTGATGGGACTTGTTTGAGGTCACACAGATAGCAACTTCACAAGTGGCCTTTGAACTCACTCACTCCAGGCCGAGAGAGGTGCAGGCACATCTTTCCACCACACCATTCGTAACCCTTCTCTCAGTAGCCTGGGCCTCAAGACAGGGACTCCCTTTACTGCTCTGAATAAATCATTGATCTATCCCCATGTCTTCATATGGAGTTGGTGTTTATTATTTCAAAACCAGATTGTTACCGCGCTGAACCAAAATCAATGTACTTTACTCAAACAAGCGGGTCGATGAGGCTGGCGGCAAAGGAGGGCCTTCCTCCTCCCCCCAGGGCCTCTCGAACCATCTATCGTGCTGATGATTAATTAAGATGCCGGGCGTCTGCAGCCGCTCTCCCAGCCCATCAATTTAATTGCAATTCAGATACAATCAATAGTTTGCTCCATCCTGGCCCCTCAGAGGACCCTGGCCTCCTGCTTCAGTTATCAGGCACATGCATCAGCCTCATTCCCAAGTTGGATGGTTGCCCAGAGCCAATTGTAAGCACCGGGGCAGCTTACCTGCCTGGGCTCCTGCCCTCCCGTTGGCATCACGCTTGCAGGGTCCAGTTTCCTCCAGGGGCTACATACTCTAACACCGTTCTCCCATTAGAACCAGTGGAGTCCTGGCTGTGTGACCTTTGGACACTGGGTATGACTTTTGGGGGTCTTCTTGCTCTTCACAATGCCTCTAATTGGGCCTACATCCTGAAAAGGAGTGAGGAAATCAGCATCGACCTTTGTGGATGAATATTCTACAACCTGCTTGGGTTGGCCAGTCTAGGAACCCAAAGCCTCCTGGGAAGACCTTCCTGAGACCTAGCTTCACTCTTCCCTGTTGCACTGTGTGCATTCTACTGTTTAACCTTAGGTCCATAATGTTGGTTTTTTTTAAAATATGTTAAATTTAAATATTTTTTAATAACTGTATTTCAATAGGATTGGTTTCCTATGCATTTAAAAGCATTATTCATGAGGGGGTTGGACTACATGGCCTCAGAGGTCTCTTCCAGAGCACCTGTAGAGAGGCAGAAGGTCTGGGTTCAAATGTCACCCCTGGTACTTGATACCTCTTCGAACTCTCTGGACCCCAGTTGAGGGGGTTAGACTAGCTGGCCTCTAGGCTCATCACCTCCCACACCTGGGCACTGCTTCTCTGGCAGGCACAACCTTGATGATAAGATGGCCTCTGTTCTCTTCCATATAGGATATCCCGACCATATGGTGTTCTCAGAGTTCCGGCGACGTTTTGACGTCTTGGTCCCCCACCTCACCAAGAAGCATGGGCGCAACTACATTGTTATGGATGAGAAAAGAGTAAGTCGTTCCCCTCATTCTTTCCCTGTCCCCTGTCAGGGTATCTCTGACACCGCGGGGCTCACTTTCCCAAGGCAGGGGGTCCTGTCTGCTCATCTCTGTTGAAGGAAGGACAGGAGAGGCTTGGGGTTAGATGCCCAAGATGCAGGCTAAGCATTTGGTTAGAAGCACAGGGAACAGAATGGGGGAACCTTGTTGTCTCTGGTGGGTAGAGTGATGAGGTCGGCCTCTTTTCCTTTGAGATGTGGAAAGCCCATTGAAAAGTGGGTTGCGCTTTCTCCTGGTCAGAACCACTGTCCCCGATGTCCCGCTGATATATGACTGGACTCGGTCAGCCTGCCCTGAGTATCAGAAGCCCCGGTTTCTGTAGCAAGCAGGACAGTGGTAGATATCTGGGCTCCAGGCCCAGGGGAGGAAGTATGATGCTTCAGGGCCTCTGACACTGGCCTTTGGGGACAGTGGAAGACCCCTCAGAAGGCCCACAGTGGGGTCTTGAAGAGCCTGGCCATGTGGAGATCAGATACATGGGCTAGGGGAAAGAGCTCAGTGCCTAGCATATACAGTAAGTACTTAATAAATGCTTGTGACTGACTGACTTTGGAGTCAGATGACCTAGGTTTGGATCTTACCTATGATACTGTCTCTGTGATCCTGGGCCTCTCTGTGCCTCAGTTTCCTCCTCTGTAAAATGGATTTAGACGGTCTCTGAAATCTCTTTCGGGGGTAGGCCTAGGATCCTGTGACACTGTCTAGCCATCAGTCAATCAGCAATCATTTGCCAAGTCCCTACCGTGTGCCCGGCTTTGGGCTAAAATGGGTGCACAAAGAAATACAAAAGCTGGTTTCTGCCCTCCAGGGAGCACTGCTGCTTCTGCCCGGGGAGGCACCAGCGGGGGGCTTCCCAGGCTGGCACCTTGCAGACTCTGATGGCAGACTTACATGAAGGCCGGCCTCCGGCTTCACTCTCCCTAAAGGCCTTTGACGGGCCCTGTGTTTAGATGACAAGAAGTCCCATCTCTCTGCCCATCTTCCCACTCCCCCCACCCCCGCTCCCAGCCTTCTTTTTCTGGCAGAGCCCCCTCCTTCCCGGGGGGGGGGGGGGTCAGGGCCTGGCTACACTCAGCACTGCCACCCTCTCCTTCCAGGCTGTGGAGGAATTATTGGAGTCCTTGGACCTGGAGAAAAGCAGCTGGTACATGGGCCTGAGTCGGGTAAGCTGATCCTGGAAGCCTGATAAGCTGCTGTCATTCTCTGCACCCTCCCTTCCTCCCCCTCGGCCATCCTGCCTCGCCTGAACTCGCCCTGTCCTCAGGAGTGCCCAGGGAGCAGCTGCCACGTCCTGCCCTAGTGATTCCTTCCTCGATTCTCAGCCGCCTGTGTCTAAATAACTGGATTATCTGGTGCCTTGAGAGCAGTCTGTGATGTCAGGAGGGAGTGGGCGCAGGGTGACCTTGAACCTGGGCTGAGACATGAGGCAGAAGATGGAGGAAAGGCTGGGCTCAGGGAAAGGGGAAGAGGGTGACAGCATGGTGCCCGGGAGGACAAAGCCCTCTTTGCCTGAGCTGGCTGGGCACCATGGTTGCCGGGGTCCCACAAGCAGGCGGGACAGGAAGAAGCCTGTGTGGCTGCCTTCCCACAGGCTGAATTCCTCATGTGAATGGAACGTGTTGGATAAAAGGCTAGGCACACCCGCCCCCGGGTGCCAGTCTGCCGCTTTCCCTCCTCATCAGAGAACCAGCTGCCTGCCCCTCGCCTAGCATTGACCTGCCCATCATCCTCCAAGTACGTAGGCCAGGGGGCTGGGGGAAAGAGGTGGAAAGGCCAGTAGCCGGAGGAAGAGGGGCCGAGGACCGCCTTCCCCAGGGCCCAGGGGGAAGAAACTCTCGGCCGGGATCTGTCCAGGCCAGAGAGTGCCATTGAGGGGAATAGTGATCTTGGCAAGGAGGTTTTCTGTGTGTCTGTGAGTGTGTGTGTGTGTGTGGGGGGGGGGGGGGGGTCCCTTCTCTGGTTTTGGCTTTTTCTCTCACTATCACTCTGTTTTATTCCCTCCTTATCTCTCTCTCTGCCTCTCTGTCTCTCTGTCTCTCTGTCTCTCTGTCTCTCTCTCTCTCTCTGCCTCTCTGTTTGTCTCTGTCTCTCCGTCTCTCTCTATCTCTCATTTTTCCTGTTGGTATCAGTCCCCATCAGTCTCTTTCATTTATTTTCTGTCTTCATTGTTTTATGGTCTTTTCTTTCTGCATTTCCGCCGTATTCTCTCTCCTTCCCCTCTCTGTCATGTTGCTCTCATTCTGTCTCTCTCTCTCATTGTTCTCTTTTTGCTCATTATACTTGTTGTCTCTGGTTTTGTGTCTCTGTCTTGGCCTTCCTTTATTCATTTTTGTTCTCTCCCTTCCCCTCTTCTCTCTCTCTCTCTCCTTCCCTCTCTCCCTCCCTCCTTAGTGTTCTTAGGTGTTCCTGGCACCAAGGATCTTGCTGAAATAATTTGGTTTTCCCTCGAAGTAGGTCATGCCCCATTCAGTGGTGATTCTCCTCAGAGTGTAACGGGCAAGTTCGCTGAGATTCAAGATTGGCAGGAGGTGGGGGGGAATGTTTCTGTGGTCCCTTCTCTGGGTCAGGTAGCAGTTTTCCAAGCACGTCCAAAGCATCACGGAGCCTCCCCAGGCTGGTCCCCTTTTGGACCATCTACTCGGGCCGAGTGCTGCTGTGAGCCATGCTAGCTCCTTTGGCTGAGACAGTCGAGCCCCAGTACCTGCTCCTCAGGCACAGCTAGAGGTCAGGGCTGGGATTTTCAGGGCTCTTGTCGTTTTGGGGGTAAGTGATGTAGGCCTAATTTGATTCAGTTTACCAAGGACCTCTTGTATGCAGAGATCTGCTGTGCCATAGTGGGCAGGGGCTGGTGGGCAGAGCATTGGTGCCATATATGGTCAGCATGCTACTCTAGGGAAAGGGTTCTAGACCCCTTGGGCAGGCTGATCAAACCTATGGACCCCTTCCCAGAATAATATTTTTAAATGCATAAAATAAAATATATAGAATTACGAAGGAAACCAGTTAGATAGAAATATAGTTATCAAACAAATTATTTAAAGTTCATGGATTCCCCAGTTAAAACCTTCAGTTTTAGGGGTTCTAGGCTTCTGGCCCCCATCTCTAAACAGATCATCATTACATTTCTCAGCCTTAAGACTTGGGGTCTTCTCTGCTGTTCTCTCCTCCAGAGATTCCTTCCTCTCTCTCTGTCTCTCTGTGTCCCCCCACCCACCCCGCAGCCCATCTTGCCTCCTTAAGTTAGCTAGGAATCCTGCCCAGGTACGACTGCCTGGTCCTGGGGAGCATCACAAGGGTGTTTTATTACTCCCACCCCCTGTGGCAAAATCTCCGTCTCATCTTGGCTTAAACCCAAAGGGTGTCCCAGAAGCTTAAATACAGGTGTGCTGCTGAAGGGGGAAGGGCCTGAGGACTGAGTTTGGCTGTGACTCTGAACTGCCCTGGGGAAGGAGGTTTTGATGGATATTCCAGAGGCAACATTTCTTCTTCACTCTGTGTAGGTAGAGGGTGAAGAAAGGCAGGGGAAATGGAGAGGCGGAAGCCTTAAGCAGAGTCCATCTCCTGGCCCCTTCCTAGAGAAGAATCAATTAATCAATTCTCAGGCATTGATTAAGCCAGAATTAAGGAGTCCCTGCCCTTGAGGGGCTTACATTCTAACAGGGAGACAACAAAGGCATATATAAGTACACACAGAAGAATTAGGGAGTACAAATCGAAATAGTTGTGGGTTGTTCATCCAGAGGCATTTGGAGGCACAGCTTCCTGGAGGAAGTCAGCTCCTGGGTCGCTGTGCCTAGTGCTGGCCACTCCTCGCTGTCCACGGTGCCCACATGCCTGACTTTAGACTCAAAGGCGAGGGGGAATGAGCGACTCCAGGGAAGCTTTATTTTGAAGATGGAGGCCAAGAGGGTCCAGACTGAGCTGTTTTCCTTTCTGATTCTCCTTCTCCCCCCAAAGAAGGCACTGGCTCCAGCTAGGTCCAGCATGGTGGAGTGAGGGGTGAGACAGGGAGCGGGGGCGCCCGCTGGGCTGGTGCCTCTTGTGTCTACCCTCCAGCCCCAAACCTGTAAGACAGGTCCCTTGCCTAAGCCAGCCACCGCCCACCCCACTGGCTTTACCACCAAAGAGGGGAAGCTTGGGTGTGGGGAGGGGTGGGGGCCTGGGGGCTGGGGCGTCACCACATGAAAGAGGAGGCTGGTGAAGAGGAAACTGAGTGGGGAGAGGTGGGGCCAGGGGTGCGGCCTGGGTCCTTCTGTTCTCTCTCCCCTCCTCCTCACTCTTTCGCCTGTATAGCCCTATGCCCCAGCAGGGCTCTGAATTCTAATGTAGCCGCCGTGAAAGGAGGGAGCTGGGGGTCTCCTCCTGGGATAGTCCTATAGTAATCATCACCTCCAACCTTGACCTCAAAGGTGGGGAACCCGAGGCTGGACTTTCTGGGGGAGGAGAAGGGAATGGCCTGGAACCCTTTGGCATTTTCAACTGGATGGCTGATAGGAAATGCCACCTCTACTGCCCTCTCTTCAGCCCCCAGCCACCACTGGTTTTGATGTCTCCATGACCCATCTCTTCTCCATTTCTCTCTACTGCATCCCTCTTGAGAACTGTGGATCTTCTCTGGCACCCACCCCCCCTTGGCCTGCGTGTACCCTTCCCTTCCTCTGTCCCCACCAGTTTATTTCTGCTTCTCCCCCATATGTGACTTCTGCTGGCTTGTAGAGGGAGCCTCTCACTTCATAGATGCTCCAGACTCTGCTCCCTGGTTCTTCCTAGCTCTCCCTCCCTGCCTCTCCCACATCCCACTGACCACTCAGGCCTCGCTTCCTACCTTTATCTGCTTCTTCTTTCCCACAGGTATTTTTCCGGGCAGGCACCTTGGCCCAGCTGGAGGAGCAGAGGGATGAGCTGACCAGTAAGAATTTGACCCTCTTCCAGGCAGCATGCCGTGGTTACTTGGCCCGCCAGCACTTCCAGAAGAGAAAGGTACCACCCCAGGGCAGACCCCCACGCCTTGATCTGGCCGCTGTCCTGGCTCCAGATGCCTGTCTGTGGCTTGCTTCCCCAGTTTGGGGCGGGGGGAGGTATAGTGTGAACTTGGGGGAAATGTGCAGAGGACCAAGAAGTGGGCCTTGGGTCTGGACATGGGAGCCATAGTGTACAGGAGGTGGACCAGGGCATTCCCATTTGCATTAACCCCTAGGGAGTAGGGAAGGGAACGGGCATCTGGAAGGGACCTCAGGGACTGTGCCATCCCTTATTTTGTAGACATGGATCATCCTAGAGATGGGAAGGGACTTGATCAAAGTGGCACGGGTAGGATTTGAACTCAGGTCCTTCAGCTCCAAAACCCTTAGTCTTGTCACTGTCCCTCCTGTGGTTTCCTCAGCAGCCACCTAGGATGAGGGCCAGTGAGCATCTCAAGTGTTTGAGGCATCCCTGCCTAGAGGAGGTGGCGTGGTCCCACAGAGAGGGGAGCCTTGGGGGTTAGGGCTGAGTCAGGCTCGGGATCCTGGGTCTTTCCATGAAGATTAAGGAGCTGTGTCAGGGGCTCCTTTTCCTATTAGCACATCCATAAAGCAGCCAGCACCAACGCCTCTTGTGTTTCAGCAAGATTAGGTTTTATGGTATATCCAGGCCAGAGAAGGAGGAAAAACCAGACTGCCGAAAAAGCAGATGAAATTAGTCCTGATAGGAACAGGACGGAGAGCTCCTGAGGTGGGGGTCAGGCCTCGCACCCTTACGGGCCGGGGACAGCAAACAGACAAAGAGCCATGTTGGAAAAACCAAGTGGATTAAACCCTTCAGAGATGGTCCAATCCTGGTTCTGGAGTGGGAGGGCATGGGACAGATACGGCAATGAGGCCTTGGGAGGTTGAGGATCTTGCTGAAGGTCCCCCATGTAGTTCAGCCCCCTCTCACTTGACAGACGGAAGGAGTTAGGTGGCTTGCCCAAGGTCATCCAGGTAGTAAGCATTAGATGGGGAACCCAGTGTCTAATACTTACCAGCTGTGTGCCCCTGGGCAAGATGGTCAACCTCTGAGCCCCAGGTTCCTCATCTCTAAACACGGGACAATAACACTTGGGGTTTTCCAAGCCTTAAAACACCAGGTAAGTGAGAGCTCCTGTGATTACAGATCCAAGACCTGGCCATTCGCTGTGTCCAGAAGAACATTAAAAAGAACCAAGGGGTGAAGGACTGGCCGTGGTGGCGGCTTTTCACAGCAGTGAGGCCTCTTGTCGAGGTGCAGCTGTCCGAGGAGCAGATCCGTGGCAAGGACGTGAGTCGGCAGGTGCTCTGGGCTCCTGCAGGCTTGGCCCTGGGGGGCTCAGAGGCCATTTTGCCCCACCCCTCATTTCATGATGCCCTTACATTTTTAAAATTCATTTTATTGTTTCAATGAACAACAAGGATTTTCTCTTTCTGATATCCACCCCCCTCCCCAAAAAAAAACCCTCATAACAAATGTGTGCAAAGCAAACATTCTCCCATTGGCCATGTCCACCGCACCCCCTCCTCTTACAGAGGAACCAGCCTGAGACACAGACACTTGCCTAGGGATAGAGTTAGGGCTGGGCTTTGAGCCCAAGTCCTCTCTGCTGCCCCACACGCTCAGGCACCTGCTCTCAGGGTGTGCGGGGCTGCTCCTGAGGGCTCCCCTGATCAGGGCTTGGGCCCATGTGCTCCCCAGAAGTGAAAGGTGCCCACCCACTGAATGGGGCGTGTCTGTCTCTCTTATCAAAAAGAGACAGGCATCTCCAAGGCTGGACTTGGCCCCTCTGTCCACAGAGGGCCCGTGTCTGCTTCCAGATACCCCCTCCTGGCCTTTCTGTCCAGCAAGTCTCCCCAGATCCACAGCTGAGACATTGGTTTGTTTTCTGGAGCAAGCTTGGTTTGTCCCCCAGAGTCCCTGCTATGGTTCCCCAGACCAACAGTCATTGACCCTTGGATGATCATTGGTTTAGTGCTAGGTCATCTAGTTCACATACACCCTCATTTTACAGGAGGGGAAACCGAGGAATTACAAAGTGACTTGCCTAAGGTCATACAATAAGTGGCAGAGAATAGATCTGAAGCCAGGCCTTAGACTCCCTGCATAGTATCCTCAAGGAGGCAGACTCAGGGGCTCAAACCCTCCCTCCTTGCATAAAGTGGAGCCTTGTCCAGGGTGCAGGGACAACCTCACTGCTGTCTTTGTATGACCGGTGCCTAACTGATGCTTGGCACACAGGAGACACTTAATAAATGCTCTCTAACTGGCTGATTGTTGTGTTTCTAGGAGGAAATTCAGCAGCTCCGGAGCAAGCTTGAGAAGGTGGAAAAGGAACGCAATGAGCTTCGGCTCAACAGCGACCGGCTAGAGACTCGGGTGAGTCGGCATCCTTGACCTCTGGACAGCCCCGCTAACTGGAGGCAGGCAGCCTCTGTCCCTCTGTCCTTCTGCACTGCAGTGGCAGAGACTGTCCTGGCAGGTGGGGCATGGGAGGCCTCCCTGTGTGACCCGAGAGCAGCCCCACGTCCCAGGTGGCGCTGCTGGGTGGTGGTTGCTCCGGTGCCAGTCTCCAGGTGGGAGAGCGGTTGGCATGACTCGTCTCTTCCCCCAGATCTCAGAACTGACATCAGAGTTGGCGGATGAGCGAAACACCGGAGAGTCGGCTTCCCAGCTCCTGGATGCCGAGGCAGCCGAGAGGCTCCGGGCGGAGAAGGAGATGAAGGAGCTGCAGGTGAGGAGGAGGAGGGAGCTGGGGGGAGCAGGACTAGGGAGCTTGGTGGAGGAAGCTGCCAGCACCTTCTCCCCTTGGCTATCTACCATTCAAGCTTTGGAACAAGTGCAGGCTGGGCTGTCCACAGATGTTGGGTACCGGTAGAGGGGTCCTTCTTCTGAGCACCCTCACCCTCCCACCCTGCAGACGCAGTATGATGCCCTGAAGAAGCAGATGGAGGCCATGGAGATTGAGGTGATGGAAGCCAGGCTGATCCGAGCTACTGAACTCAATGGGGAGATGGATGAGGATGACTCAGGTGAGGGGAGTGGGTGTGGCTGGAGCCTGCCTTGGGTGTGCGTATGCCCTTGAGTGGGTCATGACCTGTCCGATAAGGGGGCTGGACGGGACTGTCTCTGACATCCCTGCTGGATCCTCCTCAGGGGCCCTCCAGCCGGCTCCAAGGGGATCTGGATGGACTTCAGAGAGTCTATGAACTTGCACCTAAAACTGAGCATTGCCTTCAATTATTTCAAAATATTGTTTTGAAAAAGAGTCTGTAGGTTTCACTAGACTACCCAAGGGAGCCATCCCACCCAAAAGGCCTATGACATTTTATTCCAAGCCCCATGAACTTCCCCTTTAGTTAGGCTCAGAGGGTGGTGAGGCCCTTTTGGACTGGGGAGAGGCCACTGAGCCCCAGGTGTAGGAGAAGCTGCCCTGGTCGAGCCTCCAGCCCCAAAGTTCCTCCTGCCTCCTTCTTCACTTTGTCATTGGCTCCACTCTCCACTGGCCCCCCTCCCCCTCCCCAGGGTTCCCAGTCCTTCAGCCTTGCCCATCCCCCGCATGCAGGTGGGGAGTGGCGCCTCAAATATGAGCGGGCCATGCGAGAGGTCGACTTCACCAAGAAGCGACTGCAGCAGGAGTTTGAGGACAAGCTGGAGGCAGAGCAGCAGAGTAAGAGGCAGCTGGAGAGGAAGGTGAGTGTGGCAGGGCGAGGGAGCCATGTCCTGGCTATGGGATGCTTGGCGGGCCTTGGGGGCCCTGGTGTCAAGGGGACCCTCCTTCCTGCTCAGTGACTTTTCTGGAGGGGTCCTGGTGTTGATGCTGGGGCTTGGTCCCTTGAGGGGCCTGAGATTTTGAGTTGGAAGGAACCTCCGAGGCCAGCTAGTCCAAACAGGAACTGAGCTCCGGAGAGGTTAAATAGTTGACTTGTCCAAGGTCACACAGGCAGGAAGCATCAGAGGCATGATCGGAACCTGGGGCCCTTGATTTCAAAGCCAGTGTGCTTTCCACTGTCCCACATGGCCTATTTCCCGATCCTAATTCCCAGACTTTTGATCCCAGAGCTTCTTTCTTCCCCACCTGGTGGTGAGTGGTAACCCAGTGGATGCAAACTCACCTAGCCCAGTAGCCCCAGCCTGAGCCAGACCAGACCAGGCTCCACATGCTACCTGTTCGGTTCACCCCGGCCAGCCTTGCTGCAGAGCTCAGGCCCCCTCTGACCCCCTGTGACCCCCACCTCCTTCCTGACTCCTTCTTGGGGTGTGAGAAGCTAAGCAGCATTGCTGTGGCCTCTGGAGAGGGCACGTCCACCAACAACTTCACTCCCCTCCCCATGGCCCCCCAGAGAGCTCTGCTCTGGCCACCCCCCAATCCCCTCCATGCGTGGTGTCTCCCCTGCTGGAATGGAAGATCCTCCAGCCCAGGAGCTGGCTCACTTTGTCTCTATGTCCTCAGTGCACTATGCTTAATCCTTGTGTGCTTAAACAATGCTCCTTCTCTTCCCTCCCTTGCTTCATTCCTCCCTCTCTCCCTCCCTTCTTTCATTCTCTCCTTCCTTCTTTCCTTCCTTCCTTCCTCCTTCCTTCTCTTTGACTCTTCCTTTTTTCCCCTCTTCTCAAGCATTCTAGAGCTATTTCTTTTTTCATTATTTTAATTTCACTTAAGAAAATTCTCTTTTCCTCCCCATTCAAATATGCAAGATCATTCCCCCAGTCAGCTGTGCTCAGGGCAGGTCTCAGTCTGTGCCTGGAGTCAGTCACTTCTCCATTTCTGTTCCATTAAGTTATGTTCTTATGTTTAGCCTGCACCGCACCCCCCCACACCTCCCAGTCTCTCCAGCCCACTCCTCCCTCCTATCCTTCCCCTGTGTTCTGTAGTCCTCCTCTCCCTGCTCCTCCTCCTTACCTGAACCTATGCAAGCTCTCTCTCTCCTTCCCTCCCTCCCCATCTCCCTCTCGTGCCCTCCCTTTCTCCTTCTTTGTCTCTCCTCCCCCCTCTTCTCTCTGTCCTCTCTGTCTCCTGCTACTCTCTTTCTCTTCCTACCTCTCTTCTTTCTTCTGTCTCTCTCTCCTCACTCTCTCTCTGTCTCTCTCTTCTTCCTTTCCTCTCTCCCTCCTCTCTCTGCTTCCCTCCCTCTTTCTCTGTCTTCTCCATCTGTCTCCCTTTCCTTTCTTTTCCCCCTCCCTTTATCTTCTCTCTCTCCCTCCCCCTCTCTCTCCTCTCCCTTCCTCCTCCTCTCTCTCTGTTTCCCTCTCCTTTTTCTCTCCCTTTCTCTCCTTCCCTCCTCTTCCTCTTCTCTTCTCTCTTTCCTTCTCCCTTTCTGTCCTTCCCTCTTTCTCTCCCTCCTTCCCTCCTCTCTCCTTTCTTTCCCCTCTCCTCTCCTTCCCTCCCTTTCTCTCCCTCCTCGCTTTCTTCTTCCCTCTCTTTCACTTCCTTCCTCTCTACCTCTCTCTCTCCTTCCTCCCTTCTCTCTTTCCCTCCTCTCTCTCTCTTTCCTCCCTTCTCTTTCTCCCTCCTCTCTCCCTCCTTACTCCCTCCTTCTCTCTCTCCCTCCTTACCCTCCCTCCTGTCTCTCTCCTTCCTCCCTTCTTCTGTCTCTCCCTCCTCTCCCTTTTCTCCCTCCCTCCTCTCTCCTTTCTCCCCCCTTCTCTCTCTCCCTCCTCTCTCTCTCCTTCTCTCTTTCTTCTCTCTGCCCCCCTCCCACTTGACCCTGACATTCTGCTCCATTGCTCCATGGCCCCTCTCCCACAGCCCTTGGGGTGCCCTGACTTCCTGCCCTCTGTCTGCCTTGGCTCCACAGCTGGTGGACCTGCAGGCCGACAGCGATGAGAGCCAGCGCACCCACCAGCAGCTCAAGAAGAAGTGCCAGCGGCTGACGGCGGAGCTGCAGGACACCCGGCTGCACCTGGAGGGCCAGCAGGTCCGCAACCATGAGCTGGAGAAGAAGCAAAGAAGGTAGGTGAGATGGGAGCACTTAGGCCCTCCCCGACTTCCAGGGGCTTCTGCCTTTCCTTTCTTGCTTAAAGTCTGGGGGTGTCAGGGCAGGGATGCTCCAAGTCCCTCATGCTGAGAGATCCCCCAATACCCTGCACAGGGCCCCACAAATGCACCTCCTCCCACCCTGGACTGGGCAGAAAAGAAGGGAGAACCCAAGCTCAACTTCTCCTGACATATCAGGTGTTGGGCAAGAGGCAAGTTCCACACCTGTAGTGAGCCTTCAGAATAAATCAGGGGCAAGGCCTGAGTAGCCAGGCCAGCTGATAGCCTGCTGTGCTGCTGTGGCCACTCTGAGCCCCCACTCTTCACCCCGTCGCTGGGGCAGTCATTGAACCCAGCAGGACAGAGCAGCAGCTGAGGACTCCCCAGGATCCAGGGCTCTCCCCTTCCCTGAAGTCCCTCCAGCCTCTCCTCCCTAGCCCCTGAAAGCCCCCATTTCCTTTCACTCAGCTTTACTCAGTTACACAAACACACAAACACACCCTCCTGACTCTGATGTCGTTAAACTGCAGAGCGAGAGATAGTGCCAGCTCATTATGGTGATGACACAAAGGAGGGGCCACAGCTGCCTCTGGAGGAAATCCAATCTAAATTAATTTCCCTAGTGGGGGCTTCTTCATTAGGAGAGGAGGGAAAGTTTAGGAGCCTATGCTTCCCTGAGGGGGATGGGGAACCCCAGGGGGATGAGAACAGATCCCACTTCCATTGGGATGGAGAGAAGACGTCCCTCCACCAATGCCAAAGGGCTCACGCCGCCTGGGCACACATTCTTCCCACTGGCCTGCTGATCAGGTCATGCCTCAGAGATCTCCCGTAAGAACAGTGTCCACTGAGTGGTGGGAGGTATAGAAGGGGCCCTCTTAGAGCTCACCATGAATGCAGCTGGACCTTCTAGGCCCAAGTTCTAAAAGACTAATGAGGGTTGTGGGTGGGGGATCTTATTCCCCCATAGATCCCTCCCATTCCTTTCCCTACAGCAGCCGTCATGACCCATCTTCTCCCCAGACACCAGCATCCTCAGCAGGACCAGTCTGAGAACTCCCTTGCTTCCTTTTCCCGGAGCCCCCCTGGGTGACTACGCCAGCCCAGTCTAGTTAACGTGCTACCAAGCTCCCTGCTGGGCACCTTATTAAGTCTGGCTGCCCAGAGTTTGTGGAGGGGGTGGGAGAGCATTTCATTTTTCGATGGGACTGCCTGATTAGCTATTCAGAGAAGGTGTTAAGAGGAATTTCAGCAATTTGCTCATTATTTAGGGTCTCTGGGCGGGAAATGAAAGACTTGAGTGAAGGAGTAAAGAGAGAGGGCCCCCAACCGTGTGCCCGCTGAAGCACACTGCCAACCGGGCACAGCAGGGTGGCAGGGGGAGGGGAAAGTGGCAGCCTTGGGAGGGAGCACAGTATGGTGTGGGGCCTGTGATGTCTCCAGCTGCTCCTGGGGTGAGTGTGTCTGCTCCCAGAGGTCAGAGCAAGCACACCATGCTGCCTGTACCACCAACTCAGGCAGGGCCTGCTGCAGGAGGTCCTGGGGCCATAGAGTCTGGCCCCCTCATTTTATGGATGAGGAACCTGAGGCCCAGAGAGTTTATACAGCTAATGTCTTAGATTGGATCTGAACACACTTCCTGATTCCACATCCCATGCTGCCTCTCAGGTGAAAGCCTTAGGAAGAAGGGTTGGACAAGCCTCTTATGTTTCCTTATGTCCAGGGGGCAGAGTAAATGACCCAAGCCCTAACTGCCCCCACAGAAGGGAGTTGAGGGTTAACTTCTAGAGGGCCACAGCTTGATCTGGGATCCCTATCTATCCCCCAAATATCTTTTTTTTTCCAGGCAACTAGGGTTAAGTGACTTGCCCAGGGTCACATAGCTAGTCTAAGGTCAGATTTGAACTCAGGTCTTCCTGACTCCAGAGCTGGTGCTCTATCCACTGTACCACCTAGCTGCCCCTGCCTGTAAGTATCAAAGAGACAGTACAGTACATTGCAAGAAGGACTGGCTTTGGAGTCAGAGGAACTGAGTTCAAGTCCCACCACCTGTGTGGCCTTGGGCAATTCACTTAATTTCCCTGAGTCCCAGTTTCCTCTCCCTATAAATTGAGGGGGTTGGACTAGGTGGTATCTGAGGTAATTTCCAGCTCAAGAGTCAGATTTTTGCCAGTATTCTCTGCACTGTTTCCTTGCCCACAGCTCCCTAGTCATCTCTGGAGGCAGTCCCTCCCCTCAGTCTGATGGTCTACACTGCCATGTGTTCTGTCCTATCCCAGGTTTGACAGTGAGCTCTCCCAAGCTCACGAGGAGACCCAGCGGGAGAAGCTACAGCGGGAGAAGCTACACCGGGAGAAAGATGCCCTCCTGGCTGAAGTCTTCAGCCTGAAGCAGCAGATGGAGGTGAGTATGGACTCTGAGCCCCCACTGGTGGTGTCCCAAATTCACTAGCCCCATCCTCAGCTGACCTGTTCTCTTCTCTTGCTCTAGGAAAAAGACATGGACATTGCTGGCTTCACACAGAAGGTGGTATCCCTGGAGGCAGAGCTCCAGGACATCTCTTCTCAGGAGTCCAAGGATGAAGCCTCTCTGGCCAAGATCAAGAAGCAGCTCCGGGACCTGGAAGCCAAAACCAAAGATCAGGAGGAGGAGCTGGATGAACAGGCGGGGACCATCCAGATGCTGGAGCAGGTAAGGGGGGCAAGGCACTGATACAGAAGGAGCCAGGGACTGTCGGAGGAAGGAAGGAGACCAGCATTTACTAAGGGCTTCCTCTGTGCCAGGCACGGTGCTAAGCTCTTCACAAATAAGTCTGATCCTCACAGCACCCCCCTCACAAAGCAGGTGCTAATATCATCCTCTTTTATACTTGAGTAAACTGAGGCCCAGAGAGGGGAGGTGACTTGCCCAGCATTACACAGTTAGTAAGTGTCAAGGGTCGGTTTCAAACCCAGCTCTTCCTTAATCCCACAAGCGATGGCGCTCAACGGCCGCTGCACCGCATTGCCGCTGATGTTTCCATTGTCTGCATCCCCTCACCCAGGTTGGTAGAGGAGAAAGGGACTCATTTTAACCCTGCTTACAAAGCCCAGCTAGATTCCTGTGGGAGGCAGCAAGCTATTTTCTTTCTTTTTAAAAAAAAAAAAACTATTATCTTCTATTTTTCCATCACTTACATTTCCCAATATGTCTTTCCTCCTCTTCCCCAGCTGGATAGCTAGCTCTTTTTTCTTCTTTTTTGGAGGGGAGAGGGAGGCAATCAGACTTAAGTGACTTGCCCAGGGCCACACAACTAGTAAGTGTCTAGTGTGTGAGGGTGAATTTGAACTCAGGTCCTCCAGACTCCAGGGCTGGTGTTCTATCCACTGCACCACCTGGCTGCCCCAATAGCTAGCTCTTTAGAAAGAATAAAAGAGAAAGATAAAGTCAGAAGCTGATCAGCAAAATTCACTAACACATCACCAGAGTCTGGCGGTATATACAGTATTCTGCACCCACGGTCTCCCACCTTTGCAAAGAAGAGAAGGAGGTCTACTTTCTCACCTTGTCTTCAGGGTCAAGCTTCAGCCTTTTCGTTTACTAGGCTAGATCATGGTGAGACATTGGAGGGTGCATTTAGGGCAAGATGGGGAAGACAAGGGAACCAGGTCCATGTGTCTCATTTCTCAAGCTGTTTGAATGCAACTAGAAATAATTACAAGAATGACTAGCATTTATTAGGCACCTCCTATATGCAAGGCCCTGTGCTAACTGCTTTACAGATATTTCATTTGGTTTCTCCAGCAGCCCTGGGGGAGGTAGTTTTTTATTTTTTAATTTTTTTTATTTTTTATTCACATATCATAGTTGAAGAAACTGAGGTTAAGTGACTTACCTAAGGTCACACAACTAGTACATGTCGGAGGCTGGATCTGAACTCAGATTTTATTGATTCTGGGCCCAGTACACTGCTTCACATAGTTGCCCGGGTCGTCAGGGAATTTTGTGAGAGGCTCAGGGCATAAATACTAGCCTTCTCACCCAGCCCGGAGAGCCATAGACACCCCCTTTCTGAACAGGAGCCATAACCCCAACAAGGTAAAGCCCTCTTCTCTAATAGCCTACCTTGCCATGTTTGATCTCCCTCATCTCCCCATCCGGGCTTCTCTGTAGTGGGTCAGTCACCACCCAGCAAGAGCATTCACCTTATCCAGAAAGGCCAGCCACCCAATGGAGTCCATGAGAGAAGGAGATGGGATTAAAGGGGAGCTAGGTGGTTTGTGGGGAGGTGCTGGAAAGTTACCTCTGGAGCCAGCCTAGGATACTACCTGCTAATTTAATGCTCCCTTCATGAGCTCTGCTGTCCAGTCTTCCCCCGGGAAACTCTGTCTCCCATCTCCACACCTTTGCACAGGCTGTGTCCCAGTGTACTCCATGCTCACCTCCCCGTCTTAGAATCCCCAGTTTCTGTCAAAACTCAGCTCAAGTGACTCTTCCTCCATGAGACCTTTCTAGATCCCAGCTACTAGTGCCTCCTCCCCTCCAAAAAAACCCTTCTCTTATTTATTTGTACAGATTTTCTATCTAATTTATATAAGCATCTCTGATAGACAGTGTGGCACAGTAGAGAGAGAGAGCTGGCCCCAGAGGCAGAAAGGCCTGTGCTCAAGTCCCAATCTAGCACCCTCAGGCTGAGTGACCCTAGGCAAGTCACTTCTTGTCTTGTTGCCTGCGGCAGCTCAGAGAAGCAGAGCTGAGGCCAGTCTGCCTTAGAGAGTGCGCCAGGGAAATCAGGCATGGGTCCAGCCTGGGTCATGTTTATGCATGGTCTGGAATAGGATAGAGTGCAGAAGAGTGCTGGGACTTGTTACCAGGAAAATCTGGGAGCCAGAAGACAAAATATTGCCACAGAAACCCATTTTGAAAAGAAGATTGTGGTAGAGTGTAAGCCCTTGGAGGGCAGGGATGGTAGCATTGTTGTCATTGCCTTCCCAAGGCCTGCCACCCTGCCTGACATACAGTAGGCGCCTAATGAGTGCTTGTTGCTTGATTGATTTGTGTTGGGCTGCCTTGAAGGACCCCTCTTCCCCTGTGCCTCCAGGCCAAGCTTCGCCTAGAAATGGAGATGGAGCGATCCAGGCAGACACACTCTAAGGAGATCGAGGGCCGCGATGAGGAGGTGGAAGAGGTCCGCCAGTCCTGCCAGAAGAAGGTGAGGACGTCCGCGTGGTGCACCTGCTGCCAGGACTTGGCTTCCAGGGCCAGCACCTGGGGCCCCCCACCCACCCCATCCTCCCCACGACTTTGGGTACTTGTGCTCCAAGCCTTGGGGGGATGGTCACCCAACTACACCCCTTCCACCTTCCCCAGAATGGCCTGTCCAGGCCTGGCATCGTGGGATCCTCTGCAGACCACTCTTTATGACCTTTGTAGAAGGTCATGATCGAGACATTCCTCGTCCTTCAGGGCCACCTGTGCCACTAGCAGCCTTAGCTGCTGTGCCAACCAGGCACCCGCTGACCCACCTCACCTTCCCGTTGCTCTGGGGCAATCTCTGGAGGAGGAGGAGGAGGAGGTTGGGGATTGACCTTGGCCCTGGTGGCCTCTGGGTCTCCCTGATAGTTCTTGGGCGTGCCCTCCTGCTGTCCACTTTGGGTGGTCTTTGGTGTGCTATCCCCAGCCTTCAGGCGTATGATAATGCCTCCAGAGCTGAAAGGGACCTCAGAGGTCACCTGACTCTACCCCTTTACCTTTACAGGTAAGGAAATTGAGGCCCGGAGAGGTTGCCCTAGATGGGCACTGAGAACCACAGTTATTCAGAGCCTGTGTGCCCAGCCAGGCCCATTCTAATCCTGTTTTGTTCCCCTCATGTAGAAGGAACTCAGTGGGATATTGGGGAGGGGTACTGTGATACCTCCTCCTTGGACATGCTGCTGGGCACCCAATGTTTTCTTTCACTCCATGCCTTTAGTTGAAGCAGATGGAAGCACAGCTGGAGGAGGAATATGAGGACAAGCAGAAGGTTCTGCGGGAGAAGAGGGAGCTGGAGGGCAAGCTCACTGCCCTGAGTGACCAGGTGGGGCAGGGCTGGGGCAGGGTCAGGGGTAGGGCCGGGGTGGGGCCAGCTGGGAGCCGGCTGGCACCCCCTTGCCACACATCCTCCTAGTGGCACGAGCCATGTTGGGTCATGGAGGTTGGAGGGCTGGGCCGAGCCCCTCAGCCATGAATGCTCACCTGGGCAGGGCTGGTCATGAGTCATCAGAGGGTGGATTTCAGGGATGAGAGAGAGAGATGGGTGGATGAATAGATAGGAAGGATGGACAGATATACAGGAAAAGAGGGAGAGAGGCAGGGAAGGAGGGAGGGATAGAGCAATAGATACACAGAGAGGAAAATAGATGGTATCTATGGGTGGTTAGAGATATAGAGAAAGAGATACACAGAGAGATAGATGAGATGGTTAGATGGATGGGACTGGAGAAAGAGAAGGCAACAGATGGATGGATGACTGGGGAAGCAGATCACACACACATGTACACGTGCACACAGAGGTGATGGTCACACAGACTGATAGACAGAGATAGCATTGATTAAGCTCTTCCAGTGTGCCAGGCTCTGTGCTGTAACTGAGGCCCGCTGAGGGTGTGCCCACAGGCTAGCAAGGCAGGCCCCACTCAAGAACCTTCCCCTGTCATGGGAAAAGGCAGCCCATAAAGGGGAGCTGGGCAGGGGGAAGGGGAGTGCCAGCTGGTGAGAATGGAATGAATTGTGTCTGGGCTCTCTCCTGAAAAGTGACCGG
Source organism: Pseudochirops corinnae (assembly GCA_028646515.1). Lineage (NCBI taxonomy): Eukaryota > Metazoa > Chordata > Mammalia > Diprotodontia > Pseudocheiridae > Pseudochirops > Pseudochirops corinnae. The sequence goes on from CM053586.1 coordinate 28,605,787, forward strand.
GCTGGGGGGTCACCAGTCAGGAGTGTGGGGTCGCAGGATGGGGGTCGCTCCAGGGTGGGAAGGCAGCCGGTGAGAAGCCTGGAAAGTGAAGTGAACAAGATTGGGGCCCCTCCTAAAGTGGCAGGGATACAATTTGGGAATGGGGAGAGGTAGCCAGCAAGGTCTCACAGCCCATGTTCACGCAGGTGAGTCAACGAGACTTGGAGTCTGAGAAGCGCCTACGGAAGGACCTGAAGCGGACCAAGGCCCTGCTGGCGGACGCCCAGATCATGCTGGACCACCTGAAGAACAACGCACCCAGCAAGAGAGAAATTGCCCAGCTCAAGAATCAGGTACTTCTGAGGGACGATCCAGTGTTAGCCCCAGGCAGGCAAAGCTGGAGGGGCATTAGAAATTATCTTGTTTAGCCCCATCTGAGGAAAAAGCAAAGCCCAAGAAGGTCACACAAGTGGAAAGTCTCCAAGAGTCAGGTTTCAAGCCCAAGTCCCCAGGGTCCTGCTGGTCATGCTCTGCCAACCACACTACTGCTAGAAGTTTATGCTGCCTACAGATCTGTTAGATCAGACTGCAACTGACTCATCTGTCATTCTTGAATTTGAGGCATTGGGAAAGGAAAGACAGAGTCCTCCCAGCTGCAGCCTCCTCCACAAGAGGCAGCCGAAGCGACACCCCAACCTGCACGCAACATTCCCCATTTGGTCCATAGGATCACAGAACCAGAATTACAGACTTTCAGGAGTGGGGAGGCCAATCCCTCTAGGACCCCGCCAGCTTTAAGTCTCCGGTCCCCCTGCCTCCCCTCTAAATTTCAAAACCTATCATAAAAAAATTACCGAGTCTACCTGGCATACATTCACTTAACAAGCATTTACTGAGCGCTTCCAACGTGCCAGGCACTGTGCTAGGGATGCAAAGTCAAGAAAAAGACAAAAGGGAAACATCCTATGCATTCCTTTAGAAGGTGCCCACACAGTCTGGGCGGTGGTAGTAGTAGTAGTAGTAGTAGTAGTAGTAACAAAAGCTAACATTTATACAGCACTTACTGTATACCAGATATTGTGCTAAGAGCTCTATAGTGATTATCTCATTGAATCCCACAACAAACCTGAGAGGCAGGCGCTATTGTGACCTCCACTTTGCAGATGAGGAGACCGAGGCAGGCACAGTTTGTCAAAGTGACTGGCTCAAGGTCACAGAGCAAGTGAGTATCTTTATCGACAGATAATCTATAGGAAGATAGATAGCTGCATGAACGCACATGGAGGTGTACAGGGATCCACAGAAGATAGAGGGGAAGATGAGTGATCTACAGGAAAGTCGGTAATAGACACATAGATAGATGATAAATAGGAAAACCAATGTGCAGATAGATACATCAATGAAAGATGCATAGAGAGAAAGCCAGAAACACCCACGGGTAGGTTTGAAATTGGTTTGGCCTCAGGTGTTCCTGCCTCGAAGCCCGGCCTCTACCTGCTGCTCCACCTGCCTGACCTGATGCCTAGGGCAGGGGGTCTCTGACCATCTGTTCCTGGGGGGGGGGGGTGCCCTTTGTCTAGCTGGAAGAGTCAGAGTTCACCTGCGCAGCGGCTGTGAAGGCAAGGAAGGCCATGGAGGTGGAGATTGAAGACCTTCATCTCCAGATTGATGACATCTCCAAAGCCAAGACAGGGGTAAGAACTCGGGGACAGATGATGCGGCCCCTGGTGAGGCAGCGAGGGTCGCAGCTTTGTGGACCCCCCCTTCAGAAACCCTCCATCCACCACCCTCCTCCCTGGAGGCCAAGCGCTTTGTCCAAGGTTATATAGACGGTTATAAATCTAGAAGATGAAGATCTCCCCTTCATTTTACAGTTAAGGAAACTGAGGCCCGGGGAGGTGATGTGTATCCAACACAGGCAGTAAATATCAGAGACGAAATTCCATCCTAAGTCTCCTGACTCCAAAGTCGAGCAACTGCTCAGGCCTCATTTCCCCTCCTAGTTCTGAGAATCATAGATTTCTGGGTAGAAGGGACCTCAGAGCCCATCAGGTCAGACAGAGCAAGGTCACGCCTGTAGTAAGCATCAGTCTGGATTCGAATCCAGGCCCTCTGATGTCAGAGCTAGGATCTTCCCACTGGCTTCTATAGTTACATAGCTCCCTTCCCTTCTGCCTTGCACCAGCGCTGCTGAAATAGACTCGCCGTCCCACCTTCCTCTCTTTCCAACCCCTCAAGTGGGGCACTGTGCCCCCATACAGGAGGCTCAGGTTCAGGCTGGCGAGAGAAGACGGAGCCCGCTGAGGGCCTGCCTCCCTGTTTAATCACCTGTGTTGGGGGCTTGGCCGCAGCCGCGGCACCATAAATAAAGGCAGCTAATGTGGTGGGTGATGTAAACAGGCACCCAGAGATTCATGGAAGTGCCAGTAAGAGGGAAGGATGCTCTTACCCCCACCCTGCCTGCCCAGGCCCGGCCTGCGGATGGAAAGCGCCGGGTAATTAGAGCCCTTATTTAATGTCTTCTTTTTAATTCCTCGCCTCCTTCTCGGCCTATCGACAGAGAATTCATTACGGTGATTTGAACCACGGGCACCTGCTTAGGGCTGGGGGACCAGGGACAGCTCAAGGAGGGGGCTAAGGGTTCGAGGCAGTCACAGCTGGGTGCCAGGGAGAGAGCTTCCCCCACCCGCCCCTGCCAGCCAGGGGGCTAGTGAGAGGTGCCAATCTTGCGGGTCTGATTTATCCCCGTGGCATTTGGGCTCCTCAGCAGTTTGCAGGTGAGTGATTCAAACTCCCTAATTGCGTTAAAAAAGGCTGTTACAGAATTACCATTTTATTTAAATCCAAGTTAATAAATTTCTTGGCGGAGCCTTTCCCCAGCTCCCCACAGCCCGGTAACAAGATGGATGGGGCAGAGAAGAAGCCAACGCAGTCATTTTGGTTTGGAATTACGGGCTAATAGATTCATTCATTTGCTGGTGCCACTGTTGGCTGTCTCCCCCCAGGAGTGGGTGGAGGTGGGGGTGCAGTCAGGGCTGGACTGGCCTTGGGGAGGCGAGAATCCAAGCAGATCCATCTCAGAAGGAGCACGGCACAGGTCTCAGGGGCCTCTGGGAGACCCAAGTGCTAAGACTATACCCACGGGCTTTATTGGGGGCAAGGGGATCAGTCTTTCCTTTGAATCTGTTGGCTCAGTGCAGATGTTCATTCCTTCATTCTGGGGACTCCCCTGAGACGTCTCCACATGAAGGCAGGGAGGTGCCCTGGGAGGTCGTCATTCCCATTCGACCCTGGCATGAGGAAGCAGCTCCCCTTGCCCTAGTATCTCTCTATAAGCAGTGCCCATTCACAGATCTCCACCAAAGAGGGACCTCAGAGGCCATCTCGTCCAACTCCCTCATTTTACAATGAGGAAACAGAGGCCTGAGGTGGTTAAGTGACTTGCCCAGGGTCACACAGGTAGTGAGTGTCAGAAGTGGGATCCAAACTTCACTCACGAGGTCCTAGAAATATAGATGGAATCACAGATTTGGAGCCGGAAGAGGTCTCAGAGACCCCTGAAAGTGAAACTGAAGGGCTGTGAAGTGACTCGCACAAGGTCACAAAGGAAGGTTTGGGCAGAGGCAGCCGGTGCCTCCTGACTCCAGGTCTTGGGCTCCTTACATGGTTTCCTGCTGCTGAGATTTCTAGAAAAAACAAGATCAAGAATCCTGGGGAGACACCTCAAACACCATCTAGTCTAACCCTCTCATTTTATAAAGGGCCCAGAGAAGTAAGGTCATTGATTTATTTAGCACTAAAGGGACCTCAGAGGCCATCTAGGCTAAACCTCTCATTTTACAGATGGAGAAACTGAGGCCTCAAAGAGGAAACCATTCAACAGTTGACAAGCATTAATTAAGCTCCTGCTGTATGCCAGGCCCTCTGTGAAATGCTAGGGATATAAAAAAGGCAAAAACTCATCCCTGCTCTCAAGGAGCTCACAGTGTAATGGGGAAGAGGGGTAGGACAAAGCTCACAGTCTAAGCTGGACTTGCCCCAGGTCCCACAGGTAGTAAGTGTCAGAAGCAGGATTTGAACCCGGGTCCCCGGCCCTTAGCACACTGGCTATGGCTGAGGAGCTAGACAGAGCACCAGCAGCCTGTCTCAGGTGATTGTCCCAGGGGAAGCTCAGATCGAGACCTAGGTGCATCCCCCTGGGGTCCACCCTGCGTGGCTGGGCCCTGACGGTCCTGTCTCCTGCCTCTCCCCAGCTGGAGGAGCAAGTGAGCCGCCTTCAGCGAGAGAAGAATGAGATCCAGAGCCGGCTGGAGGAGGACCAGGAAGACATGAATGAGCTCATGAAGAAGCACAAGGCCACGGTGGCCCAGGTACTGGCCCCCTGGCTGCCTGCCCTCCTTTGAAGCCCCTCGTGCCCTGGCCCGGGTCCGCCTTTCCAGCCTCCCAGGGCTTTCCCCTCTCTGCCTCTCACATGTGACTCTCATCTCCACTCTCCTCGCCTTTGCACCAGGCAGCCCTCAAGCCTGCAATGCCCTGCCTCCTTACCTTAACCTCATAGACTAAACTCGGGCATGAAGCCTTTGCAGATCCCCCAACTGCTGGTGTCCTCCCTGCAGAGCTGCCATGTGTTAACTGTTGGTTATCTTTTCATTCTGCACTCATTTACATATTGTCTCCCATTAGAATGGAAGCTTCTTGAGGCAGATTGCTTCCTCCTTTGCCCTCAGCATATATGGCATGGGCTTAGTAAATACTTGATGGATTGACAGTTATCAAAGGCACGTCCTGGGCCTGGAGGTGGCCACTCAGCTCAGGCGGGAGCGGAGAGCGTTTCTCTCTGACATTGGGATAGGACCTGTCTGTCCAGGCCTCTGAACCGAGCTCCTCTTTCCATAAACAATCCCACAATCCCATTGAGTCCCTAGTGTGTGTCAGGCTCTGGCTTGGAAAGACTGAGAGGCAGAAACACCAAAGTCCCCGCTCTATGGGGGTTTACATTCTCCATTCTTTCCCCAGGCTTCCCGGGACCTGGCCCAAATGAATGACCTCCAGATTCAGCTGGAAGAGGCCAACAAGGAGAAGCAGGAGCTTCAGGAGAAGGTACCAGAGCCTTCCACTTGCTGGAGAAAGGGATGCTGGGATCCCTGTGTATTGGGGAAGGGAGAGCACGGCAGCTCTGGGCTGTCTGTCAGAGAGGGCTCCCAGGGCCCCAGAGGAAGGATGCATGCCTGATGAGCTCGTTCCTGGGCCCACTGGCAGGCCTTGGGATAGGCTCTTCCTCCCTTCCTTTCTCTGATTCCCTTTGGGCCCTGAGCTTTCCTTCTGCTCTCTGCAGAGAGAGATACGGATCAGGGAATGGAATGTCCATGGAAGAGGTGCTGGCCTGGCCCCGGTCCTCCCTGCCCTTCCTCCAGAGCCCCCTGTTCTATCTCTTCTCTTTGCTGGGATGAAGCTCCTGCAGCACCAGCTCCCTTCCCCGTCCTGGGCTCCATCCATGGGCTGGGAAAGGCCCTTGGTGATTTCTCCCTCTCCTCCTCCTCCTCTTCCCCCCAGATGCAGGCTCTCCAGAGCCAAGTGGAGTATCTGGAGCAGTCCATGGTGGACAAGTCACTGGTGAGTCGACAAGAAGCCAAGATCCGGGAGCTGGAGACTCGTCTGGAGTTTGAGAAGACCCAAGTGAAGCGCCTGGAGGTGCGTGCCCCCTCTGTGGGCCCGGGACCCATGCCCTGCCCTTTGACAGGAAGCAGGAACTCCCCCAGGGCCACGGGTCCTGGTAGGGGCCTTGGTGACAGTCATCAGAAGGGATGGGACCACAGAGCTCAAGCTGGGAGAGACCCCAGACAGAGACAAATCCAGTTCTCTCAATTTACGGATCAGGAAACTGAGGCTCACCCAAGGTCATGAAGGTAGTAAGTGTCAGAGTCAGGATCTTGGGATTCTATATAGGATCATAAATCCTGAGCTGAGAGACCCCATGTAGCCTGATCGTCCCATTTTACAGATGAGGACACTGAGGCTTAGAGAGGAGGGAAAGTGACTTGTCCAAGGTCCCATGGGTAGTGTCAGAGGTGAGATTTGAACCTGGGCCCCCTGATTCCAGAGCCGGTGCTGGATAAAAAATCGTCAGTAACTGCCTCTTCCCCCTCTTCACCCCCCGCCCAAGCTTGGAGCCAAGGATCCCAAGTAAGATGAGGCAAGCCCCCAGGAATGTCCCTCTGAGGCCTCTGGAGTCAGCCCCGTGGTGGGGGGTCACTGACCAGTCCAGCTGTTGCATTGGCTCCCTGCCCCTGCCCCGACTCATCCCCGAGCTCCCCAGTCAGTGGAGGAGGGGGAGCTCCCGCCCACACCCCCACCAGCGGCCGCCGGAGCCCAGGGACCGAGGCAGCACCGCTCGCTTCCTGTCTTCAGGTTTTCCTGGCTGCCCCCGCCCTGCTCCCCCATCCAGCTCCCCTCCTCAGCAGAGCCATAAATATGCAGCGACCGAAGCCCGCGCTGGCGGCTTCCGTGCTCCCCCTCTCCCCCTCTCCCCCACTCTCTCTCCTCCCCTGTCATTTAATTTCTCCTCACTCCTCTCCTTCCCTTCTCTCCCCCCTCCATTGTCTTCCCTCCTGTCTCTCTTCTCCCTCCACCTTTTCCCCTTCTCTGTGTTTTTTTTACTAATTCCTTGCCTTCTCCCTCCTTTCCCCTCTCTCTCCTTTTCCCCCTCCCTCCCTCTCCCTTCCTTCCCTCCTTCTTCCCCCCTTTACCCCAGACTGTTCACTGTGGATCACATTCAGTCCGTTCTGCTCCAGCCCCCTTGCTCTTTTGCACAAGGGCTGGGGAGAGGCTGTCTGTGGGAGGAGGGCTGGCTGCTGCTCCCCCTCCCCTTATGTCAGACCACCTTACCCCCCCAACCCCCGCCTCCAGGGCCTCACTGAGGATCTTAGCTCTGTCTCAGCCAGATCCCAGTACTGTCATTGCTACCTAGCACTGCCTTCTGTTCTTGTCCTGACTTCCCTCAGCACAAGGGTTAGGGGAGATGACCTTCAGAATTGGGGCTTCAATGCTTCCCCTGTGGGAAGACAAGGTTGCCATACCTCCTCGACTATTGCACATAAGAGTCCAAGTAGGGCTGGGCTTGCTCTGGCCTTTCAGAGGCTGGTGGCAGGTGGTGGGCCTCCAGAGCCCAGCTCTGGGGCTGGAAGGGACCTCAGAGACCATCTTGTCCACCCTCCGCATTTCACCAAGAGAGGTGACATGGCTCACCCATGATCACACAGGTAGTAAGGCAGCAGCCGAGGCAGGATTTCAATTCATGTCCCGTGTATGTGACTCCCACATCCGCTAGGAAAGTTGCCCCCTCCCATCTCCTGCCTCATCATTTCCCTCCCCTTGCTGTCCTTCGGTCATATTTTTATCTCAAAAAGCAATGAATTGACTTGAAACTTAGACTATTAGCACTGGGAGGGACTTTGCAGCCTTTTCCATCTTCCAGAAGAGAAAAAGGAGGCTTACAAAAGGGGATGTGACTTACTCAAAGTCACACATCTAGCTAGAGGCAGAGCTAGGACTAGACCTTTGCTGCTTGTCTTATTCAAGTGTTTTTCCACTGTCCACCCCTGCCACCATGCTGCCTCCTTCTCATGAGCTCATTTCCCACTTCTGGGTCTTTGCACAGGCTGTATCCCATATCTGGAATGTTCTCCATCCTCATTCCTCTCTTGTATTTCCTGGCTGCCTTCAAGGATCATCTCGAATCCCATTTTCTGCACCTGTGTCCCCCAGCTGCTAGTGCTTTCTCCTCTCTGTGTATACCTTGTATGTATGTGGCTACTTAACACTGTGTCCCCCATTCAGCTGTAAGCCCCTTGAGGGCAGGTGCTGCTTTTGCCTTTCTTTGTACCCCCAGTGTGTAGTGCCCTGCCTGGAACATAGCAAGCATGGTTGATTTACTAACCAATTGCCCAGCTGTGAGAAAAAGCCTTCTACAAGACTGCCAAGATTTGGGGATGGCTTAGGCACCACCCTGCACAGATGCAAGGGAATAGGGTGGAGAAACCTTTGGGGTCCCATCCGGCCCTGTGATGACTCTCCAAGGTGGGCACCTCCCCTTCCACTTACTGCCCACTTACTCTGCCCACTTACTCTGCCTTACTTCTCTGCCCCCTGCAGAACCTGGCCAGCCGACTGAAGGAAAACATGGAGAAGCTGACAGAGGAGCGTGATCAGCGCAGCGCTGCAGAGAGCAGGGAAAAGGAGCAAAACAAGCGTCTCCAAAGGCAGCTTCGCGACACCAAGGAGGAGATGGGAGAGTTGGCCAAAAAGGAGGCCGAGGCCAGCCGCAAGAAGCACGAGCTGGTAACTATCCAGGCAGCTGGGGCAGAGCTGCCCTGGTGGCATCCTCCCTGTCACTATGGCAAGCCCCTAGCTGGAGGGGCCCTCAGGGGACCTCTCCAAGTCCTGTCTTCTATACACTGCACATGGTCGGGACTGACCCTACAAGTAGGGGGTGAGTGTGTGGTGAGGGAGCCTGTTGAGAGAAGCCAGTTTTGTTGGATGGGAGAGAGAAGGTCTGGATTGTCTGACTGGGACTGAGTCAGGTACAGGAGAGGGAGGGGTCAGCTGTTGCCTACCTGGAGAGGAAGTGATCAAACACCCAAGTGTGGCCTAGTGTCTTTCAAAGGGCATTCCATTGAGTACATAGGAAGGCATCCCATTGAGTGCACAGGAGGGCATCCTGTTGAATTGTTCTTGGGCCAATTGTTCTGCACCATTGATGGTGTTAGGTGGGGGTGTTAGCCCAGGGGCTGGGATCCTCTCCCACAAAATGGTTGGCTGCTGTGCCCCTCCTAGGAGATGGACCTGGAGAGCCTGGAAGCAGCCAACCAGAGCCTGCAGGCAGACCTGAAGCTGGCCTTCAAGCGCATCGGGGATCTGCAGGCTGCCATTGAAGATGAAATGGAAAGTGATGACAATGAGGACCTCATTAACAGGTGTGTAGGAGGGACCTGGGGCCTGGTGCCAGAGCCCTGACCCAAGGATGAGAGGCAAAGCCTTGGGCCATGTAAGGTGGGTACTCCTCTGGGGAGGCAGAGTTGCCAGCCTCTCCCTATCTCATCCTCCACGCTGGGTGCCAGGCTCTGGTGATGGCCTTGGGAAGCCCATTGTCCTCAGACTGACCGTGGGAGCGTAGCTTAGAGCTCAAAGGCATTTGGGGCCATCTAGTCCATTCCACAGATAGAGAAACCAAGAGTCCAGCGAGGTTAAAGTGGCCTGCCCCTGGCCTCCCAGGGGTAGAGCTGAGATTTTAACCCAGCTGCCAGTGTGATTCCCAGCCCTTTCCTCTGTCCTCCTTTGCCTCTTGTGGAGGAGAAGCTGCCAGGGTGAGCCTCCCTTTCAGCCCTCTCCTCCTCACGCCCCCTCCCCGCTCCTGCAGTGCTCCCGGCCTCCTCCCGGCTCCCTCCCAGCCCTCAGCTGCTCAGGATGAGTTATTCCCCTGTTTAGCTGTGTTTCCGATGGCGCCCGTCCCAGTCCAGGGAGAGCAGAGATTTAAGGGCCCAGCGCCTCGTTACTGTGCCAGCGATTTCCTCTCATAAAACCCACCCAGGGAACGGTTTAGCTGAGACAGATTTGTAGGCTCAGGCTGAGGAATCTGGGAGGCCGGAGGATGGGGCGCTGTGGGGTGGGGGGCTGGCCACAGGGTTCTCTTCCATGGGCCCTTTTTCCCCCCTCAGAAATTCTCCAATTCTCTCATCCCGCCCAGCCTCCCATTCCCATGGCCCAGAAGGATTCTCTCTTGCCTAGCAGCCTGCCAGTTCACCCTTTGTGGGCAGGAATGCAAGGCATGGCCTAGGGCAGAAGGTGGCATTATGATAAGATCACAGGCCATGTAGTCCAGTCACCTCAATGGACAGATGAAGAAACTGAGGCTCAGGGAAATTAAAGCAGCTTCCCCAAGGTCACTAAGTATTTAGTGATAGAACCTGGTTTCAAACTCAGATCCCCTACATCCAAACCTGGTGCCCTTGGCCCAGCCGAAGTCAGGCCCAGGGTGCAGCGGCTGCACCGCGCACCCCCTCTTCCCCAGTCTCCATCTCCTCTCAACTCTGCTGTCAATTTGACCTCCCTCTTCCTCTGGCCCACCTAGTCTTTATTTTTTATTTTTTCCCATTTCCAGTTTGCAGGACATGGTGACAAAGTATCAGAAAAGAAAGAATAAGCCGTGAGGACCAGAGCATTTACATTCCCTGTCTCTGTTGTGTGGCATCTTCTAACCTTTGACTCCATGTTATCTCCCCCCAGGGTGGGGGGGCACTCTGCTGCATGTGGCATGTGGGCACACATCTCGCCTTCTTTGTCGAGCTTCTGACTTTTAACACCTTCTCACTGCATTTTCTAAATGAGTCTTGAGTAGGGAGGGCTGGGCTCCCAGAAGTTCCCTAGGGCCAGGGGACTGAGAATATAGCAGCTATTGGTGGGAATAGGGACAGGTGGTTAGATGTTATCTCTGCTCTGGTAAGGAAGCAGGCACTTGGAGCAGAGACAGCCTCTTGCCCCCAGCACAGGGTCAGAAGATCTGACCCAGCGCCGCTGAGTCTGCTTCTGGGATTTGCTGGCTTCTGCCAAACACAACTCTACCACATGGCCACAGCCTTTCACTGGGTTCCAGCTTCCCCACCCCCTCCTCCCAATGGGATTGTCCCTCCTCCTAGTTACAGCCAACCCCTCCAGCCCTCCAGCCCGGGGTGGGTCTGATCATTTCTTGTGTCAAGGGCTTCTTGGGCAATCTGATCAATCTAGTGGACCCCTTCTCAGAATAAAGTTTTTAAATAATTGAGGGAAATGATAAATTTCTGAGGGAGATAAGAGAAAATTAAGATGTATTTCCTTCCCCCCCATCTGAGTTCATGGATTCCCTGAAATCTCTCCGTGGATCCCTTAGGGGGGCCAGGTTAAGAGCCCCTGTTCTTGCTTCTCTTCCCTTAGGGTAGACCAGAGATTGGGGTATAATTGATCTCAATCTTTGCTCTCACTTGGGGCCTGAACCAGAATGGAGAAAGCAAGGGCATTGTTTGTTGTCAGAGGTCTCATTACCTTGTTTTGGCAGCCGAAGGAGGAGACTGTAACGTTGGCCTTGTCTGGGAGATGCATTCATGCAAATAAGTACCAGCCCACTCTTCCAAGACAGAGTCATGATAACAAATGCCAGATGGAGGGGACTTGATTGCCTGTGGGTATCCTGGGCATTGGGAGAACTCTGTGTGTGTGTGTGTGTGTGTGTGTGTGTGTGTGTGTGTGCGCGTGCGCGTGCATGTGTGCACGTGAGAGACCACATCTGTCAGGTTCCACCAGGGCCCCAGGCCCATTCCTATTTCCCATCTTCCTTTCCTTACTCTTTGCTGAGTAGGAGGGAGATGGCAGACCCAGGAGAGCCACCGACCAGCCTCCATCCCTCTGGTCCATGTGGGATCCAAGCCTGGCCCTGAGCCCCCTCCCCTCCCTCATGCCTGCCCCCCCCCAGGGCTAGGATGGGCTGGCAGGAGTGAAGAAATCCGTAAGAGCTAATGATAAATGTAATAGTGTGTAACAGTGATCGAGGGCCGCTGGAGCCCGCTTGTCACACACAATTAATATACCCCGCCACTCTGTCTCCGTTTGTTTGTTCCCCCGTGATTTGGCTCCCAGTTAACTAATAGCACGCTAGCCTGGACATAAATTGTGTTTGACTCCAGGTTTAATTCTGGCCATTTAAAAACTCCACTGCCCCCTGAGCCTGCTTGCCCCCAGAGTTTGTTTACGGGTCTTGATTGTTTTACGGGAAATGGCCCAAACATCATCCTGGCTCCCGCCAGAGGGGGAGAAAAGGGTGGGCGCCTGGTGCCCCAGTTGCCCGCCTGGAATATAAGGAGGAGGATTCTTATTCTGAGTCTATAATTATCGGCCTCCTGTGTGAGCCAGGCCCTGCCACAGCCGGGTGTCTCTGAACAGCTTTGGGGGCAGGATGATAAGATGCACATTTAAGATGGTTCTCGGGAGCAGCCTCATGCCTTAGTGGTTCCAGCTGCGGCTTCAATGATGCTGGGGAGCGGGAGCCGGCCCCGGCCTGGCCTGAGCTGCTCTGGGCCCTGGTGCTGAATTATTGAGTGTGGAAAGGCGGGCCGGAAAATAATGTTTCGATTTACTTATAGATACAGTTGTTATTGCTATAACCTTAATGAAAGCAGTAAACAGCGCAGCATTAAGGGAGATTTATACAGAAATCCTTTTAACGTGTAGACATAGTTTCGGCCTGCATTTGGCACTGGTGATCAATATGGTTATGAACAGCGGTGATAAATTAGAGGTTTGAAGCGGGCGAGGGAGGGCTTGGGAGGGGGCTGGGTTTTTTTTCACACAGATGCATAAATCAGGTGGCATTGGTGTTCCATGAGGCCCATGCACCACTGTAAATCTGCCAGGCATGGATAGTGCATGGCCTGCATTAGAGAGGTCTGGACTGGCTGCTGTTAAACCCTGTTTATTCAGGGCTTCAGCAGGCCCTGTCTTTGCTGTGATTTTGCATTTGACAGAAGCCCATAAAACCTGCCTATTTATTCTTCCTTCCCAGGAGTTGGGCTCACAGGCGGGCCCATAAGAGCGTTGGGTGGTTTCTCTTTGGTGCGTGTGTGTGTGTGTGTGTGTGTGTGTGTGTGTGTGAGAGAGAGAGAGAGAGAGCGCACGTGTATGTATGTACGTGTACGCCTGTGTGTGGCTATTTATTCAAGAACATAATTCAAGAGCCAGGCCTCTCCCGTTGACACAAATGAAAGGAAATTTATACCAAGGAGAAACCTTGGCATTTCTTTAGCAGAGGGATGCAGAGGAACTGGCAATTTTTTATTTTTTATTTTCTTGTTACATTTCAGAAACTTGGGGGTTTTTTTCTCCTTTATCCATCAGCAAGCGTTTACTAAGCACCTACTCTGTTCCAGGCACAGGAACACAAAAGCCAAAATGTAGTCCTTGCCCACAAGGAGCTAGCGTGCCGTCAGTGGAGGCAACATAAGTGTGTATGATTATGTACAAAATGTCTATGAACAAATGCAGTTATTTTGGGGGGAAGGCGCCAATGTCTGATGGAGTGAGGAGGTCATGGAGGGGCAGGGAAAGGGGGTCGGGGAAAGCCTTGCTATAGAGGGGGCGCCTCGGCCAAGCTTTGAAGGAAACGAGGCGTTCCTAGGGAAGGAGGGGAGGGAGGTTTGCATCCCGGACATGAAGCACAGCCTGTGCAGGGGTAGGAGACAGACTGCGTGACAAGAAGTAAGTCGGCCAGTTTGGCTGGACGCTAGCAGAGGTCAAGAGGGGCAGTGTATCAAGAACCTAGGAAGGTCATCTGGGGCCAGCCTGTGAAGGTTTTTAAATGTCACATGGGCGAGGGGGTTTTGTTTGATGGTAGCGTTACTGTTGGAGTTTATTGAGCAAGGGTGTGGCGTGGCCAGACCTGTATTTTGGGAATATGACATTAGCAGCCAGCAGAAGATACTTCTTTCCAGGGGTGTGGCTTTGTTCCTACACAGCTGCTTTTATCCATCAATCCAGGGTCAAAATTTGGAGACCACGGACTTCCACAGGGATGGTTAGAGCTAGGGACCACCCTGCCTAAAGGAGGGGGAGGAGGAACCCTGTGGCAGAGTAGCAACCTGCCTGCCTGAGTAAGGGGTGGCAAGGAGGACGGAGAAGGGCAGAACGCCCAGCGTGGGACTCTGTGGACATAGCCATGTGTCCTGAGAAACCTCAAGAGTATGCCCGGGCTCTCCAGGAATAGTTACAAGTCCTTTCTTCTGCTTCCAAACCTCCCCCTTCTTTCTCTAGTACCTCATCAATCAACCGATCAATCAATAAGTATTTATTTAGCTCCAGGCACTGGGGACACTAAGACAATATGAGACAATCTCTGCCCTCAAGGGGCTTACGGTTTACTGGAATGGGGGTGACCTTGGATCAGTCATTAAATGCCTACTCTGTGCCAGGCGCTGTACTAAGCACTAGGATTACAGAACAAAATTGAGCCAATCCCTGCCCTCAAGGGCACTCTATCTGTATTTGAGGATAGGTTTGGGATGTGGCCTGAGCTGCCTTATCCTTGTAACTGGCTTCTGCCCACCATAGTCCCTTCCATCACCCAAGCAGGCCTGTGGGCTGAATTAGACTTCCCTCTGTCTAAGGGCTTCAAGGAGACTTATCTCCTCTGGTCCCAGGATTGGCATCACAGTCGTGGCATTCGGGGTAGGACAGATGGGCCATGTCCTTCTTGGACCAGCAGGGCTGGTCTCTGATGCCCTGCTCCCAGGCCCTTTCACAGAAAAGGGGGTATCCTGACTAGCTGCTGGGTTTGTCTTCTGATGAGCCATGCCCAGTAAAGCAGTGCCCACTGTGGCATCTGTGGCTTTCTGTGGTGTGCATTAGGGAAGTCATGCAGTTGTGTAACACAAAGGGAGGTCAGTGAGTAAGTCAGGCAATAAGAATTTATTATTAAGCTCCTACTAAGTGGCAGGCACAAGTGCCAGACAGGGCCCCCTGCCAATGGTGTGAGCAGCTGCCTCTAATCTCCCTCCTTTTCCGACCTGTTTCCCCACCTTCCACTAAGAAGCATGCCTCCAACCCCTCCCCTGACCTCTTCCCCGACCTGCACCTGTTCTGTGGATCCCGTGTGATATAACCTCCTCTCCTCCCTCCTTCCCTGGCCCTGTCCATCTCTCTGTGCCTTGTCCAAGCAGCGAAGGCGACTCCGATGTGGACTCTGAGCTGGAAGACCGGGTTGACGGCGTCAAGTCTTGGTTGTCCAAAAACAAGGGACCTTCTAAGGCCGCTTCAGATGATGGAAGCCTCAAGAGCTCCAGGTGAGTGAGCAGTGGCTGCTGGCCACGGGGGCAGCAGGGAAGCGTGAGGGGTACCTGTGAGGTGCCACTTCAGCAGAGTCAGGCACTGCTTGGGGTGTGGGTACATGGGCAAAGCAAGGAACATGCCATCAAGTCTCTCCAAGTCCTTCTTGGGGGAGATGCTTTGCCCAGCTCTAGAGAGTGCGGAGTTTGCCATGAGGCCCCAAGCAGTGACTCATTCCCATATAGGTGACTCAACCAGGCTTGTACATGTCAAGCTCTGTTCTGAGTGTGGGAATTTTCCAAGGGTTTTCCTGGGTCACTGGGTTATTCAGGTCTCCTCACAACCTGACGTGTTTTCTTGTTTCAGTGGCAGACCTTGGCTCTGAGATGGGGTTGGCTACCTTAATCTTTGACCACATGATAGAGTGATCTTTTGGGACTGGGGCCAGGGCCCAGGATGGGGAGGTTCACAGTCAAGGCTCCAGGTCCACAGGCCAAGACACTTTCTGGTTGTTCAGGATTTCTGGGGCTTTAGTAGCAGTGAAACAAAAGGCACTCAGTGCCAACAAGTCCCCTGATGCCCAGGGAGTCCAGTCTCTCTCCTCTTCCTCACCTGGTTAGCCCAAATGGCTTGGTAATCTTGGGCACCAAAAAGCTCCTTCTGAATAAGTGACTTAAGCCAGTTGCCACCCTGCTTCTCCTTTTCTCTTGGTTTCTAACTCATCTTCGGTCTCCATATCTTTTTCTGGAGCCTGGGTTCTCTTGCCAGTCCTCTCCTGGAGGTCGGTGGCAGTCCCTTGCCTGCCTACCTACCTAATATGGCGGCCAAGAAGAGGGGCAGCTCTCTTTCCCACTCCTCACTGTCTGGCATATTCTGGGCGCCTCTTTCCCAGCCAGCTCCCCTCCTTCTGCCACAGCCCCATCCTCTTTCACTCCCCATCCGGCCACAGGGCACAACATGGACTGCCACAACAGGGTCAGTGGGATGCCAAGTGGGCCGAGAAGCAGAAGCAGTTACCTGCCTGGCTCCTCGCTCCCTCAGGAATCCGGCCCCCTCACCCCCTCAGGAATCCGGCCCCCTCACCACCAGCGCCCAGTGGCCACCCCTAATTGGTTTAATTTATTCGGCCGAGCAACATTTTGTTATTGCAGATAATGCCTCCGTCCCCACCCCGCTGCCATCCGTCTTGGAGCTGCGTGAGGCTCCAGGTAGTTGACAATGAAATAAATTGAACTAAACGTTTTAGAGGGGGGAAAAGTGATGGAATAGAACAATAGTCTAATTTACATGACATTCTCCACGAAGCTATTTTCACTGACGCAAATTATTTTGCTTCATTTCCTGCGAAGCTCTCCCTCCGCCTTTGCAAGGGCTGCTGTTTTCTCCTCCCCTCCCTCCTCCTGGGTCTTTATTCCCCCGTTTAATGCTTGTTCTTTTGTATGTCTCTCTCCCTCTCTCTCCCACACCCCGCTTCCTCCTTCATCTGCCCACCGTGCTCACGTCTCTCTCTTAGACTGTCTCTCAACCCAGTCCCGAAGGAGGGCAAGGGGGTGGAGGAGAGGCCAGCCTCTGCCCTGAGCTCCCTGAGCTACCGAAAACGGCTCACCCTGAAGGACTCCATCGGGGGCACCGGGGACGAGGAGTCCCTCTTCACCACGCTGAGTGAGAGGGCAGCCTCCCCCGAGCGGCCCCCCCGGAAGCCCCGCCAACGCCCCGGGGGTGGGGAGGCCAGCCCTTGTAAGAAGGCTGAAGATGAGGATGATGGCAGCTCCATCCTCTCAGAGGTCAGGAGCCGGGTGAGCCGGGGGCTGGAGAAAAGGTGGGGGTCTGACTTCGATCGGGCCTCCACCGTCTCGGCCCCTGTCAGCCGGGCCTCCTCGGCCACGCGGCGCGACGCCCGGGAGGAAGAGGTCTGGTCATCGTTCAGCTTCTCGCTGTCGGGCTCTCCCAGCTCACGCCGAAGCACCTCTAGGCTGGAGGGTCTCCCCAGGACCCTCAGCCCTTGCCTGAGCAGGGCCTCTGGCTTAGGGCGAGAGAGCCCCAATTCCCGCCTGTCCCTAGGCCGGAGCTGCCTGGATTCCTGGGAAGATGATGGAGCCAGCTTAGCGCTGAGCGATATGCAGTCCCAGTATAGCCACCCGTCGGTGGCCCGCAGCCTGTCAGTGCCGCCCCGGCCCCAGACCTCCACCTCCGACGAGCTTGCTGGCTCTGGCATCCAGCCCGTCAAGCACCGTTCCTACCTGGACCCCGACCTGGAGGCCGCTATCAATGAGGTCTTGAGCTACCGGCCCACTGAGTTCAAGAGGAGCAGCCTGCAGCCCGACTCGGATGAGGACGACCGCAAGAGCGTCCGGAGCGTGCAGAGCGCCCAGCTGGGTGCCAGCGGGGGAGAGCGGGCCACCACCATCCGCCGCTCGGCCTCAGCCGCTGACGTGTCGAGGTCTCGGAGCAGACACAAGAGCCGAGGCAAGAAGAGCAGGAGCAGCAGCAGCAGCAGCTCAGAGTCCGAGCATTCCTCCAAACGGAGGCACCGGAGCAAGACTCGTTCCCACAAGAGCAAGAAGTCCAAGAAGAGGAAGAAGAAGAAGGAGAGCGAGAGCTCATCCTCCTCCTCCTCCTCCTCGTCCTCCTCATCCTCCAGCGGCTCCACTGTCTCCTGCCGCAGCCGCTCCAGCGTCAAGAAGGGCCCGGAAGGGACGGGGCCAGCCTCGGAGGGCGAGGGCGCAGGGCGGGCCAGCAGACCATCCAAGGAAGAGAAGAAACAAGAAAAGAAGCGCAAGAAGGAGGTGGACAGCCTGATGATGCGCTACCTCTACCGGCCCGAGAGCGACTAATGCAGTAGGTGGCCCTCCCACAGGGAGAGCAGCATGTGTGTGCTCTTGGAGTGTGCACCACTCCCATGTACTAACAGCCACACTCACGTCTTCTGAGGCCTGAGGGAATCCCCATCTACCAGCTCTAGGCAGGAGTGCCTCAGTTTCCTTACCTGTAAAATGGGGGGGGGGGTTAAACTCCACGGCCTGAGGCACTCTGAATCTAGGGTCCTATGACTCTCCTGGCCTCAAAAACAGGGGCCTCATACTCACTGTCTGCTAAGGTCCCTCCCAGTTCCATTGCTAGGTCCTGTGCTTCTCTTCCTCTCTCTTGGCCTTTCTCACTGACTAAGGTCCAGCTATTTTAAGAAATCATTCTCAGCCTTTGGCACATTCAGTTGCAATCTCTGACGCCAGAGAGATGGCATGGTTACTTGGGCGCCAGGCAGCTTCTTGGAGTGATGAGAAGGGAGGTTTTCTGTGGCCTAGGGAAGGGAGTGCTTGGACGCCCAAGGTGGGCATTGACACATCAGTGGTAGTGAAATATATCTTGTCCTTTGCTCGGCTTATTCCTTATTTTATACATCAGCTTCTTGCCATGGATGCAGCTGGCAAGGGGGCACTGCACCACCTTCAGTGGGGCCAAGTAAACCAAACCAGGCTTAATCCATCTCTGGAATGGGAAACCACCACCCACGCAACTGAAGCCCATCGGCCTTTGTATCTGACCCAAGAATGGCCTTGGTTTCTTCCTTTTCCCTAGCCTCAAGTGCTGGCTGTGGGCATAGAAGACAGTTTAAATCCCATCTCTAATGCTTACCACCCATGTAACTTTGGGCAAGTCACCCTCCCTCCCTCAGTTTCCCCCTCTGTAAAATGAAGGGGCTGGATTTCATGGCCTTTGAGGCCCTTTGAGGATCTGTGATCCTCTATAAAGTCTCCAGATTGCTTCCCAGCTTTAGCATTCATTGTTGGGTTTCAGAACAGGAAATTTAAATAATGACCCTTTGACTCCCACCACTTGAGTTTTCCTGTTTCCCTCTGGAGATGGAAAATGGAAGACCCTTGGACAGTCTTACCTGTCTTACCTGCAGTCCCAGTATAGCCACCTTACGGGTGGCTATACTGGGTCTGCATATCACTCAGGTTCCCTCCATATTCCTTCTCCGTGGCTAGCTAAAGGCCTTTCTGGGCCACAACCAGTAGAGCTGAAGTCCTCTTTCCTTACTCCTGCTTCTGAAGACAGCGCTGACTGAAGCTGCCCTCCCTGCTACCCCCTACCAGGGGACTGGGCAAGAAAGAAAGAAAACAAACCAGGGAGACGCGGCCTAGGCTCTTAGGTCAGCTGGCTGGGGAGGGCCTAGGCCTTATTGACCCTTGGGGACCTCTCCAGACCTCTGTTTGTATCTGGACTCATGCACTAACAAACACTTTCTGCATGCCATGTGCATTTGGGGGGCGAGCACCGTTTGATCAAAAGCTGGGCGGATACGTGATGCATATTCCCTGATTCTGGTTGGGTTGTATCTAAGGGTGACCAGTTGCATGTCTTTGAGGATGATAATGAGAGGAAATGAGCGTACTTGCAGCTTATGGGTTCAGAGTCTGCCTCAAGATGGGACAGTGAAACAGTTAGGGCCCTTGATGCCTTCCAGTGGGCCCTGGGGACTCAATGAATCTCCAGAACAAAACCAGATACTTGGGATCCCTTAGGCTGGTCCTGATCCCCCAGGGCTGCCCTGAAACCTGGGCAGAAGGGGCCCTTTAGCACAGCCTTCCTTCAGTCCCACACTTCTTAACCTTCCTTATGTCCTTGGATGCCCTTGGCAGTCTGATGAATTCTGTGGGTCCCTCTCAGAAGAATTTTTAAATGCACAAGATTAAAATACCTCTATTACAAGGGGAATGAATTCTAGTGAAAGTCGTACAAATATATTTTAAGAACAAGTTTACGGACTCCGGGTGAAAAGGTCCTGCTCTAGACCGTGCTTATTGAGTTGGCGTTGCTTCTAAGAGGCTGTTAGAAGGGGGTGCTTGAGAGAACTCAGGAGGATTGGTACTGGTGGGGAGGGAAAGATCATCAGCTCCACGGGGACCAAAGCTGTGATGCCAGGAAAGAAGCAGGAGACAAAATGCAGGGCCTGCCGTCTTAGCAGAGCATCTTCCCCAGTGGGACTGCTTATGGACCTTGCCCTTTTGGCACCGAATGCCCACTGACGTATGGCTCAGAAGCAGCCCTGTACTTGGAGTCAGTAATACCGAGGTTCCAGCCCCATTCCAGACTCTTAGTGTGTGTGACCTTGGGCAAACTTTTCTGTGCTTCTGTTTCTTCATCCATCAGATGGGGCACAGAATAACAGCCATATCACAGGGTTGTTACATGGATCAAATGAAATAATTTATGGAAAATGTCCTACAAACTAAACACTGTAAACATTCCAGCCATTATTATTCTTATTATGTCGTCTTTTTTAAACCAGATTTGTGATTTCATCTACCAATGTACCTTCCCTACAAATCACAGTCTTAGAAGTTTCCTAGGGCAAGTGATCTGCTCAGTAGGGGTCAGAGGTAGGATTTGAACTCTGAGCTTCCTGACTCCAAGTGTTACATTATTACAAAGCTATCAGAGTGAGGCAAGCATGGGATTGGGCATCAAGAGCTGGCTTTGGAGCCAGGAAGATGTGAGTTCAAGTCCTACTAGCACTGACCCATCTTGGCTTTGTGACCTTGGGCAAGTCACATCACTTCTCAGTGACCTAAGTGACCAGCATGCCTTGGGAGAAGGAATTTTCTCATCTTAGAGTTCCGTATACAAATGAAACCATAAATCCATGTCCTGTCTCTCAAGATAAGATCATATATTTAAAGCCTTAGAGATTATCAAGTCCAGTTCAAAGGAAGTAGCCAGTGAGTGGAGGTTAAGTGACTTATCCAAGGCCACACAGGTGCTAAGTTGAAGAGACAGGTTTGAACCCAGGTCCTTTCATTCCAAAACTAATGTTTCTTTCATCTGGAAAGTAAACCCAAAGTTAGAAGGATAGAGTTGGGGGTGGGGAGCACTATCCAGCTTGGGCATGGGCATCATTAGCTCTGAGCCCCCTGTCCCCTTTGATAGCCTGGGCAGTGAGATAAGTAACCAAAAAACCCCATTCTTCTGTCAACTAAGGTACATTTCCCAAGGCTCTTCTCACTTGGGAAATGGGAGCAGATCTGGAGTTCTTATACATTGTCACCTTGGGGAATGGGAGTCACCAGTTGGCACAGGTGGCATTAAGCCAGAACCAAACCACTTAGCTGGGAAGCCATGAAGAAAAGAGGCCAGGAAAGGAGCTCATCAGAACCTAGTTGGCACAAGGCCCTCACTGGCATGGGGGTGGATAAACTGGCGGAGGGAGTGGTGGAGAGGGAGGCCTAATTTCCCATCTGGTGACAGGGACCAGAGAGAATTCAGGGCACGGAGGCTGCAACAAAGAGGAGGGGGGAGTGGGACTTGCCACTACAGGCTCTTCCAGTGGGAATTAGTGCATGTGCCAAATTGTTCTCGACAGCCCTGAACGAGAGATGCCGGCTCAGCTCTCTGGGAAGAAGGCTTTTTAAACAATTTGGTTAAAATGTTCAAAATGGAAAGGGCACAGCAGCTGGATGCCAAAGGACTTTCTCTGCTATGATACTGGGAAAGTTGGATTGAGTATCCCTTAGATATTGGGCCGGGGGGGCGGCCCAGCGAGGAATATGATAATAGCTAACATGTATATGGGGCCCACTGTGTGCGAAGCACTTTACAATTATTATCTCATTTAGTCCTCACAACAATCTTGGGAGGTCACTGCTTTTGTTATCCCCCATTTTGCAGAGGGAGAGACTGAGGCAGACAGTAGCTAAGTTGACTTGCCCAGGGTCACACAACTAGTACATGTATGAGGCCAAAATTTCATTACCTAGAGTACGTTGACCGCTGCTCACCAGTTTCTGACTGGTTCCTGGTGCTTTCGCCAAAGAATGACAATTTAGATGAGCTAAGACCCTGGGTCTGCCTCATAACCCTAGAGATGCAGGAGCTACAGCCTCCAGACCAGAAGTCCACAGAAGGGCGGAAACCTGGGGACTAAGTTTAAGTCAGTTCAGTTTGGCACAAGCTAAGCTCCCCTAAACCCCACCCCATTCACACTTGGATCTTGCTTGCAGCTTCCCATTCTTAGGGCACAAACCAGACTAGCTCCCTTCCCTCAACTCTTCTCAATAGAAGTCCCTGCTTCCCTCATCTCACATCAGAGCCAGGGGTGGGGAACCTGTGCCCTCGAGGCCACATGACCCTCTAGGTCCTCAAGTGCTCAGCAGGTTCCCCATCCCTACATCAGACCATCAGCAAGGTTTGAGAGTCTTTCTAAAAACTAGGAAATTGTTATTAATACAGAATCCAAAAAACCAGAAAGCTTTAAAACATAGCTTCTTAACATGGAGACCATAAATTTTAAAATAATGTGATTTTGGAATTTAAAAATAATTAAATAAATTGATTTAATTAAGATAATTAAAAATGTAACTAAATAAATTAAAATGATGTGAATTTTAAAATATGTATCTATATTTAGATATACAAAATGCATGTCTATATTTAGATATATAAGATACATATCTATATTTAGATATACAAAATGCATGTCTATATTTAGATATGTAAGATACAGATCTATATTTAGATGTATAAAATGTATATCTAATTGGTTTCATTTGTAATCTTTGGCATTTTGTTTAATGCATTTAAAAACTTGATTCTCTAGGCTCCACCTGCTGCCCAAGGGGTCCAGGACTCAACAAAGGCTAAGAACCCTGGCTTTTAAAAAATGCAGCACTACTAGGCTATAATAATTCATGTTTGGAATGTGTGGCCCTTGGGTGCCATTAGAACCCAAAGTACCTTCTGAATCATCAAAGGTTGACCCTTTGGTGTAGTTTTTGTTTTGTGTGTTTTATCATATTCCAATTCCATGAAAACTGGGAATTTACGCATAGAATATGGTTTATTCTACTCACTAGAAAACTCCATTTCCTACATCTTCCTGACCAACAGACTTTGTGCCCTTTAGGCAATGGCCCAGGTCAGAGATCTGGTAGGGGAGATTGGCTTTTTCTTGTATTCTGATGAAAACCACTGGCCCAGCATAGGTTTCATGTGTCCAGGATAGAAGAAAGAGATGGGGTGCCACTAGATGGGAATATTTGTATCCCTAGAACCTAGCGTAGGGCCTGGTTACATAAGTACCAAATATATGTTTATTGGATGAACGGATGCATGGGTGGTATTGTTCAGAGTCTTATTGCCCAGGATCAGCTTTTTTGCTTGGGGATCGTTGGAAGGACCAGAGAGAAGAGAAAACCACCTTCTCCAATTAGACATTATTAGACACCTACCATGTGCAAGGGCCATGCTGGGTGCAGGAGATTCAAGGACCTAATGAAAGACTTTTCTTGCCCTTGATGCACTTAATTCTAGGTCAGTAGGTCAACACAATTATGTCACAGGGTGATTTGAGGAAGGGAGGAAGTGAAGAGAGGGAACTTTGGAAAGGCCTAGAAGAAGTGGCATTTGAACTGAGTCTTCAATGAAGCTAAAAATCCTAAGAGGTGAAGAGGGTGGTCATGGGGGTTGTAAGCATGGAGTTAGGAGATGGAGCACTGAGTTCAGGGAGCAGCAAGGAGGGTGATTTGGCTAGCTGTGGGATATATGAAAAGGGTCACGTGAAGTAAGCCTGGAAAGGTATGTAGAGCCAGATAACAGAGAGCTTTAAATGCCAAACCAAGGAATTTGCATTTTATCCTATGGGCAATAGCAAGCTATTGAATAGTCTCCATCCCAGGTCAGATCTCTGAACTGTGTGATGATCAAAGGATTCCTATTCGTCTCTGTGGCAACTGCTACCAAGGCCAGCTCATGGGTGTGAGAGCAGGAGCCATTTCTCCAGCACCCCTGATATACCTGGGCACACTTCTGCCTGGAGGCTGCTGCCCCTGCCCCTGCCCTCCTGGAGTCATCAGACAGACCCAGGATCCTTAGGCCATCTGAATTGTCCTTCTGTGCTGTGAAAGCACCAGAAATCACAGCCAGAAGCTGATGGGGAGGGGGAGGGCCAGGGCACTAGAACTCAGGATTACAGGGCTGGAGCCAGTAACATGGCTTGGCTGACTAAGACCTAATGACAGTGAGCCCTGGTTTGAAGTCAAGAGAACCTAGGTAAATCTCCCACCTCAGACATGTATGACCTTAGGTAAGTTATTTCAGGTCAGCTGGAGAGAGTGATGGGCCTGGGGGCAGGAGGATCTGAGTTCAAATGTGGACTCAGTCACTAGCTGTGTGACCCTGGACAAGTCACTTAATGCTGCCTCAGTTTGCCCATCTGTCAAACGAGCAGGAGAAGGAAATGGCAAACCTCGCTAGCACCTGTGCCAAGAAAACCCCAAATGGGGTCACAGAGAGTAGGACATGACTGAAAACGGAACAGCAACAAAAACAAGAAGAAGCTATTTCATCTCTGGGCTCTGTTATGCCAGGCACTGTGCTAAGTGGTAGAAATAGAAAGAAAGGTCCCTGCCCTCAAGAGACTTTCATTCTTTTTGTTTTCTTTTTTTTTTTGAGGCAATAAGGGTGAAGTGACTTGCCCAGGGTCACACAGCTAGTGTCTGGGGCCAGATTTGAACTCAGGTCCTTGACTCCATGGCTGGTGCTCTGCGTATTACGCAGCCACCTAGCTGCCCCAAGGAGCTTTCATTCTAATGTGGAAGATAACATGTAACTGGATACCTGCAAGTAGAGAGTAGAAGGAAGGTGTTCTGAGAGGGAAGGCACTGGCAGCTAAGGGAGGACCAGGAAAGGCTTTCTGCAGAAGTCCTGAAGGAGACCAAGGCTTCTAGGAAGGGGACGTGAGAAGGGAGAGTGTGCTAGGCGAGGGGGCAGCAAATGGAAAAGTTCAGAGTCTGGAGATGGGGTATCACATGGGAGATCAGTGCGCGGACTCAGGAAGCTGGATCATAGAGGACGTGGAAGGGGACATAACATAAGGAAGGAGCCAGATTGTTGATGAGCCCTAAATGCCAAACAAAAGTTTGTCTCCTTTATTTCACCACCTGGTTGGTCTGGGTGAGGGGCCCCCTGGCTCTCAAGCTGGGGATGGGCTCGGGCCACCCTCTGGTCAGGGTGGGTAGAAGTTGATACTGTTGGAAGTTGACTTTGGGGGCTTCCCCAGGGGTACCAAGATCCCCTTAGAACATGTGTTCTCTCCTTGCAGCCCTTCCAGCTACCAGAAGTCCCTTGCCCTTGACCGATCAGATGACGAGCATGACCCCCTGGACCACACCACCCGATCCCGATACTCTCACAGCTACCTGAGCGACAGTGACACAGAGGCCAAGCTGGGGAACTCCAGTGCATAGCCCATGGCATTTGGTCCAAAGCCCTTCTTCCAGCGTGGCTTGCTACAGTCAAATGCCTCTCCCAAAGGACTATGGGGCACACGTCTCCCTGCCCCCACACACCTGTACCATCAGTTTGCATGGGAAAGACCCCATTCCAGTCCTTTCCAGAGGGGAGAACTCTCGGGCATGTGGGTGACTCCATATCCCTGGCATGGCAAGAGGACAAGAGGAGAAGAATGTCCAGAGAGAAAACTTGGAATCTTTGCCTGCCTCCTTCAGAACGAAACCAACAGCATGGCTCAGACATTCCCCCTGGGCCAAGTGAATGCGAAGCACCCTTTCAGCCCTCTTGTGTGGGGAGCTACGTTGGGATGGACTTCCCCACTGGGACATTCTTCAGTTGCTTTGTCCCCTGGAGGGAGCAGCCCCAGATCCTTCCCTCTGGGTGGGGAGGGCTTTCTCTTCTCAGTGCCTGCTGTCTTTTTTATTTTATAATTTAAATACCAGACCTTCCCCCTATCAAGACCCAGTCCCCAGGAAGGGGGAAGGAAGAAAGAGGCTACAGGGAGGGAGAGGTGAAATCAGTGGATGGGGAATCAGACCTCCATCTTTGCTCTTCAGCTGAGCCAAAGACAAAAGCCAGTTTGTGCAACTGAAGAGGAGGGAGTCATGTCTGGCTTTGGGAGCCAGGTTCTGAGAGAGTGAAGAGGGTGGGGCTCAGAGGGTTCCATGGGCAGATGAAACATGCTTAGACAGACAGACAAGGCTACACACAGAGAAAAACACTATACCCATGAATACACAGTATGATAAGTGCAGTGACCTCATCCCAGGGAATCCCATTCTGTGGATATAGGCATGGGGCTTAGTCAAACCACCACCTCCTCCTTTGTTCCTCTGTCCCAGTAGACTGTCATAAGAATACAACTTCTGGAAAGGGAAGGCCTTACCTTGAGTGCTAGGGATCAGAAACACTGAAGACTGGGTTTATCTTAGGTGCTGTGGGATGGGTGGGCACTTTGACCCAGGCTTCTGTGCTCCCACATCAAGCCCTGATCCTACATTCTGAGCCTTTGTGTATGTTTCTCTCTCTCTCTCTCTCTCTCTCTCTCTCTCTCTCTCTCTCTCTGTCTCTCTCTCTCTCTCTCTCTCTCTCTCTCTCTCTCCCCCCCCTTCCTTCCTCTTCCTCCCCTTCCCTCCCCTTCCCTCCTTTCCCTCCCTCTCCCCCTCCCCTCTTTTCCCTCTTCCCCCTTTCTCTTTCCCCATTCCTAAAAGAACATCCCCTCTTCCTTCGCTATGCTGACTGCATACCTTCTCTAGGGCTGAGCCCCCATTGGTTAGCCTTTCAATAAAAAATCAGCCACAAGGGCCAAAGAGCAATGTGGCCTACTTCTGCTGGCCCCTTTCTCTTCTCTCGGTTTGCACTTGGACTGTGCATCTCTTTCCCCTGGTTACTTTCAGTATGGAAATAAATCTTCTTTTCCTCCTGACCCTGTCAAATTTCCTGCAGTTTCTTTGAGTCAGGATACAAGCTTTCAGGGAGATGGATTCTAAGTTAGACCCAGGATTTAGGCTAACTGCTCAGAGGGTCTTATGAATGATATAAGGAAACAATGGGGTTGGGATGGGAGGGAATAGAAGACACAAGGCGCTTTTTCACCCTACAGACATGTGGTTTGGTCCTGTGGAAGGTCATCAGATTATTCAAGCTGACAGGATGGGTCTTCTGGAAGTCATTTCATCCATCTGCTACGTTCATGCTTTAACCTAGCTCAAACTAACTGAGACTGGGGAATTTTCTCAGCCTTTAAAATCTCCAGGGAAGGAGATGAGAACCATTCATATTTTCTCTGGAATTACCAAACCCTTCCCCAATAGAAAATACTTTCTGTAGTTAAACCTCAGTCCTCACTGTAATTTCTTGACTGGACTTTGCAGAAACAGAAAGAAGACCCAGTCTCCCACCTCTCTCAACCTTTTGGACAGTAAGAAAACTATGCACGGACTGATAAGGGTTGGATATTGTCAGCTGCCATCTTTGTACAGTATAAGGAGCATTTCATTGGAGTTGACTTTGATGCTCTCTATATGACCTTGAGAAAGTGATTTCATCTCCCTGTTTCCTTCACCTCAGTTTCCTCCACCTCAGTTTCCTCCTCTGTAAAATGGAATTGAACCAGATGGCCTCGGAGATCTCTTCCAATTCTAAGTTTATGATCTTAGGGTCTTTTGCTAACTCTCCATTGTCTCCCCTTTACCAATACCAAGTCCCCCTCTCCCCACCAAAAAAAAATACTATATTCCTTTTTATTCACCATGAATTTTCATCTCTGAACATTCGAACACAGGGTATTTATGTAAGTTTTCACCCGGTAGCTAATGTTAGGATAGGGGTCTCAGGTACATGGATGGAGAAAAAGCTGGAAACTTTGGGCACCAGGGATCTAGGAAGGCTTCTCTTGGTAAAATCTGAAGGGGAAGAAGTTTAACTTTTCTCCATCTTATACAATGGTGTTCATCCGGCCCCAATGTTAGACACTAATGCTTGGTTTGAGGAACCCCATATTTTGTTCCAATTTGCTAATAGTTTGGGCCATTTCCTGGCCCTATTTGAGCCCAAACTGCCATGCGTCTATCAGATTAACTAGCAATGGCAACACTGCCATTCTTTTTCCATTGGCACCAACCAGTACTTCTCAGAACTGAGAAAAAAGACTCACCTGGGTGCCATCCAATGGTTGGAGGACCTTTCTTGATAGCACCTCATATATTGTCCTTGGTCCTGGGCTTGTGACTAGAGAGTACACAACCCAGGGATGATTTTACCAGCTGAAGAGTTCAGGTGCCCAGGTATGTGCATTGATCAATAAGGGAAATTTTTTTTTGGGGGGGGAAGGCAAGGCCATTGGGATTAAGTGACTTGCCCAAGGTCACACAGCTAGTAAGTGTTAAGTGTCTGAGACCAAATTTGAACTCAGGTGCTCCTGACTCCAGGGCCAGTGCTCTATTTACTGTGCCACCTAGCCGCCCCAAAAGGACTATCTTTATCTGTTGTATCTTTAGGGTCTCAGTCAAAGTTCTAGTCTTTGCTCTGCCATTAACTTGTATGGCCTTGGACAAGTCGTCACTTTTCTTCACTAGGACTCAGTCACTTCATCAAAGGAGATTGTTGGGACCAGATGATCCCTGAGGTCCTCCTGTCTTTAAGATTCTGATTTTTTTCCTGCCTTTGTCTCCTAGGTTCTTAGTAGCATTGGTCCCCAGGATTACATGCTAACCATATGGTAACAGCAAAATGGCAGTTGGTTGATTCCCTATGTGCAAAGGCCAAAACCACCCTGAGGTTAGTTGTACCCAGTAGGGTACAATATGTCTTTTTCCAGTGCCCTTTCCCTAATATAAGATGCCATAGTTAGTCAGAGCATTTAAGCATAAGTAGTGACTTTGGGAGTAACAAAAGTGCCACAGCTGTGTGATTCAATGAGCATAGATTCCTCATTCTTTAAAGCAGGGACTGTTGGGACTCTGAGTTCTCTTCCAAGTTTAAATATATGGTCCTACTATGTGCCATGTAAAGGCAGTGTGACATAGTCGAGAGCTGGCCTCCAAGTTAGGAAGATCCGGGTTCAAGTCCCCAGCCTAGCACATTAGCTGTGACTCTGGGCAAGTGTTCTAGGCAACATAAAGTTTTAGAGGCAGAGCAGAGCTGCACTGGTAGAGGGACTTTCCTCACCGGGAGCTCCCAGTACTGGTCAAAACATAAGATTGTTTTTTTTTTTTAATTACCAAGCACTGTGTTAGTGGGGATGCAAAAGCAAAGACAACAGCATCTGCCCTCAAGGAGCTTACATTCTACCCAAAAGGAACCTACAGTGAGAAATCACCAAATTTATATAAGGTAATTTGGGGGAGCAGGGAGAATGCTAACCAACAGATGAAGAAGGGCCTTGTGGGAAAGGTGGTCCTTGAACAGATCCTTGAAGGTGGATAGGTTTTCCTAGGTGGGAGAAGCTATGCAGAAGCCCAAAGATGAGGGATGGGATGTCATGTCCTGGGGACGGCATGTCCTGGGGACGGCCAGTGGCTGGTTTGTGCTCACTCCCTGTAGTGCCTAATTGCTATCCATGGCGGTCCTTTCCAAGGGCCAAGCGCTGGTGAATCCCAGATCCCCTCTCCCGATCTTTACGTGGGCAGGTTCTTCATTGGTCCTTTCTTGTTTCCCCCATCCCCCCGCTGCCTGGTGGCATAGACGCTTAGCGATTTGCTTCTTAATTGTCCCCCAGCTAGGCTGCGCAGATGCCGCTCTTTAATCTCGCCTGATAAATGAATCGCGCCATTCCTTTAATCATATGTTCATATCCAAGCCAATTTGAATCAATTTGGCAGAGAACACGTTGTAAGAGATGCCGTGAGGACTGCATCTCCCCGTTGGTCCCTGGAGCTGGAACTGTTGTCTCCTTGATTCCTCAGGCAAGAAGCCCGAAAGAACCATCTCTCTCATGCACTTGAAATACCTAAGCTGGGATGGCACCTTGAGAGCTCATTTCATCCACTTCCCTTCCTTTCTTCGGGCCTCTTTCTGATAATTCTCAAAGACCTCCAAGAGACATCTTCAACTCCCCCAGTCACTGCTTTGCTCCACAGACTTCCCAAGACAGAATGTGCTTCCCCATTATTTATCCTTGATCCCATCAACCCCAGTAAACCCATGCCTCCCAGTGGATTGATGGAAGAGATGGAGAATGTGTATCACTGTCTTTCACATCCCTGGAAAGAGGAGTTATTTGCCTCCTACTTCACTCTGCTATAGGCCAAGTTACCCCAATTCAGAATCACAAGATACTAGAATTAATGTGATCTTAGAGACCCTCTTATTTTACAGATGAGAAAGTGGGTTCGACATACGAAGTCACCTAAATTCAGAGAGTGTGACTCCAAAAAGCCAGGGAAAAAGAAAGGGCCTGGGGAAGGAATGTTCAGATGCTACCAGAGTTGTGGAGAAACAGGCAAACTCATTCATTGTTGATGGAATTGCAAACTTGGAGGTTGGAATTCAGAATACGAGAAATGAAAGGGGTCTCATAGACTATTTAGTCCTCCCATACAGAGGTGAAAAGAATCTTAGGGTTCAACCACCTTATTCTTAGAGATGAGGTAACTGAGGCCCAAAGAGGTTTGGGTTTTGTTTTTTTTTAATGACAAGCCCAAAGTTACACAGAGCAAGGATTTGAACTCAGGGTTTCCAAATCCAACACTCCTTACACTCTACCATACTGCCAACCACTTAGGTGTTGCTGTTTTTTACAGAGAAGGTGAAGAGACTTACCAAAAGTCACATGGGTGTCAAGTGTCAGATCTGGAATTTGACCCTGGTCAAGTTCAAAACTTTTTCCATCTCTGAGATTAAAGATGAACTCTTTTCCCCCTCCCCTGCTAAATTCCTGTTTCCCAAATCAGCTGCCCAAGGGACCATTCCAAGGCTGGCTTGATTATAAACTGACATAGTCTGTGCCAGCATTTAATCCACAATGCTTCTCCCTTCAACTTGATTTGGAAGAACTTTGATCCAGAGACACCGTGACTCAGTGGAAAAAAACAAAAAAAGAACCAAAGGCACAATATTGAGAATCTGGCAGTATATTCATTCATCACCTGCCACCTGAACACCTTAAGCGAATACCTGTCCCTCTCTGAACTTCAGGCTCTTTTTAAAGCAAAAGGGTCAGATTCCATGATTTCTGAGGCCCCTTCCTGGCCTCACATTCTAAATTCTGACTTCACACACCTGAAAACCCCTACCCCTCACACAGCCTCTATACCTATCTATTCTTTCTTCGTGGTTTTTCAGGTGTAAGTCACCTCCTTTTGAAAGGTGGTAGTTGTTGTCCTTCATTCTCAAAGAGGACCAAAAGGATATCACTATGTTGGCATCAAGATACAATCAATGTGTCTAACTATAGCTAGTCAGACCAACACAAGCTCAGAAGGCTGTACCATAGGCTGGGCACAGAAAGTCCACGTGAACATGTGGAGTGGAGACGTCTCTTTGACAGGTATAGGGAATCATGGGATGTCAGGATGGGAAGGGACCTTTGAAAGCATCCAGTCCACCCCCCTTGGTTTCCAGAGAAGGAAACTGAGGCTCAGGGAGAGGAAGCAGCTTGCCCAACGTGGCCCTCGGGAGAATAGATGGTTAATGGTTGGTACAGAGTAAGAGGAGCAGAAAAGGGTGGGAGGGGAAGGGATCCTGGATGGCTGGGCTCTGATTCTCCAAGACGCCCACTCTCCTCTGGGCCCCAGTGAAGGAGACGATAGCTGAGGGAAGACAAACTGGACAGATCTCTTGTCTTCCTCGCCCTGGGCTGGCCACCTCTCTGGGAAAGTTCATTTCTTGCCTCCCAGCACTGCTCAGCTTTGGCTTCCCTCCCAGGCCCCCTGGATGGGTCTCTAAACCTCCTTTCTTTTTCTTTAATCAGTTTTTCTCTCAGTACTCTGCCTGGTCCTGCCCACATTCCTTTCCTAGGCTCCCTACAGACTCCTTGTTAAAAGGGCCTGAATGGTGGCCCAGAAAACAAGCAGAGGAGAGGGAGGGGAGGGGAATGATTGACTTCATTTTGGCTCATCTACATGTCAGTGTAACCTTTGAAGGCTTAGGAAGCCCTCAATCCTCACCTCTCTCCCCAAACACTTCCCTTCTCCCTCCACGATCTCTCCTCTAAGAACTTCATGTGGACAGCTCCCACCATCAGCCCAGTCTCCCAAGACGGAGTTGCTCTGAGCCTGTGTCCCTGTCCCCAAGACCCTTCCCCAGCCCAGACAACTATTGTAACTCCGAATCTTCTTTCTTTTTCTCCTTCCCTTGCCCTCTTTCCCCCCTTCCTCCTTCCAGTTCTCCCTCTTTCTTTCCTTATTTTCTTCTCTACTTCTCTCCCTCTCTCATTTTCTTTCTCTCTTCTCCTTTCTGCTTTATCTTCTTTTCTTCTTTCTCCTTCACCCCTTCCTCTTCCCTCCCTTCTTCAGTCTCATATCTCTCCTTCCCCCTTTTGTCCCACTTTCTTCTCTATTTTCTACTATTACTTTTCCACTTCCCCTTTTCTCTCCTTCTTTCCTTCCTCCTTTTTTTCTCTTTCCTACCCTCTCCCTCCCTCTCTCCTTTCTCTTCCTTCTCACTCTCTCCCTCTTTTCTCCTTTCCTTCTCTCCATTCATTTTTCTTCTCCTTCCTTCCCTTCCTTTCCATCTCTTCTTCCTCCTCCCCTCTTTCTCTACCTCCTCTCCCCTCCTCTCTTCCCCAAGAGTTCTCAGCAACAGTCTGTGTTCCTTGGTCACCTGCTCCACTCAGGGTCACACTGAGCAAACAGGGCTAGCTGCCGACTCTGGGAATGTAGGAACCAGATTAGATTAAGGACCCCAGACAATTCTCCTTACCAAATCCTCAAAGTAAATCTGGAATTTGGAATAAGCATCTGCCCAGGGCACCCACCACCCCCCTTCTTAGATGTGCACATACCTTGGATACTAGAACACTTTGCTCTGCAAAGCACAGAGATCTGATGATAAGCCACCCTCCCCCTTTTTTATGGTGGAGATTCAAGCTACTGTATCATGGGGGGGGGGGGGGGACCAAGGGAATATTTTACAAACCTTGCCCAGCTGTGCACAAATGCCTCAGACTCCTTCCCACTCTATTAATTCAGTGACCCAACCTTCCACTGGACTCAACCCCCTACTGCCCTCATACCCACCACATTCCTTCCTCCATAGCTACAGTCTTTCTCACATCTTCACTCACCCTCCCTACTTGCCCCAATTTTCTTTCTTTCTTACCTACACAACCTTCCCCCACCCCAATAAACTTCCTCCTCAAATCTAACCAACCCTGGGAGCATCATGGTACAATGAAAAGCTCATACCAGCTTTGGAATCAGAGGACCTGGGTTCGAATCTTGCCTCTGACTTGTATTACCTCTGTGACCATGGGCATGTCACTTAATGTCCATGGAACTCAGTTTCCCATCTCCAAAGGAAGAGTTTGGGCTAGATGGCCTCTTTCAGTTTTAGGTCTGGGATCCTGCTCCTCTCACCTTTCTCTCCCAACATCCCTACACCAACCTCTGTCTTTCTCACTCTTTTTCCCCTCTTCCTCTCCTTCCATTCCTAATAAAAATAACAGCATTTACATCATACCTACTATGTGCCAGGGAACTATGCCAAGCACTTCTCAAACGTTTTCCATTTGATCCTTACAACAACCATGGGAGGCAGGTGCAATTTATTTATATCTGAGACTGAATTTGATCTCAGGTCTTCCTGATTCCAGGGCAATAAACAGCTCTAGCTACCTTGCTCTATCACCCACACACCCACACACACACACACACACACACACACACACCCCAACTCCCTCTGCCCCTCTCCAATTCAGGAGGGGTGTGTGTGGGTGTGAGTGAATGTGTGTGTGTGGGTGTGTGTATGGGTCCTTACCTGTGGAACTCCTCTAGTGTCCAGTGTGATTCATGAACACTCATTTAGCCAAAAATGGAGGGAAAAAATTCTTTCCATATTCTTGATTTAAAAGTATATGGTCATATTTTGTGTTTCTATGTGTTTATATTGCTCAGCAAAGTTCTAACCTTGAAAAAACAAAATCAAAACCTTTCTGGCTATTTGATTTTTAACAAATGTTCTCTTCTGAGGTCTAATTGTGGTTCAGAGGTTGAGTCTCTACTGGGTGAACTTTCTCTAAGTCCTGGCTGGCCCCCCCATCCCTGGTCAAAGAGTGTGTCCTTCTGTTTCTGTTGTCCAAGGACCAGCCTCCCTAAGAGCCAAGAGACTCATCTCCAGGCAGATGATAGAAGGATGAATTTTTTGGCCACAGGAACTCCTAACGACCATTTATTACATTATAGAAGGTTATAATGTACAACTCACGCTGATGAAATTACAAGATCCTTGAATTATTGAAGTCATAAAGGTCAAATACCATCTATGAAGATTTATAAGCCCCAGCTGACTTATTTAAACACTGTTAGATGCAACCAAATTCTAGTACATCAAAGCAGAGAATTAGGTCACAGGCACATTGATTTAGAACTGGGAAGAACCTTAAAGTTCATGTAGCCCACCCTTCCCCCTCATTTTTGAGGCAGGTGGATGGTACAGTGAGTAAGGCACCAGACCTGGAGATAAGAAGATCTGAGTTTGAATCCTGCCTCAGACGTTTATGGGAAGCTAGGTGGCCACACCTAGAATCAGGAAGAACTGCGTCCAAATCTGGTTTCAGACATTTACTAGCTGTGTGACCCTGGCCAAGTCATTTCACCCTGTTTGCCTCAGTTTCCTCAATTACTCATAGCACCTACCTCCCAGGGTTATGTGAAGATCAAAGGAGATAATATTTGTAAAACTCTTAGACAATGACTGGCACATAGTAGATGTTATATAACTGCTGTCTATTATTATTATTTTACAGATGATAAAACTAGGATTCAGATGGATAAGTGACTTATCTAAGGTAACACAAATAATAGGTGACAAAGGTGAAATTTGAACCTGGGGGCTCTGGCTCCAGGTCCATTGCTCTTCTCAGTGGTGCTGGGTTCTCTCTATAAGTTCAAAACAGCTTACTGTAATGGCCTGTAGAGAAAGATTTCCTGGGCCTAAACTGTCTTTCAGGTAATACATGGATGAATCCAATTTGTTTAAGGAATAATTGAAGGTGCCTAAGAAGTGATGGATTAAATGATTTTCAACCAAAGTTGAATCCCTCTGAGAGGGAGAAATCAATAAGGGAGACCCCCAAAGAGATGTATTTTGGGAGTAAAAAAAACCCCATAACTACTGATGCAATTAAAACTACTCTGAGGCACCACCTCATACACGTCCAGCTGGCAAAAATAATTAAAATGTAGCAAAAAAAAATGTTATTAGGATTGTGGAGAAACAGGTACAGTCATTCATTGCTGGTAGAATTGCAAGCTTGTGAAATGTGGAAAGCCATCTGACAGTATGGTTATACAATTGATCCCTCCAGTAAGGGGTCAGCCGTGTGGTATTGGGGACATATTGACCCGTTCACATCTGTTCCTAACATCGACTTCCACATTCCAAGCAGCAGCTACAGGAGAAGCTAATATAGTTTACAAAGCTTAAGGACTTTGATTTTCAGTCCTTAGTAAGTGACCCAATAATTCCGTTGCTAGGAATACATCCTGACAGAGTTATTAAACAACAATAACCAAAAAGAGCCATCTGCTCAAAGATGTTCAGAGCAGCATTATACATAATCACACACACACACACACACACACACACACACACTAAACAAACGAATAAACCCAGAGGCAACCTACATGTCTAACAATAGGGAAATGGTTAAATAAGTCACGGTACATTCATGGATTAGAATACTACACAGCAATTCAACAAGACAAGTATGAGGAATACAAAGAAAGACCTTTAGGAAATAATGAAGCACAAGAAATAAATGAATATGGCAGAATCACAAGGATAGCAGACACACTAACTACATTTATGTGAGGAGATATGAGAATGAAGGACAAAAAGGCTTGATGAGGACCTAAAGCGAGTAATTGGAAAAGTGTTATGATACATCATGCGTTGAAATTAATTTAAATAGAGTTATTAAGTAATTGTAGTTGCTTGTATTGACATTCCTTGTTGCCATTTTTTCAGTCGGGTCTGACTCTCCACAAGCCCTTTTGGGGTTTTCTCAGCAAGGATACTGGAGCAGTTTGCCATATCCTTCTCCAGTTCATTTGACAGATGAGGAACTGATTTAATGTTTCTAATAAAATATTTAATTATATTTCTGTATTTATTTTGAAACAGCCTCCCTATCTGGCACAGGCTGGAAATGAAGTGTTCCCTCATAGACCAGATCGAGTAAGAATCAGCATGAAAGGTTTGACTGACTCTCTTCTCCCAACCAGGACTGATTCACACCTCCCTGGGCAGCCTAGTGGTGCCCGATCCCAGGGAGACATGATAGTAGCGCCCACTTTAGGATATCTGATCTGCTTTAACAGAACTTGGACTTAGGAAGACGTGAGCCCAAATCCTACCCAAGACGCTAACTAGCTATGGGACCCTGGGAAAGTCATTCAGCCTCAGCCTCAATATCCCCATCCCTGAAATGGGGACAATAGCAGCCCCTACCTCCCAAGGTTGTTGTGAGGACCAAAGGAGATGAAATTTGCTAAGTGCTATGCAAATGCTATTTACTCTTGCTGCAGATCTTCAAAACAAACCTTGGAGGTAGGTCTATAATCCACACTTTACTGTTGAGGAAACTGATGCAGAAAGAGGTTATGTGACTTGCCCAGGATCCTACAGCTGATAAATATCTTGAGGCTGGATTTGAACTCAGGCCTTCCTAATAACAGGCCTGGGGCTTTGTTTGCCAGAAGAGAGAGGGGACAAAGATACCCATAACTAAAAGGCAAATTTGAATTTGGCCTAGGTTGTTGGTGCAGACCTATAATCTCTGCTACCCAGGGAGGCTGAAGCTGAAGGATGTCGAGTGCCAGAGTTCTGATTTGCAGTGGGCTAAGACAATCAGGTGTCCTCGTGAATCATAGTCATAGGAAAAATGCCTAGCATTTATATGGTGCATTAAAGTTTGCAAGGCACCTTGCAAATAGTAATCCATTTTGTTGAGCTTCTGGGTCACTGGGTTGCCTAAGCCTGAGTTGGAAATGGAGTAGATCAAGTCCCCTCGTCAACAGCCAGAAATGAGATTCAACCCATGAATAGCCTCTGTACTTCTAGCCTGAGTAAGCTAGAGAGATCTAGTGTCAAATTTAAAAAAAAAACAAAACAAGTAAGTAAATAAATAAAATTTTTTGAATTTGGATTTTGTGCGTAGTGGAACCATGAGAATAATAAATCTGTGCATGGGAAGGGACATTTAGAAGCCCTCTAGTTCAACCTGTACTCAAACAGGGATCGTGTCTATAATATGCCCAGAAAGTGGGAAGCCAGCTTCTGATTGAAATCCTTCAGAGAGTCTTAGAGATGGAAAGAACCTTCAGACCACCCAGCTCAGAGGTCATTCCAACCTGTGGGCTGCAGACTGCTGGGTGTGTTAAAGAGACCAAGGGATCCATAAATCCATAAATAAATACCTCCTCTGTAGACTGAGTAACTGTCTCCTAGATATTCTAAAAGCGATGCCAATGCTATTGTGATATACAAAACACGAGTTCATTTAAAATAAAATTAAAAAACAGCAGTCTCCACTTACGGAATCACTTCCTCCCCAAGCAGTCCATTCAATCCTGGGACAGCTTTTGGGGTAAGAAAGATTTTCATTTCACCAAGTCTGAATCCACTCCTTGTGCCTAGTTTTGCCCTCTGGGGCCAAGCAGAATGAAGCTTCCATGTTACAATTGGAGCTACACTATCATGTCCCACTTAAATCTTCTCTTCTCCAAGATAAACATCCCCAGATCCTTTAACTGACCTTTCAGTTTAATCAGTGGTGTGCAGAGCACTGTGCCAGTGCTAGGGATGCAAATGAAGCCTCTCCTGTCTAAAAGAGGGCTTCCATTCCAACGGGAGGACGAAACATGAGCAGAGATAAGTGAACGAAGTAATTGGGAGGAGGGAGGGAGCTAGGGAAGAGCACTTAATAACTGGGCAGATACAGGGGAGGGGCATCTTTGTGTGACACGGCTCCCCAAATGCCCCAAAGGCCTTCCTAAAATATAGTCGCGCCTAAAACTGAACACGAAACTCCCAACATGACCCCTGGTCCATCCCATCAGTTT
This sequence comes from Pseudochirops corinnae, assembly GCA_028646515.1. Taxonomy (NCBI): domain Eukaryota; kingdom Metazoa; phylum Chordata; class Mammalia; order Diprotodontia; family Pseudocheiridae; genus Pseudochirops; species Pseudochirops corinnae. The sequence goes on from CM053586.1 coordinate 28,643,622, forward strand.
CCTCAATAAACATTTACTAAACACCCACTATGCACCAGACATTGTGCTAAGCTCGGGGGGTACAAAAAGAGGCAAAAGACAATCCCTGAAAAAAAAATAGTCCCTGCCCTTGAGTCACCAACAATCTAATGAGAAAGACAATAAACATTTATCAAGAAGGGTTCACTATGTGCTGGGATCCAGGGATATGAATAAAGGCAGAAAGAAGCTCCCTGATTTTAATATGCTCACATTTTAATAGGGGGTGCACCACACAAATGACTGTGTGCATGCAAGATAGATGAATAGATACATAGATGGGTAGATGGATAGATAGATGGGTGGGTGGGTGGATGGATAGATATATACATATATACATAGATGGGTGAATAGATAGATAGATGGATGGATGGATGGATGGATTGTTTTAGAGAGAGAGACAGAGAGACAGACAGACAGAGAGAGACAGAGAGACAGAGAGAGGTGCTAGATTCAGAGAGAAGGGACTGGCAATGTGGGGTGGGGGAGAAAAATGTTGAGGACTGAGGGAGACCTCCTACAAAAAGTAGGATCTGAGCATTCTTGAAAGAAACCTGGGAAGCCAAGAGGTGGCAACGAGCAGGGAGGGCATTTTAGGCATCAGGGACATTCAGAGCAAAGGCAAATATAGGAGATGGAATGTTATGTTTGAGGCAAAGCACATGGGCCAATATGGCAGGACCATACACATGTAGAGGGGAGTGATTATGAGGAGACTGGAAATGTAAGGGATCAAGTGGTGAAGAGTTTTAAATGCCAAACAGAGGATCTTCTGTTTGCTCCTGGAGGTGATAGGGAACCATTGGAGTAGGGGAGTTCAATGAGGTCCAGACCTGGGCTTTTGGAAGATGCTTTGTCAGCTGAGTGGAAGGTGGATTAGAGTGGGGAGAGACTTGAGGGCAGGCACACCCAGCAGAAGGCTATTGAGATAGTCCGGGTGTGAGGTAATAAGGGCCTGCACTGGAGGGAAGGGGATGTATACAAGAAGTGTTGTGAAAGTAAAAATGATGAGATTTGGCCACAGATTAATATTTGAGGTAAATGTAAATGAGGAGTCAAAGATGATATGGAGGAGACAACATGAAACGTGGAGCCCTCAACAGTAATAGGAAACTTAGGGAGAGAAAAGGTCTTGGTGAGGTGATGAAGGAATTAATGAGTTCTGTTTTGGGCATGTTGAGTTTGAGATGCCTTTGGGATATTCCTTGATGTTGGGAAAGATTGAAGGCAAAAGAAAAAGAGGATGAGATGGATAGATAGCGTCATGGAAACAGCAACCATGAATTTGGAAAGACTTCAAGAGTTAGTGGAGGATAGAAGAGCCTGGTGGCTCTTGATGTAAGTAAACAACAACAACATCAATAATAGGGTGTGCAATTCAAGATGTGCAACAAGTGGTTGATGATGTGGGACTAGAGCTCAGGAGAGAGACTAAGACTGAATAGCTAAGTCTGGGAATCATTTGCATAGAAATGATAACTGAATCCATAAATGAATGAATGAATGAATGAATAAAGTTTAAAAAGCATTTGTTAAGTGCTTACCATATACAATGTACTGAGGATACGAAGAGAAAATTAAGAGTGTCCATATTCTCAAGAAACTCTAATGGGGGAGATCGCACGTGGAAGGTTTCCATTGGAAGTCAGGTGCAAAAGTCCCATGATTCCAAGTGTGCAGCAGAAAAGCAGGTGATCATGCCTCTTCTTTTATTTTATTTTCACTAGTAAAATCTTAACAGTTTCTCATATTAAACCATTTGATAGAGGCAAGGTCTTTGGGGGCAAGAACTTTGTTCAATGGGTCTTTGGTATCTATGGCTGTTATCACCTGCAGGAGTGGTTGCCAGGCTGCATCTCTGCAGAGGTAATTTCCAGGGTGGTTGTTGCCAAGATGATGCCTGTGGGCACTGGGCTGGAAGAATCAGTATTCCATGGCTTCTGGATTCTAAGTCTTGGACTGCTTCTACCGGGGTCTGAGGGAAAATGGCGACCAAGGTGGCAGTGGTAGTTTGACTTTGTCTGGCACATGCTGTCTCCTGTCTCTCCCTCTGGGCATACTGCTGCTGCTTCAACCAGGCTGACTTGCCTTCAGGTGATGGAGGTGATGAAATCACTGAGTGAGATAGTATAGCTTCTAAAAAGAGGGGAAAGAGAAAAGAGCCCAGGACAGAGACTTGGGGGCACCCACAGTTAATGGGTATGAATGAAGGTTCAGTAAAGGAGACTAGAAGGACAGAACCTTGGGGGACTGGTTAATGGGCATAACCTGTCAGACAGGTAGCTAGGAGGAAAACCTAGAGAGCATGCAGATGGAGAGGCTATCAAAATCTTCCCTGTAAGATTATGGTTACAAGGAGAGGTACAGGAATGTGAGTAGTGGGGAGAAACCATCCCTGATCCTCTGCACCCCCACCTGGGTCGAGGCATACGCTGCTCCCTCTTCTAAGGTCCATGTAGACCTAGAAAAATGAAGATTGTGATTGATGGCTCCTTCATCATAAGATTTCAAGTTGGAAGGGACCTTAGAAGTTGTATAGTCCAATGTCCTCATATTAGAGCCCCCCCTCTACATATTGGAACATAGAATCTTAGGTCTACAGACAGAGGGGACCTCCAAGGACATCTAACCAAACCCCCTAATTTCACCTCTCTGAGACCTAGAGAGGCTGGATCACCCAGGCAGTATGTGGAAGAGACAGGATTTGAACCTAAGATCTCTGACTGCAGAGCTGGTGAATTTCCCACTCTTCTTCAGGGCTGATCAACGCAGCTCACCTCTGAAAAATGATTGATACCTTTTGTTTTTACATCACCTTCATTCCTGAGTGTGTCCTTTGCTCCCCCACCCACCAAGCCTTGTAACAAAGAATAACAAAAGAAAAGAAAAGGGAGGAAAGAACTGTCTGGCAAAATTCACCTACTCATCAACCGAGTCTGACAAAATCTGCAGCGTTAGACACCTATGCGATGGGGCCTCCCTCCCCTCCTCCGCTCTCCCCCCGCTCTGCAAAGAAGAATCAGAGATCGAGAGCCCGAAGGGACCTTAGAGACATTTATTCCAACCTCCTCGTTCTATAGATGAGGACTCTGATGGCCTTAGAGGGGCAGTGTCTTGCTCAAGGTTGAATAGAAGGCCTCTGTCCACAGCTCTGGTGCTGTTTAATATGCCAGGGCTGCTTGGGTCGCCTCCAAAGAGCTGGTTGGTAAGACGATCTAAATTGGGAAATCGGAAGGTCCTACAGACCAGTTAAAAAATAGTTTGTTAGTACAGATGAGTGTGTGTGTGTGTGTGTGTGTGTGTGTGTGTGTAAAAAGCACCAAGATAGGACTCCCATTACCGTATTAACCTAAATAGAAGAGTAGCTTTTCCATTAGCATTTCATAGAGAAATAGTGGCTGACTGAAGGCTCATGAGGAAAGGAGTAAGGAAGGACATGCACCATTGTGGCAGAAGCTTTTTAAAAATGGTTTACAGCTCTGATCCCTGGCTAGGAGAGGCTGGTCCTAAAGGCACAGACTCCTCTTGGCAATCGCTGAAGGAAGCTGACAGAAAACTGGGAGATTAAGCGATGGTGGAGAGAATCCTGAGCACACAGTAGGGTATGGGGCAAGGAAGAAGACAGAAGGACATCATGGATCCTAGGATCCCAGATCTAGAACGAGAAGAGGCCTCAGAGGCCATCTAGCCCAAACCCCTTCTTTCACAGATGAGGAAACTGAGGTCCAGAGAGGTTGCGTCAAGATTGAACAGATAGTAAATGGCAGGGGTGGGACTGGAGCTCAGGTCTTAGAATAATAAGGACCTCAGGGATCAATCTTCTCACTTTGCATATGGAGAAACTGAGGTCCATTACGAGTGGGATCCCAAGATCCCAAAGAGAACAAGCATCAAAAAGGGGATTTGAACCCAAGTCTGCTGTCCCCAAACCCACCCTTGGCCATTGTGCAAAACTAATGGACATTTTCACCAGAGCTCGGGGCAGCTTTCTGTGATGGGCTCTCTACCATAAAACTTAGAAGGGGGAACTTGGAAAATGGGTTGACTGGGGACAGTGACTAAGAGTTGAAAGTCATTTGGGAGTTTTCATAGAATGAAATCCCGGGTGATGGGCAGTTATAGGCAGACCAGCACAGCACATCTTCTGGTGATCAGAAGCATATAGCGGAGAGTGATGAATATGTGGCCCTCATCTTTGTGTCCAAGGAAGGGAATTTAGCCCTTGAGGTGGTGAAGATCAGCTCCCCAGCTAAGGTGACCGGCACAGGTCTCCCAGAAGGAAGAGAAGGTTCTGAGGCTAAGGGGGACAAGCAAGGGTGTCTGTAGCCAGTGGTGGAGGGAGGGGTGAACCCTCCAGAGTGTGGATGGGATTTGTATCTCCCCTCCCCCACTCCTTGCTCCCCAGTAGAAATCAGCTACAAATCTCAGCTTGTTGGAAACAGATGGCCTTGGCTGACGAATAAGCCACCGCAGGCTGCTCCACCTGTTCTCAGGCTGGAATAATCAGCTCGAGAAACGTCGGGCGCCGAAATAACTTACGGCAGCCGGCGATGTACGAGCTCAAGTCCTGAAAATCTCTGAAGCAGACCACCCCTCCCCAGCTCCCCTCCCCAACCCCTCAATTCGCCAACCCCTTGAGGCCATTGGAGGAAGCTAATGGAGTAGGGAAGATGGATGGATCCCAGAAATGTGGTTGAGGATTGGCTTTTTCCTCCCATAGAAGGTAAACTCCTTGAGAGCAGGGACCCTTTCATTTCTGTCTCCCCAGGACCTGGTCTTTAATAGGAGCTTACCGAGTGTTTGTTGGCTGATTGGCAGCATGGGAAGAGGTTGGCTGAGGGGGGAAGGAATGGGGCAGGGGGCACATTCTGCAGCTTGGGTGGTACCATCCATCTCTCTCTCTCTCTCTCTCCTTTCCTGGTCTGCTCAGGTCGATCTATCCCTGAAGATAGTGTGAAAATAATGACCATGCCAGGATCAGAGATTTAAAATAAGAGGGTCCTCAGACATCATCTAGTTCAACTACCTCATTTCACAGATTCGGAAACTGAGGCCCAAGACTTATATGGGATTATAGGTGGAGCCCAATTCTCTCTTTTACAGAGAAGGAAACTGAGGCAAACTTGGCAAGGTCACACAGACAGTAAACTACAGAGTAGGGGAGGAGTTAAATTTAAATTCAGGTCCTGGTACTGCAGATTCCACTGTACCAGGCTGGGTCTGGTCAAGGCCATGAGGATGGGGTTGAAAGAGGCACTCGGTGGGTTGTTTCTAAGGAGTGGAGGGGAGGACAGAGACGGGCACCTTGGATTTATTTGAATTTTTACATCAAATGAATAATACGCAAATCGCCCTTTCCTAATCTGAGCCCGTGATTTGGCTACCAGGCTGGTGGCACCGCTTCCCTTCGGCTCCCTTGCTGGGAACCTGGAAGCCGCTGAGCTGGTTGGGAAGAGCTTTATGTGTGGTTGCTGTTCCTCTGGATGATGAAGCTGCCCACAGTCAGCCGGGCTAATGCTCCCTGGCAGAGAAGATGAGCCCATCCCCTGGCATGACAGCCCAGGCAAATGATGGTGACAGGGCAGAGGGGGGAGTGGGAATGGGAAACGGTGGGTTCAGGGCCAAGGTGGGGGCCGTCGGAGAGTGGGAAGGAGAGAGGGGAGTGAAGGAATCAGAGGCAGAAGAAGTCTGGGCTTCCCCTGGTTGGGGTACAGTGGGTAAAGGGGCATTTAAAGCTGCAGTCCTGCAGTCGGGTCACAGATTTAAAGTTGGAAAGGACCTTAAAGGTAAGTCATCCCAATGCCCTCATTTTCCAGATGAGGAAACAGGCTCAGAGAAGGGAGGTGACTGCCCGAGGTCACACAGGTGGTAAGAGACCGAGGCAGAGTTTAAGCCCAGGCCACAGGATCGTAAATGCAGGCCTGGAAGGGATTGAAACATTACATTACTAAACCTCCAATTAATTTTTAATCCTTTCTTCAATAGTCCTGTATTGAATATAATTTAATTGCCTCGTGGTTAGTAAAGGATGCGTTTAATTTTTCTGCATTTGCTTGGGAGGTGCTGGAAGAGGTCTTGGAGGCCAGCTAGTATAATTCCTTCATCTTACAGGGGAGGAAACTGAGGCATAGAGAAGTTAGTGACTCTCCCAAGTTCATACAGTAAGCATCTGAGGTGAGATTTGAACACAGGACTGATTTCAAGTCCAGTATCCTAACCATGACACCTCTCCACAAGGTCCAGTGACTTCCTTAATAAAAAATGTCTAATACAATCCCTTCGCTTTATGAAACATAAGATCATAGATTTACTGCTGAAGGAGACCCTGGAGGCCCAACTAAATCCAATATCCTCAGTTTAGGGGAAATGACTTGCCCAAGGTCACACAGCTATTCTGTAGGTCTCCTGACTTTAAGTCCATTGTAACTTTTTCTTCTAAAGTCTTTTACTCTTCCTCTTCCTCTTCCTCTTCCCCTCCACCCATGGATCCCCCTAGCAAGGCCTGAGACAGTGAAAGATCAGAGCCCAAGGCAAGCCAAACCGGGGTTTGGGATTTGACAGGGAGCATGGTATGATGGGAAGAGCCCCATCTCTGGAGCCAGAGAGGCTGGGTTCAAATTCTATCTTGGGAAGGTCATTTACTCTCCCTAGGCCTCAGTTTCCTTGTCTGTAAAATGATGTAGCTGGCCCATATGACCCTCAAGGTCCCTTCCAGCTCCAGATCTGGGATCTTATGAGGTCTCTAATTATTGTTTCATGAACCCTCAACACATCCCGGATGTTAAGTATTGGGGGGGTGTCTCCCTTAGAGAATTCAGCATCTGGGAGCCCTCCTCCCCCTCCCCTTGCTGAGCCAAGGCCTCTTTTCTCTCCCCTAAATCCTGCGCCTCTGGGCCCCCTTTTCCCCCACTGGATGAAAATGCTCCTTGATCACTGTCTTTCTTCCTTTCTTGGCTTGTTCCTTCCTTGCCAACTTAGCAAGATTTTTTGTGTGAGAGTATGTGAAAACAGGAGAAATCTCTGCCTCAGGCGAAAGTGAAAGCCTCCCCTGGGGGCAAACTCATTTGACTGCTCCTGTGGCTCAGTGCTGAGCTAGGGACTTGAGGACTTGCGGGGGTCTTGGCCCTGAGAGTGCTGGGAAGCAGAGCGGCGTTGGAAGTCCTCCCTCTTTGGGGGGGGGGTGAGGGGGGTGCTAGGGGACTCCTGGAGATGCTGGCCCTGGCTGGGGAGAGGGGAGGGGTCTGCAACCCCTCAGCCCCGCCGAGTGCAGTTCTCTGCGCCCTGGGGACCTTTCCTGTCTCAGTCACACACTCACACACACACACACACAGAGTACCCTCCTTCAAATCGGAATTTCTAGGCTTTCCAGGACCCCCTCCTTGCTCCACTCTGTGCCTCAGTGACTGCTGGTGAAACAAATCCAGACTCAAACATGGAGCTCTCAGCTCTCCTGGCCAGTCCAGGCAGCCTGGGCAGGGCCTGGGGAGGGGGGGATTAGAAGGGAGGCAGAGAGGAGGAAGGGCCAGGGAGCTGAATCATTTATAAAGCTTAATAAAGATGCAGATGAGGAACCCAGAGCCGCCAGTGGTGCTCATTATTCAAAGTTATGCAAATACCACTGGACGGTATTCCTATCCTGCTCCTGGGAGTATCCTTTCTCTCTTCACCCCCAAGGCGTGGCAAGCCTGCCTACCTTGTGTCACCCTACCAGTGACTCCCGGAGTGGGCATGGCCCTTCACCCTTTCCCTACTAAGCCTCCCCTCCTACAACGTTCTCCACTGTGATGGACCTCGGTTCTTGAAGATCAGAGCCAATGGAGCGTAAGCCCTGTCAGGCTGGCAAGTGCCCCTCCATGCCCTGTGATTTAGAGGCTGAGTGCTGGACTTGGAGGCAGGAAGACTCATATCCAAATACTTCCCCAGATGCTGACTAGCTGTGTGACCCTGAACAAGTCACAGTAGCCTCACTGACACTCAGTTTCCTCATCTATAAAAATAAGGACTAGATGGCCTCTTAGGGAGCTTTCAGCTTTGTCTGTGATCCTACACGTCTGCCCTCTGTGGGCCAGCTGGCTAAATCTAAGGAGGGAGGCAATGTGGTAGAATAGAAAGAATGCTGGATTTGGAGGATTATGGACCCGAGTTCAAATTCTTGCCCTGTGTGACTTTGGGTAAGTCACTTCATCAGTCTAAACCCAAGGTTTCTAATGTGTTAGATGAGAGTTAAACGGAATCACCTGTTAGGTCCCTTCTGGCTGTGTGTCCATAATCCTGTGAGCCTTCTGAGGCCCAGGCTGGCTGTGGGGAAATGAATCTCTTCATTCACGGCAGCTCTTCAAAAGCATCTACTAATAGGTAAGGAGGTTTCAGTCTTTGTTGGTGAAGGGAGTGCTCACACCATTAAGTCAGGGAGCCTAAAAGGATTAAGGTGAGATTCTCTCACCAGGCAGGTGAGAATCCTAGACTCTTGCTGGCTTGTCTGGTGTATCTTCCACTGGGAAGCTGTTTGCTAACCCCTTGCTATGAGGCAGCCTCAAGTCTAACCCAGACTACAAAGCTAGGTAGAGTTCTCCTATTCTCTTCATCTCAACCAATCAACCCACAAGCATTTATTAAGTATCTGCTGTATACTGGGTACTATGGTGGATGATGGAGATATAAAGGAAAAAAAATGAAATAGATTTCTAAGGAAAGATATTCTGTCACAGTTTTAGTATCACATACACCTTCATTTCCTACCAGGTTACACTCCTTCAGACTTCTCCGTCATGACCCAGAAACCTCCTCAACCTGGATGATTACTTTGATGGAGTATAGGACCCCTGTTCCCCAACTTTCCCTGAACTCTCCCACTTGGACCTGGCAATCACCTGAGGCTCATTTCAGTGTAATCCTCTGAACTGGCCTTTCGTTGTAGCCTACGCCCAATCACCCAACTCTCTGTTACCCCTAACCCTAGCTTAGTCCCTTTAGCCCCCAAACTCCACAGAATTCATTTAGATTCAGTCAAAGAGCTGCACTTAAGGACCCACAAGGCCACATGTGGCCTCAAGGCTGCAGGTTCTCCACCCCTGGAGAAACAATTTCCATACTTTATACATAATCATATCTTCAAATAAATATGTTACCACATTATTCTCACTAATTGGATAGTGGAGGAAATAGGAGTCTAGAAAGTACTCAGAGTCAGGATTTGAACTCAAGTCCTCTGGTTTCATTTCATACAATATTCCCATAGTTCTCTGAATTCCTTGTACTCAATTTCTTTCTTTCTTTTTCTGAGAGGCAATGAGGATTAAGTGACTTACCCAGGGTCACACAGCTAGTAAGTATCAAGTCTTCGAGCCTGAATTTGAATTCAGATCCTCCTGCCTCCGGGGCCAGTGCTCCATCCACACTGCACCACCTAGCTGCCCCTTGTACTCATCACTTCTTATGGAGCAGTAATAGTTTGTGTCAGGGCAAAGGAACAATTTGTTTAGACCAAAGGTTCTCGGCTTCTTTTGTTTCAGGGAGCCCTTTGAAAGTCTGGTGATAGGAGCCTTTCCCAGAATCATGTTTTTAAAGATATAAAATAAAATGCATGGTATTAAAAAGGAAACCGGTCATACTGAAATGCAATGATCAAAATGGTCTTTTAGAAAAAACAAGTTGACAGACCCCAAGATAAGAAAGGGCTGGTTTACAGCCCTGTAAACAGAATGTTTACAACATTCCTCGTTTATAGGCAGCCTCGTTTGCTACCAGTGTTTTGTTAGCACAAAAAAATGCTTCTGTGAATATTTATTTTTATGCAACCTTTCTTTCTGCCTTTGACCTCCCTGGGGTGTATGCCTAATCATCGGCCCTCTGAGTCAAAGGGAAACCCATTTATTCTTGATAAAATCTTTCATAAGACCAAATGGTGCCCATGCTTTCTTTAATCACCCCTTCGGAGAATTAAAAGACTTATTAAGTCATTCCTTAGCCTTTTCTTCCCCAGATTAATCCCAGTTCTCTCTCTGAACCTGACTTAGTCTCTGACCCTTTTTCCAAGTCCTGCTCAGCTTTCTTAAACTGTTCTGCTCAAACGGGGACCCCAAGCTTTGTCGAGGGCCTGATTGGCATTGAGTCCATCAACACCAACCTTTACTCCTCCACAAAATGACTAGGGGCTTATGTGTAAATAAATATCCTAGGTCTTTGGGCTTGTTCCTTTGCCCCCAGCTCCCTCTTGTTCCAACACCAACCTCCCCAGCTAGCTTTCTTCTCCTTCCCCCTACCCCATTTTCTCAGTTCCCAGGAGAGACGCGAGGAATCAGGTCAGAGTTGAGATTCCATTGATTCTCTCTGCTTTCTTTTCTATTCTTGCCTGGCTCTCTCCTCCATTCCCCAAATCTATTTTTAGCAGCTCTTGGCTCTCTCTTAATCTGGTTGGCAACTGCACCCGACTCTCTCTCCCCTCAGCACCGTTATCTCTCCCCTGCAGCACATGCAGACCCCAGCTGCCCTTGCCTATGTTCCCCTAGGCCGACCTGCTTCTTTTTATTCTACGGCCTTAGAAAGACATGGGGTTTGGTGGATAGAAAGGTGACTGTTGTTGCTCAGAAGCTCATTGAAACAGTAAGAGTTTCCAGTTCTGATTGTATTTTAGCATGTCCTAAACATCAACCCATTCTGGCTTCACCTTCCCCCACCTTTCAGCCCAGCTCTCCTGGGACCTATCCTCCAGTCTTTCTTCCCATATCATAGAATAGAGGAAATGATGCTGAGCTGGAGTCAGGCTGACCTGGTCTGAATCCTCGGAAAGGTGTTAGCTGTGTGACCTTGGGCAAGTCACTGCCTCTCTCTGGGATGATGAGGCATTAGATGTGGACTCAGTTCCCACCTTGGACATTTACAGACTGTGTGACTCCTAGCAAGTAACCTAACTTTTCCAATCTTCAGTTTGCTTGGATGTACCTCAATGATGCCCTAAGGGCCCTTGCAGCTCTAAATGTATGATCCAGAAATTCTCATCTCTTCTTCACCACTGATCCTTCCTTCCTCCTCTAAGAATGAGTTCTGGTAAAATGGAAACTCCCCAAGGGCAGGGACTGCCCAGTTTTTGTCTTCTTGTCCCCTGGGCCCAGCGTAATGTCTAGTACCTAATAAGATCTCTTGGCATGTTGGCTGAATTGAGTTGATTTGAAGATTTCAGATATCCTACCATGGGGGAGCTGGTCCAGGCTACACTGGCTCTGGGGTTCTGCACTTCTGCTGCTGCCAGGCGAGCTGGCACGATGAGCCCAGCCTCATTATCACAGGATCATGGATAGAGCTCCGGTCCTGGGAATCAGGAGGATCCGAGTTTGAATCCTGCCTCATACACTAGCTCTGTGACCCTGGGTAAAGTCACTTTTCAGCATTTCTGTGGTTCAGTTTTCTCATCTATACAATGGGGGTAATAATAGCTCCTATCTTTTAGGGTTGTTGTGAGGGTTTAAAAAGATAACACGTAAAATGCTTTGACAACCTTTAAAATGTTATATGAATGCTCACTATTGTCATTATTCCAAATCCCTACCCTGCCCACTTTCCACTATGTTTTTTTGTTTTGGTTTGGTTTGGTTTTGAAGGGCAATTGAGGTTGTGACTTGCCCAAGGTCACACGGCTAGTTTTTTGTGTTAAGTATCTGAGGCCGGATTTGAACTCAGGTCCTCCTGACTCCAGGGCTGGTGCTCTATTCACTGTGCCACCCAGCCACCCCTCACTTTCCACTATGCTGAGCCTTGAGGGGCATCAGCCTTCCCAGGCACTGTCTATGTAGGAAATCCCTTTATTCCCTTTCCCCTCCCCCTTCCCCTTCCCTTCACCAAGGGAAAGTCTCCAGCATATTTCCACCTCTTGTCCTCCCCCTAGGTTCTTCTAGTCACTGGTTCCCTCCCATAACAGTGAGTAAGGAGCTGCAGCTGGCTGGGGGAGGAGGATGGCACCCAGCTAAGTTGATGGAGAGGGAAGAGAGACACTGTGGCTTCTTATGTAGCCAGACCTCCTCTTGTTCTCCTTCCCACTTCTGACCAGAACGTGCTTTCCTCTCCCCCATATACCACGGTAGGTACAAAGAGACCTGGCTGGGGACCAGAATAATGAGAGTGAGCCAAGAGAGGGTCCCCAGTGGGAAAAGCGTCAGATCTCATCACCATTTTGGATAAGAACACTCTTACATGTATTGGCAGAGACAGGCATGGGACAGCCCTAGAGGAGCGTTTGTGGTCCTGAGACTGAGGACTTGAGGAAAGGACTATAGTCCATGACACCGGAGGACAGATCGGAAAGATATTCAGCAGAAAGAGTTATTTGGAGTTAGAATTTGGAGCTAGAGTCAGTGTTTACATCCCAGTTCCCAATACACGGAAATACTTTTTCTTTTCGTTTCTCATTTTGTTTCTCAGTGTAAATTTTTTTTAAATTACAAATAAATCAATCAATCCCAGTTCTGCCACCTGTGTGACTTTAAGCAAATCACTTAACTTCTTTGGACCTCAGTTTATCCAACGACAAAATGAGAGACTTGGACTAAATTATCATTAAACTTCCTTACAGTTCTTAATCTATGAATCTATCCATGGAGGACGTTTATCCTAAAGAAGAAAAGACACAGGGGGACATACTAGCCATCTTCCAGTTATTTGAAGGTCAGTCATATGAGAAACAGATCTAAGACTGAACTAGAAGCAATGGGTGGAACTTGCCAAGAGGTAAAATTAGTCTAATGTTTGGGAAACCAGTGGTATCTAAAAGGAGGCTACCTTGGGAGGTAGAGGGCTCCCCTTCCTCAGAGGACTTCACACCGGCACTAAATGACCACTTAAGGAGGACATTAGAGAGGGGGGTTCCTTTCTGGTACGAGATGGAGTAGATGGCTACTGGGGTCCATCCCAACTCAGGGATTCTACGACTAAGTGAAATTAACATGAGGAAGTACCTTCAGGGTTGGATGGTGTCATGGCATAGTCAGTAACTTAACGAACATTTATTAAATACCTACAGTGTGCTAAGCTAGGGGTCAATCAGTAAACATTTATTAAACCCCTACAGTGTGCTAAGCTGGAGGTCAATCAATAAGCATTTATTAAACAACTACATTGTGCTAAGCTAGGGGTCAATCAATAAGCATTTATTAAACACCTACAGTGTGCTAAGCTGGAGGTCAATCAATAAGCATTTATTAAACACCTACAGTGTGCTAAGCTGGAGGTCAATCAATAAGCATTTATTAAACATCCACAATGTGCTAAGCTGGAGGTCAATCAGTAAGCATTTATTAAACACCTACAGTGTGCTAAGCTGGGGATACAAAAAGAAGCAAAAGACAGTTTCTGCCCTCAAAGAGCTCACAATATAATGGGGAAAGGTGAATGCTTCTGGCATTTGTCCAGGGAGGATCTGCTTCAAATTCAACCACCAACAGTTGAGAGTTTGTGTGACCGTGGCCAGGCCACTCTGGACCCCTCCGTTTGAGTTCCCCAATCTGTGAAATGGGGGGTAAGAATGTCTGTTGTACCTACCCTGCAGGGTTGCCATGAGGTTCGAAGGAGATAATGTATGAAAAGTGCTTTGAAAAGCCGGCTGGGGGAGGAGGGAGGCAATCCAGCCAAGGTGACAGGGGTAAGAAGCTCATTGTTATGGGCAGGACAGGCTGCATTTTGACCCACTGAGAAGATCAGTGCCAGCTTACAGTCCTTCCGAGGCTCTGGAAAATCAAGCTGTAGGCACCAGAACAATGAACAAACTCCCTCTCCTTTCTGTTCCCCATTGGCTCAATTTCACATACCGGACTCCTCAGCACAGTGTCGTGGAAGGCACTGAAGTTGGAGTCAGAGGGCCTGCGTTCAAATGCCGCCTTTGCCACTCGCTGCCCATGTGACCTGGGGCAAATCCCATCCTCTCTCCTGGGACTCGGATTCCTCTCCAGTAAAATGAAGGGGCCAGACTAGATGCCGTAGAGTATCCCTGATGATATTTTTTTCCCCTCTTTTCCCAGGGATTCTCATGACTTCTGTGCTCTCCTCAGTGTATCCTGACTCCTCTGTCTGACTTGGACTGGCCCTAACTAGAGAAACTTCTTGTTATTGCTTAGTCATTTTTCAGGAGAGTCTGACTTTGTGACCCCCTTCGGGGTTTTCTTGGCAAAGATACTGGAGTGCTTTGCCATTTCCTTCTCCAGCTCATTTGACAGATGAGGAAACTGAGGCAAACAGGATGAAGTGACTTGCCCAGGGTCACACACGAGCTAGGAAGTGTCTGAGGCTGAATTTGAACTCAGGTCTTCCTGACTGCAGGCCTGGCGCTACTTCCACTGCATCACCTAGGGGTCCCCATCTGGGTGCATCTAGCTCTGCCTATACCTAAGGCTCTCCCATTTAGAACACCTCCCCACATGCCTCCCACCCCAGTCGGGGTGGATAAGACCTTCCTCCTTTCCAAAGCAATTAGTGCAAGACGAGGTTTCACTAAATGGGAACGATCCTAATGATAATAAAATGGCACATTTAACATTCAAACATTGAGCAAGGTTTCTAAGTGAGTGCGTCTCTCTCCAGCATCACAGCTCCAGCTCCATAAGCACCTGATGAGGTACCTTAACGAGGGAATGTGAGCCAGGGACGGGATGAGGAAGGAATCGAGAATGATGAGGGGGGATAAGGGTGGGGGGGAGCAGAATGCCTGGGAGACATGGGTGGTGGAGGGGGTGCTGAGAGGCTGACCACTGGAGCCTAACAGAAATTAGATCACGTGAAGAATAAATCCAACAACAGACACAAATGTAATTGAATACAATCGAGTCTTTGTCTTGATTTTAGAGGTTTCTGTGTGTTTCAGAGTTGGTACTCAGAATGCCAGGATGATCAAGAGGTCACACATAGAGTCTGACTTCATCATTTTACAAAGAAGGACACTGAGGCCCAGAGATGGGAAGTGGCTTGTCCAAGTCTGGGCAGCTAATAAGTGGCAGAGCTGAGACTCAATCCCATGACTTTCGAGTTTTCAGAAAATGAAGAGTCTTAAAGCTATAGAGATCAGTCCATCAGTCAATGAGCATTTCTCATTATCCAAGGCCAGGCACTGGAAACACAGAGGCAAAAGGGAACCAGTCCCTGCCTTTATGGACCTTACATTATAATGCAAGAAACAATGGGACACAAAAAAGGAAATAGGAAATATGCATCAATCAACCAATAAGCATTTATTATACTCATTTTGTGTAGGTACTGGGATTACAAAGATGAGAATACAGTCCATATTCAGAAAGAGCCATCCCCTTCTCTAGGAAATCTGCATCACAGCCAGTCCTGCTTTTGGAGGATTTTCCCTGTTCTTGAAGAGCAGCAGAGAAGAAAATTCTCTCTACCCCTGTGGGCTTCTGGGCCTGTTTCCCTGCCTATTGAGAAATTGGTCTTCAGGATCTCTTCCTTCCAGTTCCAGGATGTCTGAACTACTTTTAGGGACAGGATTAAGAAGTTATCCAGAGAGAAGAAGCGATCCTAGATCAGTCAAGAAGAATAGGAAACACGAATGATTCTCACTGCCTTAATTTGGGAAGCCTCCCTTTAGTTCAGTGAGTTTTCAATCAATCAATCTGTAAACATTTATTAAGTGCATACTGTGTTCAAGGTCCTGTGCTAAGCACCAGAGGCAGGGAAGGAAGACAACCAGGGGTTTACAGAGATGCTTTGTTTGAGGGAAAGAAGCGTCTAATTTGGAATGGAGTCAGATCGTAGGATAGGGTTGACTCCGTGCTTAGCTCATACAGGACCTTCCCCACCACAGGGGCCAGCTTGAAGCCATGTCCTAGGGAAAGGAGAAAAGAGCATCGGTTGCTTTCAGAAACACAGGGTCCTTAGGAATGTTGTCTTCTGCCTCCTAGATGAACAACTAACTATATTCCCTTCCCCCTGACCCACAGAGCCAGAGATTTCTGCCCATCACGGTGATTCCCCACTTCTCCCACCCCGCCGAGCTCAGCGACAGTTTTTCTGTGTTGCTGCACCCTCAGAGCCCAATTTCCCAGTTCAATGCCAGGAGCAATGCCACTCTTCCTGACACCAGGTCAAAAGACAGGCCACCCCTCCACCCTCCCTGAATCACCCCAATCCTTTCACCCATTCCCCTCCTCCTCTCCTCTATCCTCACCTGAAAATCCAGCCCCAATGACGATGTTGGTGTGTTTTGGATGCCGATCCAAAACGAAATTCCCATCCGGGCTGTTCTGCAAGAATCATGGATAGGGTAAATGCAGTTGAAGTCATTACAGGGCATGGAGTGGTGGGAGGAAGTGCAGTCTTTGATTCTACAGGGAGGGGGGTGGGCTAGGTAATTTTCTGGAGCAGAAGATTTCAGGGCACCTCGGGCAGTGCAAGATTTCTTATCCCCAGCATCTTCGCTAACTTTGCCAATTTTCCCTGAGCGACCATCTGTCTGTCTTCTAATATAAGGCTCTGTACACAGTAGGTGCACGGTAAATGCTCATCAGCTAACTAATCGAGATGCTTCAGGCCCTGGTGACAGCTGTCACCTCTCTATGCCTCTAAGACATTCCCAGCTGGGCAGCTTACCAACCAATCCTGGATGGGAGCTCGGGAGAATACTGGAAGGGGCCGTCAGGGCTGGGCCTGGCCTATTAATGATAGATAGTAGTCATCCCCTGCATGCCTCCCTCGGGTGGAGAAACACATGGGGCCAGAGAGATGAAGTCACTGTCAGATGTTAGGGACTAGACAAGGTCAGTGCAGCCCGGACTGGGGCTCCAGCCTTTACCTCTCACCCTTTCTCCTCAGGAGGGAGCCCTGACTCCAGGAGCCCCGGTGGGGCCCTCGCAGACCCCTTACCGTGTACATGCAGTGTTCCATTATGGCAGGCTGAGGCTGCAGGCCAGGGAAGTAATCTCTCACAAAGCTGCTGAGGATCTGGACATCTGCTATGTCTGGAGCTGCTATGGGGCGGTCCCGCTCATCTGGGTCGGCTTTGTTACCATAGTGACAAGCGACCTAGTACCCAATCGGAGCTGGCTTCAGCAAGGAGGGTCTGTCTCCCACGCAGACCCCACCCAGCTGCAGGGCTAGAGCTGCCCCAACACAGACAAGGGAGAAAGGACTGAATCGCACACACACACACACACACACACACACACACACAGGCACACACTGTGTGTCAGCACAATGACAACATTGAAGAAGCAATGTGGAACAGTGGGAAAGCAGCTGGACTTTTTGGTTCTAATCCTGACTCTTTGTGACCCAGGGCCAATTACTTCATCTTTCTGAACCCCCATTTCCACCTTGGTAATATGAGGGGCATCAAAGAATGCTTAAAGTTGGAAGGACCTTAGAGGTTTAATAATTTAGAGCTGGAAGGCATCTGCAGATCATCGGGCCTCAGCCCTCCATTTTACAATCAAAGAGATTTGTCTCAGATCATAGAGGGAGTAAGGGGCAAAGCTAGGACTTGAACCCAGGTTCCCTGCCCTCTGGAGCCAAGATTCTTTCCACTGCACCAAAGAACTAAATAAGTCCCCTTCTACCTCTACATTCTATGGCCCTGGGATATATGTGGAATTGTGGATAGGGCATTAAAAAACCTGAGTTCAAATCCCATTTCAGAAATTTATTAGCTATGTGACCTTGGGCAAGTCAATAGACGGCTCTGTGCCTTACTTTCCTCCTCTTTCAAATGAGATTTGGATTTGATGGCTTTTGAGGTCCCTTCCAGCTCTACATCTATGATTCTATCTTATATGATAGGAAATGACATGATTCATACATAGACATGATATGGTATGAGTCCAGGGACTTATGAATCCTTCTCATTGCTGCCAGAGGGAGATATCCAGATGCCCATCCTTAGGGCCACCTTGTGCTTGGAGCTATGTCCAGTCCTTCCAGGCTCTTGGAGAAAAGGTCCTGGTCATAGAGTCCCAGGATAGGCAGGCATTGCTTCTGTGCCACTGCTCATGGACGTGCGGGTAGGGATAACATAGAAAAGGACAGCTTGAAAGAAGTGACCTCAGACCTCCCAGAATGGCAGAATCATCCTACTCTGCCTTCCTACTCACCTTCACCAGCCCTGGGTACTCTCCAGCAGGCAGCCCATAGATGTGGTGTAGACACAGGTCTGGGAATGCCCCAATAAAGCATGGAAAGTTCTCTCCGTAACTCCCAGGCTTCTTCTCTTTCCAATAACACACATTGATCCGCAGGGGCTAGAATAGAGGAGGGGAAGGGAGAGAGGATGGAGAAAGGAGGTAAACCTGAAGCAAGTGCCTCCAGGGAGAGAGAAAACCTAGACGGCCTAAGGATAGGGTCGCAAGCCCCTTGTTGACAGGGCCTGCCTTTTGGACTCTAAATTAAGACACCTCGGTGTGCATAAATGTAGTAAATGATTATGGAATTGAAATTAATTATATACTTAGGTATTTCCTTGATCTCACTAGTATTCCACTGGTGCAAATAGCAAACTCCCTTTTCCTGGGTAATTCTTGTTCCTCTCTTCCTCCTGAAATCTTCTGCAACAAATCAGCTCAAACACAGATGGTTCCCTCATTCACTATCAAAGTACCTGCCCATGCCTTTCTAGGCACTCTCCTTCCTCACCTCTTCCTCTCAGAATCTCTGGTTCCCTTCAAAAACCAGCTCAAGCCATCCTTCTATATTGGGGTCCTCAGCTTTGTGTCCTGGACCCCTTGGGCAGACGACTGTCTGGTGAAGCCTATGGACCCTTTGTTATAATGATGTTTTTAAATTAATAAAATAAAATAAAGTAAGATTACAAAAGAAACCAATTCTATTTAAAGTTATCAATTAAAAAAACAACAATAACAAATTCATAGATCCCAGCTTAAAAACATATTAAACAAAACCCTTTTTTACCTCCCCAGTTGCTGGTGCCCTCCCTTCCAACATTCCTTCCCTTCCACATAGTGACTTTCCCCATGGTGGTTTCAAGACATCTCAGGGCAGAGTAAGAAATTAAGAATTTGGGGGAGTTCTGCAGAAGCCACGGATGACATGCAAAGGCCAGAAAATGACAGAAAAAGTCTAGAAACTCAGAAATGCATTAAAAATGTATAGTATTATGTAATATCAACATATTCTATCTTTTGATACCATAAATATGCACGATTTCTTTCTGAAAGTTAAAATATGACCAAATACTTAACCCAAATTTTACAGTAAGGTGCTATAAACATCCCATAAAAGAAAAAGAAAAAAATTCAGACTTCTCTGGTCAAAAATGTTAGATGGATTTTCCAGATTGCAGGAGTGCCACACCCCTAACTGCCCCCCTCCCCCTGCTGTAGTCTGTGTGCTTATAGATGTGTGTGCTGCGCACCTTGTTGAATTGTAGGCTCCATGAAGGCAAGCACTGATTTTGCATTGTCTTTGGATCTCTAACCATTACCTTTGCAGGGCCCAGCACAGAGCAAGTGCTCTGTGCTCTGGCTGATTGACGCCCGACAGTCTTTCAGTCCCCGGGCCGTTGGGGCCAAGGCCCCCATCTCTGGGCACCTGCCTCTCACCTTCCCTCCCTTCCTCCACCCAGGCTATGTCACATTGGACCGTCCCCATTTACCTGCACAGGCAGTTGTATTCCCAGGGGGAGGAGAAGCTGGTTAGTCCAAGGACCTGCAGTAATTACCAAGCTCTTGGCTTGATAGGTCCTGGTGGTGGTTGTCACGGTAACTGGGAACCCGGGTTTTATCTCTGCTACTTTTTCCCCATCATGGATCGTGCCTCCTAGTTGTCTGATTAAATCCTAAAAAGGGGAGAAAAGGGAGGGGCAGGGGGAAAGAAAAAATGATAGATTGAGAGCCTAGAAGGGCCCTTAAAAAGACTCCCTTTGGTAGTCTGATAAAGCCTATGATACCCTTCTCACAATAATGTTTTTAAATGCATAAAGTAAAATACATAGGATTACAAAGGAAACCGATTCTATTGAAATATAGCTATCATATATATATATATATATACATACATATACATAGATATATATTTTTTAAACCAAGTTCCAAGACCTTAGGTATTGATCTGATCCAACCTCCTCCATCTAATAAATTATTTCCTCAGTCACATAGATTGAAAATTAGAACCCAATGGGGCGGCTAGGTGGGGCAGTGAATGGAGCAGGAGGACCTGAGTTCAAATCTAGCCTCAGACACTTAACACTTAATAGTCTTGTGACCTTGGGCAAGTCACTTAACCCCAATTGCCCTGCCCTCCCCTCCCCCAAAAAAAGAATTAGAATCCAAGTCATCTGACTCCCAATAAAGTGGTCTTTCTAGTCCAAGATGCTCACCCCAAGAGTTAGGCCAGAGGGCTGGAAATCACAAATCCCTCTACCATGCTTATTGATTGACACAATGCCATGTCTTTGATTAGGAATGGCGTTTCCCTTGCATCCCCTGGTCACCTCGGTCCCATGTTCTTAGGACCTCAGTCCTTGGTACTAGTAGGACTACCCAGGGGTACCCAACACCTAATCCACCACCCTCTCCCCTTGAACGCTGGGTCTGAGAGGGTTCGTTCTCCCTGGCCCCCCAACCCTCCTTCTCCTCCCTCCCCTTTCCCTGTCCCCTTCCACCGCTGTGAAATCACCTGTAGGGCTTTCAGCGCCTTTTCGGCATACAGGACACCTGCAGATGACTCCAAGAGTCCCACGTGCTCTGGGGGCAGCCGAATATTTGGAAAACGTCTCTTCATCTCTTCAGGGTCTAAATAATTATAGTCCACGCCATGCTTAGACAAGTTGGCCCAAGTGGCCCGAAACTCTTCATCTTCCTTCCTTCCCATCACCAGGAATCCTGTCTGCCTGTGGGGAGAAAGACAGTTGGACGAGGGTGGGGTCCAAGCATCCTAAACCTAGAGGGGGAAGGGAAATCTAGAGGACGTTTAGTAGAACCCTTTCATTATCTAAAAGAGGACAATGACTTCCCCAAGGTCACACAGAACAAGAGTTTGATCCAAGGTTCTTGGAATCCAAATTCAATGCTCTTTCCACTTACTTCTCTGAGAAATGAACCCATTGGCCTCCCAGTTAGTGCAATCCAGCCTCTCACAGGCCATCGTACTCCTTGTCTTTTCTCTTTTTCACTTTTGTCTTCTTGCCCCTCTCACTTAATTGCCCTTTTTTCTCCCACCCCCTTCTCTCTGTCTCATTCTGTCTTTGTCTGCCTCTCTGTCTCTCTCTCTCTCTCTTTCTCTCTCTGTCTCTGTCTCTCTCTCTGTCTCTGTCTCTCTGTCTATCTTTCTCTGTCTCTGTCTCTCTATCTCTGTCTGCCTCTCTGTCTCTCTGTCTATCTTTCTCTGTCTCTGTCTATCTCTGTCTCTGTCTGTCTCTCTCTCTGTCTATCTTTCTCTGTCTCTCTGTCTTTTTCTCTCTTTCTCTCTATCTCTCTATCTCTCTCTGTGTCTCTGCCTATGTCTCTGTCTCTCTCCATCTCTCTCTCCCTCTGGGTCCCATTATGTCTCCTCCCTGTCTACACATCCTTCTTTTCATTGTTCCTTGGCTTTATCTCTCGTTGCTTCTCTTTGTGTTTCTGGGAGGTGTTGTGGTCCATCACAGAAAGGGCACAGGGAATGGTCAAGGTGTCAGGAGAGCCAGGCTCTCTGACAGTTCCTTGTTGTCTGAACTTTTTATTCCCCTCTCAGTTTCCTATTCTGTAAATGGAGAGGGTCAGACCAGAAGGTTTTTCTGTTTCCCTCCAGCTCCGACAATGCACAGGTTGGGATTTCTATTATCGTTTCTCCCGGAATCTTTCTGCTCCCGCGGCTTGCCAGCTCTCCCTTCTCAGTCTGTCAGATTCTTTCTCTCTGACAGTTTCCCTCTCTCTCCACCATTGTCTCTTGCTTCCTTTTTGTTTTTTGGGTTTTTTAGTAAGGACGGTTAAGGAAGAAGCTGGACGGCAGGGGGTTGGGAGGAGCAAGGGGGAATGGCCCTGGGGAGAGGCAGATACCCCCCCCACACCCCTCCGTCCCAGCAGCCTTGGTGACCCCTGTCAGCTTGGCACATCCACCAGGTACGGAGCACAAAGCTGGTAATAGCCTGTAATGGAGTCTCACGGATATTACATGCTTCCAAATCCCACATTATCTGGTCAGGGGATTAAAGGGAAGGTGGGGAAGGGCAGAGGAGGGGGAGGGACACAGCGGGGACCCTGGGGCTGGTGTCGCACACAGAGCTTCGCAGTGTACCCAATTCATTCGCCACGGCCCCGCCTCCCTGGCATTCCCCACTGACAGGAGGGAGACAGAAAGCTTTCCTGTGCACCTTCAAAGCCCATTGGTTCAAAGATAGCAGAGCAGCCATAATGAAGAAAGAAATGAGCTCTTCCTATGTGTGACCCCCAAGGTGAGAGTCTTCTTTCAAGCTGGTCCTCACCAAGAAAGCCCCCCCTGGTCACCTCTGGGGTCTTGAGCAAATCGCTTAACTCTCTGGGCTTCCATTTTCTTATCAATAAAATGAAGCCTTTGAATATACCTTAGAGCTGGAAGAAATTCAGAGGCAATCTATGCCAAACTCATTTTACAGAGAAAGAAGCTGAGGCCAAGAAAGGTCACACCGGATCTAGAGCTTCCAGGGCTCTAAGGGAACTGGACCAAGTGACCTTTGAGGTCCTTTCCGGTTCTAAGCCTAAGATGCTGGCCCGTAGAGGCAACAAGGAAGACACTTCTCCTCCTCTCTGGCTTCCATCTGCTCCTCATGTGCTTTGGGGAGCGTTAAGGAGACCTATGTCTGACTTAAATCCTTCATGCTCTAGTGTCAGTATACAAAATCTCTGGTTCCTAGTCCAGACTGAGAATAGAAGGTTTGGACAGTCAGAGAAGGATGAGACCTGTGCTTCACCTGGGCTCTTGCCAAGGGTTATGATGTTGGGTGTAATTATAGGGTTAGAGCTAGGAGGGACCTTAGGGGGCATCTAGTCACCCCCTCACTCACAGGAAACTGAGGCCTGGAGAGGAGGAGTGGCTTGTTTCCATCCATACAAGTATTAAGTAGTCAAACTGAGTTATGAAGCCAGGTTTTAAAAGATTTTTAAAATATATGTGTGTATGCATGTATGTATACATACACAGAGAATCCATATGTGTGTATACAGAGAATCCACATATATACACATACATGCATATATACATACACATATACCTATACACACACACACACACACACACACACACACACACATTCTCACCCAGCTTCTCTGACTCCAAAGCCAGTGCGCTTTCTACTAAGCTAGGCTGTTTTCAATAATAACCCAAATCTCCATAGCAGCTTTAGGGTTTGCAAACTACCTTCTATACATTATCTCATTAGAGAGTCATAATATAACACAGCTGCTTCACAACATGACAACCCTGTGGGGCAAGAGCTTCTAGCCTCCTCATTTTTGCTGATGAGCCAACTGAGTATCAGAGAAATGAAATGACTGGTCCAGGGTCACTCACTAGCAGGCGTCTGAGTCGTCACTTGAACTCAAGTCTTCCTGGGCTCTTGACGACAGAACAGAAGCTCTTGAAAGCAGAGATGGCCTCATTTTTGTCTTTGTGCGCCCAGCGCCTCGCTGGACGTGTCAGGTGATTAATAAATGGCCATTGGCTGATTGATTGATACCAAACACTAGGTCTAAACCTTTGTCTCCTCTGTCACACTCTCCTGAATCAGAGACAGGAACTCACACAAAACAATGAGAAAGTGTTGGACTCTGAAGTGCCCGGTGTTGTTCTAGTTCCCAAATTAGATGAGAAGGTAGAGGAAATCATACACCCTCCCCGACCCCCCCCCCCCCACCATGGTGCAGCCTTCACCATGATTAGTAATCATCCCTCTCCAGTTCTCTGCCCTCTTGGCATTTACTCCTTATCCCAGCTATTGATCTAACAGTGGGAAATTTTCCATCTGAATTGGTGATGCCCGCCGCTCCTCCGTTCTGGAGCTGCGTTTGGGAAATTCTCATTTTTCGTAGCTCACGGCTGAGCTATTTGGCCTCGGGGAAATGGTGCACCGTTGGAGAAGACAGCTTGGATTGGAGAAGGATTTTTTTTGACCATTAAGAGCAAATCGGAAATGAATGTAAAACACTGCTTGGAAATGCAAAGACTTGTCATTATGGGAGATAGGTGAGAGACTCCAGTGGGAAATATCTAAAGAATTGGAAACCAGTCAATCAAGACGGGGATGGGAGAAGGCCGGGCTTCCCCCACCTCTACCCACTCCACTATGAAGACAGATGATTTCCAGAGGCAGACTAAAAATCATTTAAGTGCCGATTTTCTTAATGGCCCTTCCTAGAGCCCAATGAACAGGCTGCCCATTCTGCATTAATTTCTTGTCCCCATGCTCCCTGGGACTCCTTGTCCACTCAGCTCTCAGTTACTGAGCTTTGGATGAGTGGGAGAGGAGTGAACTTAGGAAGCTGATGGAGGAGCTGCTGTGGGTGACTGCTGACTGACCAGCTAAAGTTATCATGAAGAGGAAGATCCCAGTAGTGTCCAAGAATTGCACATCAGCATTTAGCCAAAATGGTCTGCATACTGTCACTGATACATGAAATTCCACATCCTGCCATGTGCCTTTGCTTAGGCTGTCCGTTATGCCAGGAGTGCCTCTCTTGTCACCTCTGACTCCTAGAATCCCTAGTTTCTTTTAGAGCTCAACACAAAATCTACTCCCAACATTAGAGCCTTATTGACCCCCTCAACTGTTCATGACTCCCCTGAAATTATCTTATGTTTGCTTTGAATATACATGTGTGTGGAGGGCAGCTAGGCAGTGCAGTGGATAGAGTGCTGGCCTGGAGTCAGGAGGACCTCAGTTCAAGTCCATCCTCAGACACTTAGTATCTGCATGACCCTGGTCAAGTCATTTAACTGTTTGTCTCAGTTCTTCATCTGTAAAATGAACAGGTGAAGGAAATGGCAAACCACATCTTTACCAAGAAAACCGCACTGAGAGTCAGATACAACTGAACAATCACAAAAATGAAGGGCTGCTTTTGGTGCCCTCTAAACTTCCTTCTAACTCGAAAATCGAGCCCCTATATTCACCACACACATATGATAAACGTTAGTTAATAGATGCCAGGACTTGGGGGAGTAGAGAGGCAGGAAGGCCAGCCCTGATTCCCCCTGGCCCCCATGCCTCCTCGTTGAGGCATAAACCATTCTCTCTTCCTACCACTAGGTAGCAGGAAAGTGATTGACAGCACCCCTGTGACCGAATCATAGAATGTCAGGATGGCAAGTGACCTTCAAGATTTTAACTGTTTCAGTTTTCCAGAAGACAGAGCTGCTCTCAGAAAGGAGGTGCTTTGCTCAAGGTCACAGGAGAAGAATCAGAGTTTGAACTTGGATCCTTTGGCAACACACAAATTGCTCTCTGCCCCCTCCACCCCACTCCACCCCTATTTATTTTGCTATTACCTCGTCTTCGGGTAGGGTCAAGAGCCAGGAGCTTTCACCATTTTCTGGGGGCAGGAAATAGCAGGAGGGAAGCAGGGAAAAGCAAAGAAGAAATGAAGAGGTTCAATTTCCTCCCAGGTATGTCATGTTAGAATCTTAATCTTCCTGGGGCCCTTTGGGCCCTGGGCAACAATTCCGGGCAAACCTGTGCCCTGAGTGAGGGGGCAGGAGTGGTGGATAAGGGGCACAACATTTTTTATTTGGCAGGGGATTGACACCTACCACAAATCCATGCAATCTGACAGCCTGGGAACTTCCTCCCCAGAGCGTCCTTGGTTACTCACTCCTGGCCTCACGGGCCACCCTCAAACACATCGATGGCAGGCCTGCCCCTGACTCCTTGTATCTAGGCCCTGATTCAGTCTGTACACCTATAGTTTGTTGAAATGAATAAAACTAGGGGTGTGGGGCAGAGCCAGATCTCGGGGTCACCTCTTAATGCCTTCCTTCTGACAATATTTCCTACTTATCCTGTCTGTAGCTTCATTTGTACATGTTTGTTTACATGTTGTCTCCTCTGTTAGACTGTAAGCTCCTTGAGGGCAGGGACTGTCTTTATTCTCTTTTTGTATCACCAATACTTAGCCTGGCTCTTAGTAGGTGCTGAGTAAAGGTTTACAGATTGTTGAGTATGGACCTCAAGGAAGGGGAGCCAGAATCCAGCCTCGGCTGTCACCAGCTTCTGGAGAGACTCCTGTTTTCTCTGTTTCCTCTCCCGCTCAGTGGGATGAGGTGGCATCAGCTAACAAAGACTGCTCAGGGCTGGGGACTCAGCTGACAAGGCAGACACTTTTGTAGACAAGGAAGGCGCAGCTGCTGCCATGGGGGCCACCGGGTTCTGCCTGCAGCTGTACTGCCTCAGGCTGTGATCTTGTCTGATATCTCAGCTAAGCAGGGCCAGCCAGGGTCAGGAGCAGGCTGGTGGGCCTCAAAGGGAGAAGGCGGGGCGGCCGACAAGAACTGGGGCCTCTTCTCTCTGTCTCTGCTGCCTGGGGACTCATCACAGAGCCTGGGTCTGCATTGATGATGTCTGTGTCCCCATTGGTGGGCTGAAGGAGTCTGAGCGTGGTAAGGAGGGCCGATCTCTGGTCTCCACCCAGATCTGGGAATGGAGGGAGTGGGGGCCTAGAGATATGAGAAGCCCCAGCTGAGGATTCTTAGTGGGCTTTATTGTGACAGAACATTCATTCATTCACTCCTTCAATGAAAGAAAGCCTGGCGTGACAGAGAAGAGTCAGGAGCACCTGGGCTCCCTCTCCTACAAACAAACACTGACTGAGTGACCCCAGGAGAGTCCCCTCAAGACCTCAGTGCTCGGGGACCAGACATGGCCAAGAAAGTGCTGACCTGAATTAGAGGAGGGCATTTCCTCACTAGAGAGTTCTCTGTACTAAGGAAGTCACAGGTCGGGGCCTTATCCCATTCATTCAAGAAGCCTTTATATTAAGAGTCTCTCTCTGCATTCTAGCTTTAAAAAACAACAGCAGCTGTCTGCCAAAGGTCGATCAATAAGTAAGCATTAATTAAGTGCTTACTGTGTGCCAGACCCTGTGTGAAACCCTTTACAACCATTTGAGCCTTACAACAGCCCTGGGAGGTAGGTGCGATTATTATCCCCATACAGATGGGAAAACTGAGGCAAACAGAGGTCGTGACTTGCCTGGCGCTATGTTTAGTGCTAAAATAAAATAATCAGGCACCACGCTAAGTGCTTTACAAACATTATCCCATGTGAGCCTTACAGCAACCTTAGGAGGTTGGGGGACGTCGTTTCCTTTTTCTGGGGTCACACAGCTAGCAAGTGTCTGGGCTTAGGTTTGAACTCAGGTCCTCCTGACTCTAAGCCCTTTGCACAACTATTTATATTGAATATGAACTAAGCTTATTTAGAGAAATAATAGGAGACCCTACCTTCAAGCCCCATGTTCCATGGAGGAGGAAGAGAAGGTACTAAATATGGTACATTTAGCTCAGACCTGTCCCGACACACTCACTGGTTCTGTGACCCTGGGCAACTCACTGAACCCTGTTTGCCTCAGTTTCCTCAGCTGGAAAATGGCCCAGAGAAGACAATTACAAACCACTACAGTATCTTTGTCAAGAAAACCCCAAATGGGGTCACAAAGAGTCAGGCACAACTGAGCAGCAGCCCAAGTCCTCTGCCCCTGAGCTGGCGTCTCCAGGCTTCTGTTTCACGGGCTCCCCCATTTCACAGGACCTGGGGAGAGTCAGAGAGGGAGCCAGAGGAAAGGCCCAAAGATTTGGAAATGAAAGGCTCAGAAAACATGACGTATGAGAAAAAGGCAAAGGGATCTGGAATGACTTTTAGCCTGAAAAGAATACTGGAAGGTATTCAAGGACTGTACAATGTACAGGAGAAAGCCATTTATATGTATTAATGTATAAATATATATGTACAGGAGAAAACCATTCATACATAAAGCCTCCGTTTCCTGACTCCCACTCCCACTCAGTCTCCTGAAGCCACAGCGTGAGGGGTTTAAATTAGCTATAAGGTAGGACTTCCTCACACTAGTAATGATTCTGGCCGTCTTTGTGGCATGGTTGTCGGAGGGTTCGTCTGGCGCTTCAGGCCCCAGAGGCAGCTGGGTAATGGTACAATGGCAGTACAACAGGTGAGAACCCTGGGCCTGGACTAAGACAGACCAGGAAGAAATGGGGGAGACGATGAGCATAGTTCCTATTTCCATAATGCTTCAAGGTTTACAAAACACCACCTCCCACGGTTGTTATGAGGAGAAAACCATCAAAATGAGATGATTTTGTAAAGTGCTTTACAAACTCCAAGCACTATGTAAATGCTAGCAATTATTTTTTTATTACCAGCTATCATGAGAGTGTTCTATTTTGGAGACACTGGGAACCTTACAGAGATCACAGATTTATAGCTGGAAGGGTTATCAGAGGCCATCTGATCCAAACCCAGTCATTTTACAAATGACCAAAATGGGGCCTGATTGAGGAATACGGTCACAGGACAGGGAAGGAGCACCCATTGTTTGCTTTGTTATTTTTTCAGTCTCTAGAAGGGGAAAGTAAGAAAGAGAGGGATTAGGTAGGAATGTGGACTATCTTCAAACAAGGAGGCTTCCTGATTGGCTAAAAGGGAGCCTCGGGTCATAAAATGGACTAGACACATCACTTAGGGGAGTGGTTCTCAACCTGTGAGTCGCGACCCCTTTGGGGGTTGAACAACCCTTTCACAGGGGACACAGGGGTCACCTAAGACCATCAGAAAACACATATTTCCGATGGTCTTAGGAACCAAGACACCGCTCCTCTATCCATCTCCAGGCGGGTCCACCCACATGCAGATACACCCACATATGAGTATTAAAGGGTCGCGGCTTTAGGAAGGTTGAGAACCACTGATTTAGGGGCTGGGGAGTGTCCCAGGGTTAGAAGACACCAGTTTCTCCAGCGAGCTCAAGGCCAAGAAGGAGCTGGTTGTGTTGATGTAAGGCCCTCTCAGCCTAGGAAAGGCAGTGGGCCAAGCCAAACCAAGCCTGGGGAAATCCTGCTAAAGAGCTGGTTACAAAGTTCAGGCATTTCTTTTATGCATATCTCTAATTACCTTACCATGGAATGTTATTTCTTAATTTGTATATTCATTTTCTCTTAGTAAATAAACCCTAGAAAACCCACTCTTGAGATGTGGAGTATTTAGCAGTAGGAATAATAAGGGGGGAGAAAGAAAATTAGCTACTAACAACAGATGAGAGGCGTGGGACCAAGGATTTAGATGTAATCCAACCCCCTTATTTGACAGGTAAGGACACTGAGGCTCTGATCTGTGAAGCCATTTGTCCAAGATCTCACAGGTTGTAAGAGGCAGAGCTTGGGTCATAAGATCATAAGTCTAGAATTGGAAGGGGCCCCAGAGTCCACCTTGTCCAGCCTTCTCATTTTACAGATGGTTAAACTGAGCCCCAGTGGGGTTGTGATTTACCCAGGGTCATATTGGTAGTAAGTAAGTATAAGAGACCTGACTCCAGAGGCAGACTTTGTTCCTCCATATTGTAATGCCTCTCCTCTCTGAGCCTAGAGATCTTGACCAAGCTCGGTGGTTCAGAAGGTCCAGAGGCGATGTACCCAAAGCTGGGGTTCAAAGATAGGAAAGATTCAGACAGAGCCAGGGGCCGTCCCCTTGGATTCATTCTAAGAGGGAGCTGGTGCTCTGGGAAAGGAATCCAGGGAATTCTAAGACCTCTAGCTAGTGCTTTTAAATTTTTGTTAAGCATTTTCACATAAATCATCCCATTTTTGATGCTGAGCATTGTGAGACATTGGACTGAATTATCCAAGGTAGTTGTGAAATTGCCTGTCTGACTGTCTTTTTAAAAAGCATGTTAATGTCTCATTGGCTTGGATTGGTCCAGGTGGGATCCTATCCAGACACGAGGCAATGGAACAGTTTATCTATCCATTTCAGAATAGATTTGTTCTAATTCTGTGATCTTCTAGATAAAGACTCTCGGGTTAATTTGGGTCCTTGGTGGAAATCTCCTGACTGATCCAAACACCCAAGGAGAGCCTCATCTGCCTTCTCTCGCCTGTCTTTCTTCCTTCCTCCCAGACCCCTTCCCCTGCATGCCCCCCGCCTCTGGCTCCAGGCGTCTCCTCACTCCCTGCTTCTTCCATCTCCCTGGGCCCAGCACTGTCAGAGATGGCTC
>CM053586.1:28673906-28722033 GCA_028646515.1 Pseudochirops corinnae
GCGATGGTTAAGACTAACAACAATGTAAACCAACATCGTGAGTGGGTCGAGTCACATACAGTACCGAACTATGAAAAGAGTGTTTGGGTTCAAATTTTTACTCTGCCACTAACAATCTGTGTGACCTTAAGCCAGTCACAGAACCCCTCTGGGTCTCAGTTACCTCATTTGTAAAACTAGAGGGTTGGGCTACGTGGCCTCTCAGGTCTCTTCCAACTCTAAATTTGTAAGGCTATTATTAATACGACGACTACTACCGAGAGATAACATTAATATGGTGCCTACTATGATCAGACTCTGTGCTAAGTACTTGACAATCATTTGGCCCTCACAACAACCCTGGGGCGCCATTATTATCCCCATTTTACAGATGGGGAAACAGATGGAGGCAGAGAGAAGGGACTTGCCTAGGGTCACACTGCTTGTAAGCATCGGAGACAGGATTCAATGCTTCCAAGCCCAGAATTCTATATACCCTCAGTATCTCTGAGATCTCCCCCACCCCCACCCCGCTTCAGAACTAGGCTTCTCAGATCCCACCAAATTCTGAGAGTCTCTGATTCTGTGAAAGGACATTGGGGACTTCGTTCCCCACCTGATTCCTTATTCACCTCATTTTCTCTCAAGAAGTTTACCCTCTGAGGTCTAGGACAGGTCTGCTGTACTCAAGACAGATAGACAGAGAGGGAGGAAGGGAGCTGTCCTTCAGTCTCTGCTTCTCCCACCAGCAGGATGGACAGGCGAGCCCTTTTATTTGGCACTGGACACATTAGCTGCTTCTGGTGGAAATAAATCTGTAATTAGCTGCCCTGACTGTATCTGCATAATGGCTTTCGCTTTGTTCTTAAGTTAATGGTGTTTTTGCAACAGCGTGGTAACCTCTTGCTTCCCAGACATTAGAAAACCCGACACCCTGTCGGGGGAGCCGCGGCAATTTGTGGGGAGTTCAGAGAGGAGGGAGAGGGGTGATTACAGTTCAGGCTGGAAAATGGGCTCAGTCTCCCTCCCAGATTGAGAGCTCCATGGTGGAGGGGGGGGAACGGTAGAGAGTAGAGGAGCCCATCCCCCTCTACACAGAAGTGGACTGATAGCTATGAGCTGTCTCACTCATAGGATTTAGAATATATATGTACATATATACGTGTATAATATATGCAGAAATAAGGGGTGTGTGTGTGTATATGTTATGTGTAGCAGCTATGTGGTTTAGCAAATAGAGTGCTGGACCTGGAGTCAGAAAGACTTGAATTCAAATCCAGCCTCAGATGCTTAGTAGCTGTGTGATCCTGGGCAAGTCATGTAACCTCTGTTTGCCTGAATCCATTGGAGAAGGAAATGGCAAACCAATCCAGTATCTTTGCCAAGAAAATCCCATGGACAGTATTGTCATGTATGATCTGAGGGATGACAGAGTCAGACATGACTGAATGAAAAACAGTGTATGTGTGTATGTGCACATGTGCATGCGTACACACACGTATGCACATATACACACACACATGTTCAAGTGTGTGGATGCCCAAAGTTAGCCTAGCAACTCCATGTTTAAATCTGGCTTGACTTTTGGGTAGAAGCACAAGCAGTCTGCAGGAAACGGCGCTCTGGACGTCCCCTAGCACAGGCATACTGAGACATGGGGGAAGCTGAGATGGCATAAAACCCATTTCATCATAATGAATGATGAATTCGAATCAGCATTTTTTTGCCCTTATATGGAAGTCATTCACTTCTGTCTATAAAAGCCATGTGTGTTTGTAAATCAGCATCATTTACCTTATTGACCAGGGCAAGGCTGAACCAAGATTCCCCTTCATATGTATTTGCACCTTATCTCCTTCATTAGAATACAAGCCCCTTATGTTCTCTGTAGAATATAAACTCTTTGAGAGCAGGAAATGTTCTTTGTCTACAAGCCTAGTGCCTGGCACATAGAGGAGAAACTACTTGCCCAGAGTTCACTCAGGTGGCAGAGTCAGAGATCTGAATGCAGTCTTACAGCATCCAAATTCCATGCTCTTTCCACAATATCACACAGCTTGAGGTGGCCAGTGATTTAGGAGAGCAACTCTTAGCTCTCTCTCTCTCTTTTTTTTTGCTTTTTTTGGAGGGTGGAAGGTAGGGCAATTGGGGGTTAAGTGACTTGCCCAAGGTCACACAGCTAGGTGTGTGTGTGTGTGTGTGTGTGTGTGTGTGTGTGTGTATGTGTGTGAAGTGTCTGAGGCTGGATTTGAACTCAGGTCCTCCTGACTCCAGGGCCGGTGCTCTATTCACTGCACCACCTAGCCACTCGAACCCTTAGCTCTCTTAAAGGCTCTACTCAAAGGACCCCCTCCTTTAAGCCTCTGCCTTAAGGCCCCCTCTCCTGGTTGGTGAGTCTCTGGCCCAGGCCCGTGAGCTGTAAGGAGCCAGGTCAGGCTCACTCCTCTCCTAGCTCTGCTGTCTTCTCTGATCTCTGCCTCTTCACCATCAATCTTGCCTCCAAATTCTGCCCCCTCTTCCCATCTCCCTTTTGTGTCCTGTCTTCCCCATTAGAACAGAAACTCCTTAAGGCCAGTGACTATCTTGTCAGCTTGAATTTGTATCCCTAGTATTTTGAAAGGTGTCAGGCACAGAGTCAGTCCTCCAAAAATGCTTTACCTGTTTGCAAGAGACCTTTTCTGACTTCCCTTATTCTTTCTGCTCCTCCTGAAATTATTTTGTGTACATACATATATGTATGTGTGTATATGTGTGTATATATGTGTGCATTTGTGTCTGTGTGTGTATATGTATATGAGTGTGTCTATATACATTTGTAGAAACACATAGACCAGTGGTTCTCAACCTTCCTAATGCTGCGACCCTTTAATACTCGTATGTGGGAGTATCTGCATGCGAGCAGACCCGCCTGGAGATGGATAGAGGAACGGTGTCTCGGTTCCTAAGACCATGTATTTTCTGATGGTCTTAGGCGACCCCTGTAACCCCGTGAAAGGTCATGACTCACAGGTTGAGAACCACTGACATAGAAAAAGAGACATATGCACATAACAGGGTGTCCCAAAACTCTTAGTATAATTTTAAGGTATATGCACATATGTACATATATACACATATACATATATGTACAGGTAATGGAAGAAACTGTATGTTACATATATAGTTACTTTAAGTGTATATATATATATATATGTATATATATATATATATATGGGAAGACATGTATATAGATAAGTAACACTCTGTTTCCCCACCTATATATAATATAGATAATATAGTGTATTATATATTATATAGATACATATATGGAAGGAGCACCTAGGTGGTGCAGTGGATAAAGCACCAGGCCTGGAGTCAGGAGGACCTGGGTTCAAATCTGGCCTCAGACATTTACTAGCTGTGTGACCCTGGGCAAGTCACTTAACCTTGTTTGCCTCAGTTTCCTCATCTGTCAAATGGGCCAGAGAAGGAAATAGTAAACCACTTCAGTATCTTCACCAAGAAAACCCCAAATGAAATCACGAAGAGTCAGACATGACTGAAGCGACCACCAACATACATAGGGAAATACACATGCACACAGGGAAAATGCGTGTGTACTTATCTATAAGCACGTTTTCCCCTAGCAGAATGTAAGCTCCCTGAGGGCAAGAACAGCTTTGTTTTTATATCCAGCTGCCCAGCACAGTGTCTGGCACTTAGTAAATGATTAATTAATCCTTGTGAAATAGGGGTGAATTGATCTCATGAGATTTTCCCCGTGCAGTAGGTAGCATTAACTCTTGTCGGTTGGGAATGTGATTGAGGGTGATGAGGGCAGGTACCTGAAAGCCAAAGCTAAAATGAAATTAGAATCATTCATCTTGAATCCTGGTTTAAGAAATTAGCATCCTACTGCAAGGGGTTGGTGATGATGACAGACAAAATTGTCTGCCCATTTGCTCATGGACCAGACCTGGGATTTCATCAGTTTCAGGAGCCCTCATGAGGAGCTTCCTCTGTCATTGTGGACCGACACCTGCTCAGCAATGTAAAGCCTCAGGGAGTTGCCTGGGGCAGTGAGAGATGAAGTAATTTGTCCACAACCTCACAGCCAATACCTGTTGGAGGCATGGTTTCCTTGGTTTGCATTCAAGGTTCCCTGACTCTGAGGCCAGCTCTCTATTCATTACAACAGCCCTGCCTCTTAACATCCAGTGAGAACTCTACAGACATCTCATTTAAGCCTCACAGCAACCCCAGGAAGTAGGCCCCATTTTATGGATGATAAACTGAGGCTCAGAGACTTTTCTACAGTTACAGAGGGCAGGATTCAAATTCAGTTCCAACACTATTCCACATCACCTCTCAACAAAGGTGGAGAAGGTTCCCTATTTCCTTAAGTTTCTCCTCAGAATGACTGGGTACTGACAGACACCAGGCAATCTTGCCCAGCTCTAGATATCCACCAAGAACCTCAGTCAGTCTCTCCCCTATCTTCCCCAAATCCATTCTCCTAGCCTGAGGAATCAAGTCTAAACATGATGTTGGGACTGGTATACTGCTAAATTTGGAGTCAGAGCACCTGGCTTCAAATTTGAACTCTGACACTACCTTATGAACTTAACCATCTCTTCACTCCCCTTGACTTCTATTTTCTCATCTGTAAAAGGAGAGGATTGGACTGGATGGCCTCTGGGGTCCCTTCCAATTCTAAATCTCTCATCCTATGTGTGACCCTGAATGAGTCCTTCACCTTTCTGGGTCTCAGTTTCCTCAACTGTAAGAGGAAAGGCATTGGACTGGATGGCCTCTAGGGTCTGTTTCAGCTATATCTAGGATCCCAACACCACTCCTAGTCCACACACACTAAAAAATCCCTCCTGGTCAGAAGACCCTCATGTTAGGGAGACCCTGCCACCCCCAAATCTAGCGTACCTGTATAACTTTGTCCCAGACTCATTCTCCAGCTGGGCCCAGGTTTGGTAACACTCTTCCATCATCCTGGTGTAGAATTCTTGAGGGTAGGCCTTGCGGATGATGCGGGTCTGCCCATGGGAGCTTCCCCGGGAATGAGGAAGAAAAAACTGGGAATCAGGAAAGAGAGACAAAGAAAAAAAGCAATTGTTACCCACCAGCTGCTCCTTTCCCTAGAGAGTACGTTTCCCCCCTCTCTCGGTTTCTAGGAAAGACTATCCCACTCAAATGAGAATCCATCTCCCATTCTTCAAGTTCTTTCCACCCTCTCTCTGGGTAGCCCATTACTGTATTTAATTCCATTTACTCTGAATATAGAAGTTTCTCATTTGTTCTACCCCAGGCTCTAGTCTTTTATAGCTTGCTTTTCCTTTCTGATAACACTTTCTCTGTGTCATCTAACCTTCATTTTCTCCTGCTGCCTTTCTTGCTCCCTCCCACCACCCCATCTCTTTGTCTCATTCTCTTTGGGTTCAAACATAAGCTTCAAGGGACATATTTAAGGTCTTGGCAAAGGATGAGGGATATTCTATGGAGACTAAAGGCACGTGGAAGTCAGGACCAAGAACAGAGAACAGTGGGGTTAGGGTGGAGTGCCTTGCTGTTTCTGTTGATGCTTCAGATCCACAAACTCCATACTTTCTTGTCTCCTTGCTGTCCAATTCCAGCAGTAATGCTAAGTGCTCAAGCCCCACCATCCACAACTCAGAATTCCTTCTTGCAAGGGTTAATCAATCAACAAGCACTTATTAATCACCTACTATGTGCCAGTAATCATATGAATGCTGGGGATATAAAAATAAAATCAAAATAGTGCCTGACCCCCAAGAAGCTCACATTCTAACAGGGGAGACATCATACACAAATACATATGTATAAACATGTCTATGAAAGACACATACAAAGCAAACAAAGTCACTTTGGATGAGAAGGCACTAACAGCTGGAGGGATGGAAGGTGGTACTTGAGTGGAGTCTCAAAGGGTCTACAAAAATCATTTCAGATCAAGTCAAAACATCTTGAGTTCAACATGGATGGTATAAATATAGATTGAAGTCAGGAAGATTTGGGTTCAGAGCGCACTTTACTAGTGGCATGAAGCTAGACAAATCATTTAACCTCTAGTTGGAATCAATGATCTTTAATATCCCTTTCAATTCTAAATCTATAAGCATGTGTATTTTGTATATACATACATATATGTGCGTATGTATATATATGCATATATATATATATGTACACATTGCTTACCTTAATAGAATGTAAACTTCCTGAGGGTAGCAACTTTTAATTTTTTGTCTCTTTGTAACCCCAGCATGTAGCACAGTACTTGGCATATAGTATGTATTTGATAAATGCTTGAGCATCAGTTGAACGACACTAAATGGTGTTCACTCATCAGTATTTCTCCATTTGGTGGGGCTACATGAGCCACAGGATAGTAGGATGACTGTCTCTTTCCTTTCTTTCCCCTACCTCTTTTCCCAGAGAAACAAAAACCCTCAGGCTTTGAGAATCCTGAAAAGAGCAATAAAAAAAAAAGAGTTTCTAATCACTAAACCTCATTATGAAAATAAGTAAATTTCCAATGAGCCCTTAATGATGACAAGAGAATGAGAGAGATCGTGCTAAGAAACCGTGGAGTTACTAGAGGTGGTAGGTCCTAGAAAGGACAGGTAGGCTACAAATAGTCTCTCCACGGCACTGAGGCATATCCAGTGTGCTCACATACAGATTCTTTTCTCTTGCCCTTTAAGGACAAGAACCAAGAGAATTCTTTTTTTTCTGC
Source organism: Pseudochirops corinnae (assembly GCA_028646515.1). Taxonomy (NCBI): domain Eukaryota; kingdom Metazoa; phylum Chordata; class Mammalia; order Diprotodontia; family Pseudocheiridae; genus Pseudochirops; species Pseudochirops corinnae. The sequence continues at coordinate 28,680,631 of CM053586.1, forward strand.
CTGGGGTTGTTAACAAGGAGATTAGAATTTCCCATCAAAAGCAGGCAGGGACATAGGCAACTTTGCCAGCCTGCAATATGGTAGGGAGTGCCAAGGCACCTCCCCAGTAGTGTAAAAAGTCTTCTTGAAAAAGCCTCCAGAAAAGGAGTGTGTCCTGAGTCAAAGTTGGTCCCAATCAAACCTAGGTGAATCTAGTCAAGGCCAGTCCAATCTGACGCAAGCATGAACGGGTTCAGAGAAAATACCTGGTGTGAAGATGGCAAAGGGCAGGGCTTAGGGTCCAGAATTAGGGGATAATCCTAGGGGTACAGATGAGCAAGGACTTTGGGTAGGTTCGTAGGATGTAGAGCTGAAAGGGAAGGGACCTCAGAGATCATTTAGTCCCATCACATTCTACCTCCTGCCTTCCATTTAATAAGTGAGGTTATAAAGTAGACCCTGGGCACGTGAGCTATAGACCATCATGCCTCACTTTCAATCATAGATCAGGCCCATGTGGTCCAGGTGCTAGAGCCCTGCTTTGCTGACCTGTTACCTCTGTCATGTATGTGGGAGAAAGAACTGTAGAGGAGAAAAAATACTAGATCTAGAGTCAGGTGAGTAAACTCACCTGAGTCCTGGCTCTTTCTCCTAATCCTTTCCTTCTCTGGGCTTCAATGTCTTTGTCTTTAAAATCCAGGAGGTTCATGAAAGCATAGATTTAGAACTGGAAAGTATTTTTACAATCATCTAATCCATCTGCCTCATTTTACAAAAGAGCAAACTCAGGCCCATACAGGGGAAACAGCTTGCCCAAGGTCACAGAGGTAAGACGTAGCAATCAGGATTTGAATCCAGGTCCTCTGACTCTAAAGTTATCCACTCTTTTGTTTCCAGGCGCCCTCTAAGACCCCTTCCATTTCAGACTTTCTAAACCCCTAATGGGTCACATGACCTTGTCCCCTGGTTTTCACCCAGGAAGGGAAAATTGCTTAGGCTTAGGCTTGGTGCCTAGGTATTGGTTAGGGCAGCTAGGCGGTGCAGTGGATAGCGCACCCGACTTGCAGTCAGGAAGATTTGAGTTCAAATTTGATGTCAGACACTTAGTAGCTGTGTGACCCTAGGCAGGCCACTTAACCCCTATTTATCTCAGTTCTCCATCATTTGTAAAATAATAACACACTGGAGAAGAGAGTGGCAAACCACTCCAGTATCTTCTGAAACAAAACTCTGGCTGTGGACAAAATCTGTGGAGTCTCACAACTGAATAGCCAATGCTGAGGTGGAGCAATCTCAGGATGTACTTTTAAGTTTAATCTGCCATATGAACATTTTCTCTGCCACTTTCTAAAGTCTAGACAATTGAACAAAAAAACAATAAACCAATCCCAAATTTGTGGCCTTTGCTGATTCCTGAAAATGCAGTCATTAGCTCTCCTGAGACTGCTAAGCTAGCTTCAGCACAGCCCTGAGCAGAGGGCACAGATGTTACCTGCTCCAGAAGAAGGACTTTTCTCCTGTTTTTGGCGAAGTGATAGCTAGTGAAGCAGCCTTCAATGCCAGCCCCAACAACGATGGCATCATACAGCTCGGAGTGGGTAGTAGCCATCCTGCCCTTCTCGTTAGTTCCTAAGCAAAGGAGAAGAGAGATGGAGAAACTGGAAAACAAGCGCAAACCCCACCTCTCAGGGACGAGAAGAGGAGGGAGGAGAGGGGAGGGGAGACCAAAGTCCAGCCTGGCCAGGTCAGGCGACACAGCTAGCTCGTGTTTACACGCTCCCTAGACCTCATCCTGCCCTAACCCCGGCAGGGGCCATGCACTGCATTTCTCCATGGTTCCTCCTTCTCCCATCTCCTTTTGTACAGACCTGGTGGTCTACTGAGAGAGAGAAACCAGACCAGCTGCCAACCTCACCCTTGCATCCCTCCAGCTTTCTATTCTGGGCTCTGCTCATTGTCATGCAAATGGGTTCCTTCCTATGCCACCTTCCTGTCTCATTATGATCTTTGTCTCTGGGACTTCGGCCTCTGAATTTCAATGCCTCCCAGATCCAAGCTGGGCACCAGCAAGCTGCCTCCCTCTCTGCTTTTCCCCTTTCCAGTTGGACTTCTTCAGGAAATGCCACAGAGATTAGAGTTGGGCTTTGCCTGCCAACAGCTCCTCCATCTCCTGGCCTCACCTGGGTTCCTTCCTTGTTTCCACTTCTCAGGCCAAATCAGTAAACATTCTACACTGAGCCTCAGCACCGAGAACTGTCCAACCGAGACTGGAGTGGCCTGGAGCTAGGGGTCGGACCAGGACTGGAGGGAGCTTTTCTGTGAGACACAGAGTATTCTGGAAAATGAGAGAGGGAGCCTCCACAGGAGGGGGGAGCACCTGGGGCCCCCAATCTGCTTCCTTCATGGTAGCACTGGCAGAGGCTTCTCTACTCTAATGAGCAGAGGTAAAAAGGGCCTTTAGAGTGAGGAGGCTGGCTCTGACCTCCGTATTTTGTTGAGTTCCAGCTCATTCTGCTTCCATGCGCCTTCCCCCAGCTGTCCCTGCCATATTCCTCCCATTTTCAAAGAGCAAGGAAACTAAAAAGAACAGGCTTGGCAGCACACTACCATCTCAGCCTTGCTTCAGAGGCCTTCCTTTGCCTCATAGAAGGTAGATTTGCTGCTTGGGGAAGATCTAGAGATCAAATTTTAGAGGCAAAGGTCCTGGGTTCAAGTCCTAGCTTTTCCATTGATTACCAGAGTGTCCCTGGAAAAGTCACCTAATCATTCCTGGCCTGTTTTCTACCCTGTAATGAATAAATTGAACTAAATGACCATAAATGGGTCTTGTAGGTGCTGAATCCTGTAGTCCATATGATCCCTCCAAGGATCCTTTCCACTGACCCTCTATCCACATTCCATCATCTCCAAATAGGACTGACCCAGCCTAGATCCCCCCCCAGGGATCCCTTTGGTTTAAAAAATTACAATCCCATGGGGAAAGAGTGGCACAGTTTAAAAAAAAAAAAGTAGTACAAGCTCTGAAGTCAAAGGACCTGTGTTCAAATCCTACTTTCAACATTCACTGTCTGTGTGACCTTGGGCAAGCCTCCTTCAGTCCCCTTATTTGTAAAATGGGGGAGGGGGGGGAGATTAGATTGTCTCTGACATCCCTTCCAGGGCTAGAATGATCCCATGAGATGCTGCCACCTCCTTTACTCATCCTTTTTCATCTCTGAAGGAAAGCTTCCTTTCTTCTGATTTCAATCCCATTGTAGACAAAATTTTCTGTCACTCAGACTTCCAAAATTTAGACCCCTCATGGACACCCCTCTTTTCCATGTACTAGCCCCTCCCTTAGAAAAGAGGCAGAGTGTCCTAGCAGAGAGATCTGGCATCGGGGTCAGGAAGGCCTGGATTCAACACTCACCTCAAACATATATGATCTCTGCTGTCCTAGGCAAGTAATGTTTCTCCTCAGCACCCTAGACACCTCTAAGGCTATAATTTGCAGAGATGTTCACCTCAGTTTGTAAGATTTTCCTTATCTGAGAATACCCCATTATCAGGGGTTGGGAACCTACAGCCTTCAAGGTCACATGTGGCCTTCTAGGTCCTTATGTGTCGTCTTTTGACTGAGTCCAAGTATTATAGAACAAATCCTTTTCTTAGAGGGATTTGTTCCGTGAAGTTTGGATTCAGTCAAAGGTCCATACTTGAGGATCTAGAAGGTGGCCTCAAGGCTACAGGTTCCCTACCCTTGACCTATACCAACAAAAATCAAAGATATAGTCCCTATCCCTCCCCTTTCCCGCAATAGGAGAATGATAGTTGGGGTCCTCTACCTATCCCAGAGCTTTCCTTTGTAACAAACCTTCTTGACTTAAGACATAACTGCCTGATTCCAGAGTCTAAACTGGCTCCAGATAAGGTGAGACTGGCAACAACCTTTGAAATTTTTTTTAAAAGAGATATTTCTTATGGCTCCTAGATCCTCAGGGCACCCAAACTTGTGGGTGCCCTGGCAGAAGCAGACAGAGGGGAATGACACCCTCAAATCTCATTTCCACACAGACCCCCAGACAAGGACAATACTGAGAGAAAAAACATCGGCCCTCCACCTCGCTGCAAGGCTGTTGTTAGAATTTCACTTGTGTCCTGGGGCAGAGAAGCTGAGGATGTGAAGCTGGGCTGGCTCATCTCAGCGCTTGATTGACACATTGCAGACACCTGAGGGGGAGAAGGAACCTTGAAAGCAGCAAGCTGCACAGATCAGAAATAATGAGAGGACCTGAACAAGGAGAGACAGTCAAATAAATAGGAGTGGGAGAAGACAGGGAGTCAGCACCTGCTCTTTGCTTTTTTCCTTGCTGGCTTTGAATGTGGGGAGGCACCAGTTTGCTAAGAAAATGGTGCCCAGAGGCAGGCGGGCAAGGGTGTGGCCTCTTTGGGCCTTTTCTTGCCAACTGCTGATGGGAATATGGGAGAAGATGCCAGTGGTGATAAAACAGATGGTAATAAAAATATAGCACTGTTCATGTTTTTATTACAGATTGATTCTTAATTCCTCTAGCCCAGGGATAGGGAACCTGGGCCACACTTGAGTACCTAGAGGGTCACATGTGACCTCAAGGTCACAGGTTCCTCACTCTTGCTCTAGCCTGTTTGAGTCTCAATGTCTCTTTTTGGGCCTCTTTGACCATCTTGTAGTGGGTCCTGGTGAACAACCTGGGACCTGGTCACTGGAGCAGAGCTGAAAGTCATCTGGGTGAGTTTGAACCATGTGTACAATTGTTGTGTTTGTCCTTCATTCTTGAAGAGGACCATAACATCAGGGAATGATGATATGACTTGCAGTTGGATTTGAATGAGGGAGGGCTGTGCAAGATCACCAGCCTCACTTTCTCCTCCAGAGCCATGTGGATCCAGTGACCAGATATTCATCAGAGATGTGGTCTCCCTATTCATTGAATGGGTGTTGCCTCACTCAAAGTTGTAACCTGGAAAGGCCTTAGCCTAAAAGGGCCAGGGTCTCCCATAGCTTAGAGCAATGGCCCTTTTAGGGTAAGGCCTTTCCAGGTTCTGACTTTGAGTGAGGCAACACCCATTCAATGAATAGTCCTCTTTAAGAAGAGTCAAGGGATGGCCCCTTTAATTAAAATATGCAATAGATTAATTAGGACTAGTTAGCTAGGGCAAAAGCAATAGCCACACCCAGTGTGATATTGGAAGCTGTAGCTCCCAGGCATTGTATACCCCCAAGCAGATTTGTGTTCTAGGAGTTCAGACCTGATGTAGAAGGGACCTCAAAGGCCATTGAGTCAGTCGGTCAATATTTATTAAGTCTACCATGTGCCAGGCACCCCGCTAAGCACTGGAAATACAAAAAAAAAGTCAAGAGACAGTTCCTGTCCTCAAGGAGATTACAATCTAATCCAATCCAAATCCTTATGTTACATATGGGGAAACTGAGTCCCAGGGAAATGAAGCGACTTGCCCAAGATTATACAGACAGTTTCAGAAGCAGAATCTGAATCCAGTTCTCTGACTCTACAACTAACTCTCTTTCCACTGTACTACACACTGTTGTCATAGCTGCTGTTCTGTGCTTAAACTTTCCCATCTGTTAAACTGTATATGATGAAGATGATTCTGCTGCTTCCTGGGCTTCCTGAGACAGTGCCAAGTCTTGTCAATTTTCTGTTTTCCCAAAAGGGAACATTTCCTGATCCGCCCCCATTCTAGCATCTTCCCTCTTTTGACTATTCTTAATTTATCCCGTATTTTTCTTGTTTGCACGGTGTCTCCCCCATTAGTCTGTGAACTCTTTGAGAGCTAGGACTGACTTTGGCCTTTCCTTGTGTCCCCAGCACTTAATACAGTGCCTTCCTGGCACATAGTAGGCACTTAATAAATATTGATTGACTGAATTGTCAATTCTGCCTCCACAACTTCTCTCACATCTGTTCTCTCTACTTACATGGCTGAGGTGTATGGGGTGTCCAGAGAGGACCAGCACCTCTGGGGTGAGGGCTGCTCAGCCACTGTCACCCAACTCTCACCTGTGGCTGCAAGAAGCATGTACAGTGTCGTGCCATATTCCCAGTAGACAGGCTAAACCAGGCTAATGGTAACCAACAGACTTCCAACCTGTTGGTGAGTTACAGGATATCTGCCCAAAGGAGGTGAAGACTTCCCCCCCCAGCAGAATGGGCAGATGAGAACAATTTGTTCTAATGGCCATGAATGTGGCCAAAGTGGGCTCTGTGAGGCTTGATCAGACATGGAAGATGCCAAGGTCATCCACTGCATCCTGGGCCATCTCCCATCATCTTGAATTTTGTCTTGCTGTTGAACTTCAGTGACTCTGGAAGAGAGAATGAGGCTGACGGTTTTGTGCAACTCTGCCTCCCTTCAATCCAATTCACTCAAGTCAAAACATCAGCCATGATGTCACTGGATCTCTTCAGAAACAAAGGACAAACAACAAAGTCCATAGCTACCACCAGACCTTCATCTGGCTCTTGCCTGGATTATTGCAATAATCTTCTAAGTGGTCTCTGAAGCCTCAACCTAGAACATAGTGAGTGCTTAATAAATGTTTGCTGAGTGAATGAATGACTCTTAATATGGGAATTCACTTTCTAGATAGGGTCCCAGGTTGAGAAATAAAAATTAGCAAAGTTATGGGGAATAAGACTAGCCTCTCATAGGAAAGTGGAAAGGAAATGGATTCCTTTCTCCATGCAAAAATAAACTTATGAAATGGTTAGATAAGCAGCAGTGACCAGCTATTCTCTGTCTCCACTGAAATCAGAATAGAAGAAGTGTGTTCAGGTTGTGATAAGAGTCTCCAAGTGACCTAAGGAAGAATGTCCTGAAAGGCCATACCGGTGGCACCTTGACTGTGATCTCTGTGGTGGAAGCACACATGTCAGTAATGTTCACACCTGCATTGCACACAGATCCACACACACTCCGAGAATCGGAGAGATGCTCCTTCCGAATGGTCACTCTGATAGCCACGGGAAGAACAGAACAAGATCTCTGAAGATCCAGCTCTTAAGGAGACCATATGGTCCAGTGGATTGAGCATACTAGCTCTTGGATCAGAGGACTTGGATTCAAATCTTACCTCTGACACTCATCCATCTGGGCCAATTCATTTAAACTCCCCACGCCTACTTTCTACTCTGTAAAATGAGGAGGTTGGACTAGTCATAGCTTCTGAGGTCCCCTCCAGCTTTCAATCTATGATCCTATGATTTGAGAGTAGGAAGGTAGAGACAGAAAGTGGGCATGACTTTCATTTCAAGGTTATTTCATTCCTTAATAATAACTGACGTTTACATGGCACATTAAGATTTTAAAAGTGCTTTATAGATATTATCTCATCTGATCCTCATAAGGTGGGCACTATAAGTATTATTGTCTCCATTTTTTTAAATGAGGAAATTGGGGCTCAGGGTGGTTGTGGCTTGTCCAGGGTGACACAGCTGGTGTCGGAGGCAGGATGTGAAGCCTGACTCTGAGCCCAGCTCTCTATCTCCTTTGCCATGTTTCTTCCCTTGGCCAAAGAGATGGTTCGATGCTATGGAAGAACCATTGCCCTTGGAGATATGAGACCTGGTTCAAATACTATTTTTGCTACTAGCTGACCTTGGGCAAGCTGCAATCTCTCCGGGCCTCAGTTTCCCATAGATCCCTACAGCCAGTGAAAGGAGTCACACTGTTCTCCTCCTTGTCCTTACCCCTCTGATAGTAGGCCAGAATGGAGAATCCATTAGGGAGGTTCTAAGGCACAGGAAGGGGAGAGCATAGGAGGGAGTAGCCAGGCTGCCTCCAAACGGATTAATCCCCCAGCCTGACAAACGACAAATCACCTACAGAATTAGGTAATGTGCTGGAAGATTAACTCCGGGGATTCATCTCCCTATTATGTTTTTTTAACATTTCTAATGCATAGAGATATCCTAGCCTCGTTCAGCAATCTTGGAAGCTGAACTGTTGACATTCTAATTTGAGGGTGAGTATTCCTCAGTGAGGAGAGCTGGGTGACAGGAACATAGGGCTGGGCAATCCTGTAAAAGCATTCATTCCGTCAGCTCTGGGGGTCATTAGAAAGAGGGGGAGGAGGAGCCTAGGTACATAATGGTGGTGGTGATTTTAGGGGACAGAAGCAGGCATAGACAGCCTTTGAATAGATGTCTGGGTCTCCCTTTTCCCAACCCAACATCAACTCCCCACTCTCTGTCACAAGATTAAGCATCCACCTGTTCTGTTTGCCAGCCCTTTAATAGAGCTAGGCATTGAGCTGCCCTGGCTGCCTCCTCTGGGCCCGCTCTTCTCTCCACCACCCCCTTCCCATCTGGCTTCAGTTTTAACTTTGCCATCTTCATTCCCACCTGCCCCTCTGCCTCCTATTCCCTTGAGGTCAAGAGCTAAAAGGGAAAGAATTGATGGCAGCAAAGCTTGGGTGGGAGATGAGACAGCCAAGAGACTAAGCTGAGAAGAGACTGGGGAAGGTAGGGGGCGGGGGTGCGAGGAGCTGCCAGAGAAAAGAGATGGGGGAGGGATTCGAGGGAGAAACAGGAGCAAGTCTAGGCTCTTACACCTCTGCTTTCTTCTTGGGTGTTGTCGAGAGCCGCCTGGCGCTGTCTCTTCTAATTGAGGTTTTCATGTGAAATCTGGAGCCTGCTGGGACTGCTAAGGCAGCTCTCTCTCTCTCACTCACTCACTCTCCTCACTTCCCTTTCATCAGGTTTGTTGTTTAGACAGGGCCTTCCCACCACCACTGTAATCAGCCCAGCCAATCAATCAATACCCCCAAATGGACCAGCTCACCAGCGTGTCTCCTGGCCTACCAACCACTCTGTCTCTCTCCCTGTTCTCCTCCTTCTCCCTTTGCTCTGACACCTCCCCACTCTCCCTCTCCCTCTTAGACATAGGATGGGGGGATGGGGAGAGGCATTAACCAGACAAGTCGACATGGCTAATTTTTGTCCTTGGACAGCAATAGGGGGCATTAGGACAGAGCCTTTCACCTGCTCTGCGCTGTCTCCCAAGAGCACTGGCGGTTGGGAGCTGGAAAATACAATGGCTCTGCTCTCTGTGCCGAACACTAGTATGATGTCTAGTGGCGTCTTCTGCCAATTGCTGAAAAAGAGGGAGCAGAGAAAGGATTTGAGACATCGCCCAGTCTCCACACAGCTTTTACCTCCTGCCTGACTCCTTTTGCCTTCATGAGTTTTCAAATCATAACATTTTAGAGCTGGAAGGATCCTGAGGAATCATGCAAGGTGCCTCATTGGACAGAGGACACCAGGGCCCTGGGGAGGAGGGTAGGGGGAGCAGTTTGCCCAAGATCACCAAGGTAGAAAATTACAGAATAGGAATCAAGCCCCAGGGGTGGCTAGGTGGTACAGTAAAGAGAGCACCAGCCCCGAAGTCAGGAGGACCTGAGTTCAAATCCAGCCTCAGATACTTACCACGTACTAGCCAGGTGACCTTGGGCACATCACTTAACCCCAATTGCCCTGCCTTCCCCCCTCCAAAGAGAAAAAAAAATTAAGCCCTAGCCCACATGGGCACACCTTCCACTGCACTCCCTTCTGAGATGGCTGGCAGCCACCTTCAGCTTATCTAAAATTTTCAGCAAGACTCCACAGTCTCTCTTTCCATCCATACCATCAAATACACCCCATTCCCATGTCAAGTCAGAGATAGACAGAGAGAGACAAAGAGACAGACAGAGACACAGAGAGAGACAGAGAGAGGATTGAAAGGGACCTCAGAGGTTATCTAACTCAATCCCTCTCATTTCATAGATGAATAAACTGTGGCCTTGGGAAATTAAGTGACTTGCCTGAGATCACACAGGTGCTAAGTATTAGAGTCAAGATTTGAACCCAGGTCCTTTGGTTCTAGTGCTCTTCCCACCACAGCCCACTGCCTCCCCAAGACCCCCTTGCATTCATAATGTACTCTTCTGCATAGGTGAGCATGGTACAATTCACTCACTATCAGTAGAACATAGCAGATATCATAAGAAAATTTTCCAGGACCCGTGACCTCATACATGGTCTTCTTTGACCAGAGATAGCTGGTGGAGATCACAGACACATTCTTTGGCTCTAGAACAGGAGATATCTGGCTTGTGGGGATTGAAGCTATACACATGGCCTATTAGCATCACCAGCTACCCAATTTTGCTACCTAACCACAATGAATTCTATCAGTGAATGAAATCTGAACCCACAAAGATGAAGTGTGCCAGCTATTGAGTCCAGAGTCTTAGCTGGAATGCCCAAAGTGAAGGTAGCCCTCTCTCAGGGAGTTTAGAGAACTTGGGTTCTGCATACCAGTCATGGGTCCTATCCCTCCTAACCAGTCCCTTGCTTCAGACCTCACTTAGGGGCTTGTCAGCTCTACCCATGGTAAACGTCAGCCAACTTTCCACAATTTTTCTATGCTCCACTTCCCTGGTAATATATTTCCCTCACATTGCTAGCTCTGCTTCCAGCCCATCCCCTATGGGTATGATCTAGGAGAAAAGTAACCCTTCTGGAGATGACCCAGCAACTACCTAGGCAGACTCTAAAGCCCCTGCCTCCTCAGTAGCCACCACTACCAGAGACCCAGAAAAAGAGTGTTCTCACCATCAAATTTCTTGGCACTGTCAAATGGTTCAACGGATATGGCTTTATCAATGAAAATGATACTAAAGAAGATGCATTGCCATCTGTTTTGCCTTGGCACCCTGAGGACCACAGGGCCTTCCCATCTGAAAACTTCTATATGTGCTGTCTCCTCTTTTTAGAGTGTGAACTCCCAGAATGAGAGCGGGGACTGTCTCACTTCAGTTTCTATTCCCAGCATTTAGCGCACAGCTTTGCACATGTAAGTATCTAATAAATGCTTTTCCATTCCTATATTCACTTATCCAATGTGGTTTTTCATTTTTAGGTATCATTCGCCCCTTTTGTTTTCTGTTCCATAAGTGATTTTTTCAGTATAATTATCCACTCCAAGAAAACCCTCCTTTGTTACAGTTACCAAAAACCAAGTGACCGTGTCTGATGACATGTGACATTCCACATCCCTAATCTACCACCTTTCTATTAAAAATATCATAGATCGGGAACTGGAAGGAACCTTAGAGACCCATCATTTTACAAAGGAGAAACGTGAGGCCCAGGATCATAGAGGTAGTAAACCTCGAAGGTAGTCTTATCGTCATTTTGCAGTTGAAGAAACCAAGATTCAGAAAGCTTAAATGGTGCGTCCAAAGTGCCCTGGCTATCAGTAGTGGAGCTGGAGCCAGAAATCAGGTCCCATGAGTTCCCTATTATAGTAATAATGCCTCAGATTTCTTACTGTTGCTGAGCTTTCTCGTCTCCAGAGAGCTGCCTGCTACAAAGGCCCTGTCTGGGTTGTTAACTGATTTGTGTTGTGTTGTGTTGTGTTGTGTTGTGTTGTGTTGAAGAAGAGTGGAAGAAGGGAACTGCTCCTCCCTTAGCTGAGGACCTTGCCTTTTACTCTACTGAACAATCAGGTCATTTGGCATTAGCTCACTTTTCTACATTTCTCTTCCTTTCAAAAATCCCTGACATCATTCTCTGCTCTCCCTTCCTTTTCCCCAGTTTCCAACAAAGAAGTACCCCTTCTCCTTGCCAGCTCTTCTATATGTGTCCTTGATCCCCTCCCCTCTACTGCCTTCAAACATGCCCAAGTCTCTTCTGTCCTTAAAAAAAAAAAAAACATTTACTAGACCTTCACTTCCCCTTAAGCCAGTGGTTCTCAACCTTCCTAATGCTGCAACCCTTTAATACTTGCATGTGGGCAGACCCTCCTGGAGACAGATAGAGGAGCAGTGTCTCAGTTCCTAAGACCATCGGAAATATGTGTTTTACAATGGTCTTAGGCGACCCCTGTGAAAGGGTCGTTCAACCCCCAAAGGAGTCACGATCCACAGATCGAAAACCGCTGCCTTAAGCCATTGGACTATCTCTCCTTCCTCAGTCAGATTCCTTGAAAATGCTTCCTCTCCTCTCACTCTTCAATCCTTTGCAGTCTGGCTTTAGACTTGCCAATGCTCATGGTCTTTTCTTAGTCCTAATTCTTATTTATCTAAATACTGACTGTAGCACTATTAACCTTCTCCTGGATACTTTTTAAAAATCTCTGGCAGGGGTGTGTGTGTTACTCTCTCCTGGTTCACTTCCTGCCTGTCTGACAATTTCTTCTCAGTTTTCTTTGTTGGTTCATCATTCACAACACTCTCCCTAACTATGGCTGTTCCCCAAGGTTCTGTCCTTGGTCCTCTCCTCTTCTTCCGTTGGTAAACTCATCAGTTCCTATGTGTTTAATTATCCTCTCCACATAGACAACTCCCAGATCTATATACCCAGACCCAATCGCTCCTCTGAGCTTCAGTCTCAGACCGCCAATTTTCTATTGGGCATTTTGAATTGAATGTCTTAGACACATCTTAAATTCGATGTGTTTGAAAATGAACTCATCATCTTTCCACCCAAAGCCTCCCATCTTCTACACTTCCCATTTCTGACAAAGGCAGCACCATCATTTCATTGCCTCACATTCAAAACTCAGCACTATCCTAGACTCCTCCTCACTCTTCCTCACTCCATACACCCAATCCATTGACAAATCTTGCCATTTCTACCTTCATAACAAGTCTTGCATCTGACTACTCTCCATTCACACAGCTACCACTTTAGTACGGGTTTTAATCACCTCTGGACTATTCTCCCTTACTCAAGTCTCTCATCACTCCAGTCCTTTCTCCATCCTGCTGACAAAGTAACTCTCTTTTAGCATAGATCTGACCATGTGATTCCCTATTCAAACAAACCCAATGACTTTCTATTGCCTGTAGAATAAAATTTAAGCCCCTCTATTTGATTTTGAAAACACTACATAACTTGGATCCTGCCTATCTTTCCAGCCTCATTGGACATTACTTCTCTTCTCACACTCTTTGATCTGGCCAAACTGGCTTTCTATCTGTTCCTCACATACCACCCTTCATCTTTCATCTCTGTGCCTTGGCACTAGTCATACCCCATGCCTGGAATGCCTTCCCTTCTCACCTCTGCCCCAAAGAATCCATCTCTTTTAAAATGCAGCTGGGGCACCATCTTTAGCATGAAACCTCTCCTGATCTCCAATTTCTGATGTCCGAACTACTTTATATTTAATTACATTAGCTTTCTGTATATTATATACATAATGCATATATATGTACACATACAAGTTATATATGTATTTATATATGCATACATATATGTATATATTAACACATATATGTTAATTCCTCCAATATGTATACATTAACATATATATTAATCCACCCCAATTAGAATGGAAGTTCCTTGCTAATAAGGATGGTTTAATTCTTTGGACTTGTATCCCCAAGACTTAGCACCATGCCTGGCACATAGTAGGTACTTGATAAATGCTTCTTGATTGATTGACACTGGGCAGAAGACTTTGAGAGCACAGGACAGCTGTCTTGAGGCAGTGTGATTCAGTAGCTACAACACTGGGACTTGAGTTAGAACACCAGCTCTACCACTTAAAACCAATGTGACCTTAGGCAAGTCAACTAGGTGCCTCAGTTTCCTCATCTGTAAAATAAGGCAGGATGGACTGGACGATCTCTGAGGTCACTTCCAGTTCTAGTTCTGTGAGTTTACAGATTCAGAACCATAGGCTCATTGATTCTGGGGCTAAGAGGAACCTTAGAATCCATCTATTCCAGTCTCCTCATTTTACAAATGAGTGAATTGAGGTCCCAGGAAGTTAAGTGACTTGCCCAGAGTCACACAGTGGCACATCCAGGATCCAAACTCAGACCCTCTAACTTCAGATCCAGCACCCTCTCCAATGCGCTAGGCTGTCTTGACTTGAAGAATTTGAAAGGTGCTGATTTGAAAGAGAGAAAAGGCTTCTTGCTCTGCTTGGTCCCATAGGATCATCTGGTGGAATTTACAAAGGTAGATTTTGACTCAAAGCGAGGAAGATCTTTCTAACAATTAGAGCTCTGTCCAAGTAGGATGGACAACCTCGGGAGCCCATAGGGTTCTCCTCATTGGAGGTTTTCCAGTGAAGACTAGAGGACCACTTGGGTATCATGCAGTGAAGAGTCTCTTTCAGAGGTTGGTTGGGCTAGATGAGGTCTCTTCCAGCCCTGGAATCCCATGGATCTCCACTCCTGCTAAGCACTGTCAATGTTCCCCACTTCCCATTTCCAGTTCAAAGAAAGTCAGACCCCAGTGCCAAGCTGAAGAGAAAAACCATGAAATTCAGTGGATGGAGAACTAACTAAGGTTTCTTGGACTGGTAGGGAAAGTGCTTCAGTTATTTAGCTCCCTCCTGCTATTTCATGCCACATTTATAACCATCAGAGCTCCTGGGGCCCCGGCAGCAGCTCTGATGCTCCCCACTGTGGGTTCAGAAAAAAGGTTTTCCTCCTTGGTTTACAAGTTGCTGATAGGAGGAGAAAAAATTACAACTCTGGAAAGCCTATGAACAGGGTCAAAAGAGAGACAGGTCATAGGAAAGGTTCAGGATGAGTAGAACCAGGGAGGTGGATGGATGAAGGAAGACAGCAGGTCCTTAAGACTACCTCAGAAGCAAACCACCTCTTCATCTGATACAGTGAGAAGAGGAAGAAAGAAATGTGAACTTCATTTCAAGGACCTTTGCCAAAGACGGATGGTTCAGGGGTGTGACTTTTTCTCCCCAACCGCTAGATTTCCAATCTCTCAAATCAGACCTCACTAGGGAAAAGGCTCAGAGACTACCCAACACCTTTAAAAGACAGTAAGATCTCAGATTCATAGACTTACAGCTGGAAGGTTAAGTCTCAACTCCCTCATTTGTCAGGAGGAAGAAACTGAGGAAATAGAGCTAACACATATCTGAGGAGCATTCGAACCCAGGTTCTTCTGACTCCAAGTCCAGGACTTTCTTCATTAAGGCACACTACCTGTCTCTTCTAAAGGGGTTAGCTTCAGGTATCTGGGGGAGGAAAGGTGTTTTCTCTCCATTCTAGGGTAGAGACAGAGAAAAAAGAGGCTCTGGAAGGGGAGTGGGTGGGAAATGAGATAATTTGTCAAAGAGCGCTAACATCTGTGAACAGCTCTATGCCAATGAAAGGTATTATTAAATTAAACCAATGACTGGGTGTGGGGGGAGATGAGGGGGAGGGAGGGTACAGGAGGAGGCGGGGGCGGCAGAACATTCTGGTACCGCAAATATAAGCTCATAAGTATGGCAAGATTCTTTTTGAGTAGGCAGCCCTCTGTGGCAGGCATTTTCCCCTTTAACCTGAATATTGGAGAAGTTCTGCATGGGACTCACGCACATGATCACTGTCAAGCATTGATGCAGAAGCAGAGAGCTTGTCATGATCCAAAGGACATGGGTAACAACAGCATGGGGGAGGGGAAAGGGAAGTGTGGAGTCAGGGCAGAGGGGTTAAGGGACAGAGGAAGGAAGGGGAAGGGGGCAGGGAGATAGATGGTGGGGGGACATCCTGACACGAGTAGGAGCAGTGACTGTAAAAGTATGAGACTTAAAGAAAAAAACTTAATCAGAGGACAGGAGAGGACATAGACCTGTGATTTCATTGGGAATGTCAAAATAAGGAAACTTCACCTGCCAGGGTAGACTGGCACATTTGTGCAACTTAGAGCCTTTTGAAGAGTTGCCTGAAGCACTAAGAGATGAATAACTAAGAGGGAAGTCACTTGCCCAGGGCCACACAGTGGGCACATGCCTTAGAGAGCTGACTTGAAGCAGTGATGGTCTCCAAAGTAGAGGCTCCCTGGAGGCTGTGACATTATCCCATCTGTGGTGGCCTAACAAGAATGGATCAATCAAAGGTCTTACTCCACCTTCATCAGGTGAACATTGATCCCTCAGGGCAGGTTTGCAAGTGCCATTAGAAAATCCCTCCCCATCCCCTGCTCACTTCCCCTCTGAGAGCAGGCTCTATGTTTCATGATAATGGTTAGTGAGAACCACCTCCACCTCCACCTCCACCCCCACCCTTTCCTTTTTGGGTAGGACAAAGTAACACAGGATAAGCAGGCATGGATAGGTTATACTGAATCCCAGACACCATTTTATTTTTACCCCCAAATCCATCTATTACTCTCCAGGACACCACCAACCTTCCAATCACCCTGGTTCTTGTAACTTCAGTATTATCTTCAACTACTTACTTTCTCTCACCTGATATCTAAATATGAATGAATGAATAAATAAGGCATTTATGAAGCTCTTAGTGTATGTAAAGCACTATACTAAATGGTGGCGATATAGGCAGGAAACGAAGCCAGCCAGTCCTTGCTCTCAAGGGGTTTACAATCCAACAAGAGAGAAAGAAACACATTTGGAAGGTTTCAATTGCAAGTCAGATGGGAAGGTCCATTGGTCCTTGGGGACCATGTTACCAAATCTTATCAGTTCTACCTTCTCATCTCTGACATCTGTCCCCTTCTCACCCACCCCTGACATAAGCCACCAACCCAGGAGAAGCCCTCATCTCTCTTGCCTGGACTACTGCAATGGCTTATGGTCTGCCTCAGGTCTCTCCTCCTCAGGTCTCCAATCCAACTCCACTCACCTGCCAAAGTGATTTTCCTAATCACAGGTTTTACCATGTCAGGCTCTTACTCAATAAACACTTATGTCTCCCTATTGATCCTAGGATCAAATGTCATTTTGTCTTATCTCATTCTTTTTTTAAATTCTATTTTTATGTAAGTTTTGTGATGTGCACAATTAAGTGCTATGCTCATGAGCAAAGCAGAATTGCAATAGCTCAAAAGAAACTTGAGATGCGCAAATTTAGACATTTCTATTCCAAATGTTCATATGGACTATTTGTGCCTAACCTGTGGTAGAGCTTTCTGAGCTCATATTGATGTGATCAGCCACAGTAGGATACACTGTACCTTGGATTCCAACATAGTGATGTCATTTTGGCCCACTTCAAGCATGAAGGACAACAAACAACCAGTAAAGCAGTACAGGCATGAAACAAAAATCAATAAATAAGCACATATTTTTTTCCAATTTTTTTGCTGATATGGTACATAACAAAAAACTGAACACAACTGAAAAGTTAAGTGATCTGCCCAGGGTCACACAGACAATAAGTATCAGGCAGGATCTGAACCTAAGTCCTCTTTGATCTGAAGATAGCCTTTTAATCTACTACGCCCCGATGTCCCAAAATGAATAGAGGAGAATTTGTGCACCTAAATCAGGGTTGTTTCCTTCAAAATAGTGATCTTGGGAGGCTGTACACTTATTCTAGGTGTGCTACCAGGACTAACACACCTCACAGAATCACAGAATTGGGGAGTTAGAAAGCCCCTCTCCCCCATGGCAGTTATCTAGGCAACCTGCATCCAAAAGGAATCCCCACCAGAACATAGTGTGCTTACCAGTGGTTGTCTGTCCAGCCTCTGGTCGCAAACTTTCCTTCCTCTCACCCCGCCCCCTAGACCCACTCCCCAGGCAACTGATTGAACTCTGCAGCATCTCTAATGGTCAGGAAGTTTTCTTGGACATCAAGTCTAAATTTGCCTCTTTAGTTCTGCCATCTGAGCCTGAGCAGAGCAAGCTTAATTCCCCCTTCACACAACAGCCCTTCCAATGTTTGCAGGCAGCTATCCTGATCCCCATCCCACCCCCAAGCCTTCTTTTCTGTTCCTTCGCTCAATCCTCCATATTGCCCTCCTTTGGACACTCTACACCTCATCAATGTCTTGAATCATCGCACCCGGGACTGAATACAACATTCCAGATGAGGTCTGATAAGATCAGAGTAGAGTGGCACCGTTATCTCCCAATTCCTAGAAACCTCAACCCTCTTCATGCAGCCCAAGATCTCATTAGCTTTTTGGCTGCCTCCTCATATCACTAACTCATATGGAGCTCGCAGTCTATAAGAATCCCCACATCTTCTTCACCAAAACTGCTCTCTAACCATGCCTCCCCAGTCTCGTGATTGTGAAGTTGATTTTTGCACCCAAATGCAAGACTTTAAATTTATCCATCAAGTGGGTCTTCACTGCTGTGTGGCAATCTGGTTTACACTCATCTCTTACTCTCTGTCATACTCCCTACAGCTTCTAAATTTTTGGCTTCACCGATCTATGCTGTATCCCCCCAGTAGCTCCTTGAAGGCAGAGGTTGCTTCATGCCTTTGTATACCCAGAGTCTGGCATAGTATCTTGCAAACAGAAAGTGTTTAATAAATGTTTGTTGCATTTAACTGAATTGTGCCTTTTATTCTTTTCTCAACCTCCCACCTCTATTCCCTACTCTTGACAGGTGTCTTCACCTGACTCCCATAACGTTCTTCTTTTTCATCTAACCTTCTGCTTCCATGGCTATCATCATCACCTCTATAGAGAGTATTCTCAGATTTATATCTACACTCCCAACCTTGTCCCAGAGCTTCAGTTTCTTATTTCTAATTTCATGCTGGATATTTCAAGCTGGATCATAGACCCAGACCTGAAAGGGAAACTAGATGCCATGTAGTCCAACCCCTTTGTTTTACAAGGATAAGGAAAAGGAAACTTAGAGGTTAGTGGCTTACCCAAGGCATCGGGATTCAAACTCAGGTCCTATGACTCCCGTTTTCAGCATTCTTTCACCTGCACTATACTAGATGTCCCACCAACACCTTGAATGCCACAAGCCAAAAACAAGGTCATCTTCCTACCAAAATCTACTCCTCCCTTAACTTATCTGTTTCTGTTTATGGAACCTCCATCTTTCCAGGAATTCAGGATCCGAATCTCAGTTTTGTCTGACTCTCTCATCTCTCTCTCTCTCTCTGCCTCTTATCTCAAGGCAATCCATTGCCAAGTCTAACTCCACAATATCCCATATTCTTCTCTTTGTTCTCTGCTAAAATTCCCTTAGCTCATGCCCTCATTCCTACCATTGTAATAACCTCCTAACCGGCCTTCCTGCCTCCATGCAATTCCTCCACCAAAGTAATAGTTCCAATGGCCAGATCTGTTAACATTACTTCTCTGAAAACCTTCTATGGTTCCCTGTTGCTCACTGAATAAGGTATTAATTCTCACACTGGAATTTGCAGCCCTCCACAATATGATTCCAACCTACCTTTCCATTCTTATTTCTACTACATACCAAGGCAGCTAAGGGGCTGGTTAAAGTGGTTAAAGTGTTCAGCTTAGAGTCAGGTAGACCTGAATTCAAATCCTGCCTCAAACTCTTACTTAGTTATGTGGCCTTGAATAAGACATCTAACCTCTCTGAACTTTTCTTATCTGTAAAATGGGAATAATTATAGCACCAACCTACTGTGAAGGCCAAATGAGATAATTCATGTAAAGTGCTTTGCAGACACCATATAAATACTACCTATTATTACTATTGTCTCTAGGAGAAAATATGAACTTTGTTTAATTTTTAAAATTTCTCTAGCACCAAGGACAGTGGCACACATTAGAGGCTTAATAAATGCTTGTTGATTGACTAATACCTAATTTGTGAATAAACTTTATCCATCCCTTCATCACTATTTGAGTAATTATTTTTCTCTTTTTAATTTTTCCTAATTTATTAACTTACTTTTTAACATTCTTTTTAAAAAAAAAAATTAGTCTCCAGTTCTTTCCCTCTCTCCCACTCCTTTCCTGCCCATTGAGAAATCAAACAATATCAATTATACATGTGAAATCGTGCAAAACATATTTCCATCTTAGCCATGTTGAAAAAAAAGGCAAGAAAAATAAAGAAAGTGAAAAAAATATATTTCAATTTGCACTCAAAGTTTATCAGTTCTCTCTCTGGAGGAGCATAGCATCTTTCATTATGAGGCTTTTAGAATTGTTGTGGCTCATTGTACTGATCAGTCTTTCACAGTTGATCGTTATTATAATATTGCTGTTACTGTATACAATGTTCTCCTTGTTCTACACACTTCACCTTGCATGAGTTTACTTAAGTATTCCCAGGTTTTTCTGAAAGCATCCTGCTTATCATTTCTTGCAACACAATAGTCTTTCATCACAATCATATACGGTGACTTGTTCAGCTATTCCTCAGTTTCCAATTTTTTGCCACTACAAAGAAGAACTGCTACAAATATTTTTGTACATAGAGATCCTTTACTTTTTTCTTTGATCCCTTTGGAGTACAGACTTAGTAGTAATATTGTGGCACATGCACAATTTTATAGTCCTTTGGACACAGTTCTAAATTGCTTTCCAGAATGGTTGGACCAGTTCACA
Organism: Pseudochirops corinnae; assembly: GCA_028646515.1. NCBI lineage: Eukaryota > Metazoa > Chordata > Mammalia > Diprotodontia > Pseudocheiridae > Pseudochirops > Pseudochirops corinnae. The sequence continues at coordinate 28,700,904 of CM053586.1, forward strand.
ACTCCACCAACAATGCATTAGTGTTCCTATTTTTCCACATTTCCTCCAGCATTTGTCATTTTCCTTTCCTGGCCAGTCTGATAGGTGGGAGGTGGTACCTCAGAGTTATTTTATTTTAATTTGTATTTCTATTAAAGTACATTTTTTGAAGGCAAAAAGTCTGTCACTTTCAAAAATTAAATGTTATTTTATTTTCACAAAGATCTGTCTTCTCTGCACCCTACCTTTCCCCCTCCACAACTGAGAAAGAAAAAAAAAAAAACAAATAAATCCTGGCCATGTCACAAAAAATCCCAATCTACTGTCGTTTTTAAAAAATCTTTGCTTCTCTAGCTCCAAATACTATACCTGATATAAAAGTAAGCACTAAATAAATATTTGTCGAATTAAATTCTGAAACTACCTTCAGAATTTGGGAGCAGCACAAGAAATTCTATCTCACAGTTTCATAGGCAAACCATAGTTTTTAACCTTAAAGGTAGTACAGTGAATAAAATGCTAGGCTTGGAGTTTGGAAGATCTAGGTTCAAATCCTCCCTCCTACATACACTAATTGCCTGACCCTGGGCAGGTCACTTCACTTGTCTGGGCTCAATTTACCATATCTGTAAAATGAGAGTAATGGCTGCTATGAGATATCCTGAAGTAGTGGTTAAAGGACTGTTTTATAGTCAGAGAGCCCTGTTCCAGTCCTGCTTCTGATATATACTCGCTGAGTGATCACGGGCAAATCATTTACCCTCTTAGTACCCTAGCAACCATTTAAACTCATTGTTAAAGTCTTCTTTGGAGTCAGCCTGCAATGGAGGAGTGGATTTCCACACCAGGAGTTCATACGTCCATGAAATCAAGGTTTGAACCCCTCCTCCCCCCAAGAAAAACCCACAAAGCGGTGACAATGACTTCACCGGGGCCAATGTTAATTGCTGGGGATACAAAGAAAGACAAAAAATAGTTCCTGCCATCAAGGAGCTTACAGTCTAAGAGAATACTAAATTTGGCGTCGGAGATCCGAGTCTGAATTCTGACTCTGGATTTGCTATTTGTGTGACCCTAGGCAAGTCATTTCCTTTCTCTGGGGCTCAGTTTCCTCCTCTGTAAAATGAAGGGTTTGGTCTTAGCTAAACTTAAAGGTTCTTTCCAGCTCTAAATCTATGCTTCCATGGGGCTGTATTTAATGGGCAGAATAAATACACAATTCCTCTGGATCTGAGTGGGAGTTAAATTGAATCCATAAAATCTATGATCCCGTGATCTCTCCCGTCCCTAAATATTCCCAGGAAAAGATATTCCACCTCCTCTCTCTGCCATAAGTTGTAGCGGCTCCGGCCACAAATGGTCAAGGATTTCCTCCCCCTCTCCAAACTCTTGCAAGAGCCGCTTGTGTCCTCTGATTAAATCTGAACATAGGAATATTCCAGAGCGGACGAAGGAGACAAGGTAATAGCTCTGCCCCTGGCTGGGCTGGCCATGCTCCTCTGGCAGTGGGGCAAGGGGCTAGGGTTTCTCGCAGCGTGGTTGGCCGGCACACTGCTGAGGCGGCTATTTAGTCCCCTAGCCATGCAGTCCCAGTGATTGCTTTTATTAGAAAATTTAATGAAAAAACTATATGAAGCCCCTGCCAGAAAGAAGGGGAGGGGAAAAAAGCAGCTAATAAGATTTCGCACCAAGTGTGGAGAGAAAAGAAAGGGGGGAGGAAGCACATTAGGAGTCAGATAATGAGATAAATGAAAGACCGCAGGGAAGATAATTTTTGCAGACTTGCTGGGTGGTTGTAAAAATTTTAATTTGCTGAATTCTCTTTTCCCCTTTTCTCCATTTCTGTCCACCCTTCCCTCTTACTCTCTCTTCTCTCTCTTTCTCTCTCCTTTTCTCCCTCTTCCTTTCTCTTTTCTTCTCCTCCTCCCTCCCCTCTCTTCCTCCCTCCATTCCTCCTCTTCTTTCTCCCCTTCTCTCCCTCCATCTCTCTCTCCTTCTTCTGTCTCTCTCTCTCCTTCCTTTCTTTCCTCTCTACCTTTTTTCTCTCTCTTTCTCCCTTCTGTCTCTCCCTCTTTCCCTCCCCCTCTTTCTCTCCCTCAGTCTTTCTCTCTCTCCATTCTCCTCTTTCCTTGCCTCTATGTCTCTTCTTCCTTCTCTCTATCTCTTCTTCCCTCTGTTTCTCTGTCTCTCCTTATCTCTTCTTCCTCTTTCTCTCTCCTTCCCTTCCCCCCCTCTGTCTCTGTTTGACATCTCTCTATCTTTCTCTCTCTCCACCCATCCTTCTGTCTCTTTTTTATCTGCCTCAGCACATAATTCCACTGTGTCTTCTTCTCTCTTCAATTTGAGGTCAAGTCCTATTTCACTGACTGAGTTTGAGGGTTGTTACCTTATGCTAAAGTCCAGTCAAAAGAGCTAATGCATCCTCTACCTTCCAGGAGATTAGGCTTTAGTTTTCATTGGTTAGAGAGTGGGAGGAAAAGAGTACAAGGGTCGGATAATGGAGGAGGAGGGTTCCGGGATGCTGGCTTATCAAATAGCCAGGAAGTAAGAAGCATGAGAAAGCCCCCGCTGCTCCCGCAAATAGATTCATGGAGATGCCCGCCTCCCCATCTGTACTCTGCTCCCAAGCAGAATGCCACCTCCATGGGATGCCAGGCCTGAACAGAAGGGCCATGGGGCACATGGCAAGCATGTGGCATGAGTCTGCCGTGCCAACCTGCCTGGGCCAAAGCCTTTATTTCTAGCTGCTGGGGCCTTCTATTTCCCAGCTCTCCTTGCCTCCAGAGAACCATTCTCCTACCTTCTCCCCTTCCTGGACAGTGGAGACAGGAGGAGGTTTCTCTTTTTCTGGAAGGCAAAACCATTGTCCCCTGACAGTTCATATTTCAAGATCTCACCACTCATTCATTTTAAAATTAATATTTATCTCTACATACCACGTGCAAGACTCCTCTCTTTGCAGAAAGACTTTCCCCAAATCAAATTCCTTTCTTCTTGTTTTGAAAGCATATAATTGTCATTTTCTAATTTTTATTTTATTTTAAATTAACAAGCATTTCTTTTGTCTTCCCCTCATGTCCCCTCAATTGAAGAAAATAAACAAATAAAAACCAACCGCCTGTATCGACTCTGTGTCTTCAACCAAAACAAAGTCTCCCATTGGTCATGTCCAAAAAATGTGTTTCTGCATTTTGAGTACATTCATTACCTTCCTGTCAAGAGGTGGGGAGCAGGCTTAAAGATATATGTTTCCTTTTGTTCAGACCCTAAAGAATATGAAGATAATCCTCAGTGTGGTACGGTAGAAAGAACACTGGATTTGGAGTCCCAGGAAATGAATTCAAATGCTACCTAAACTATTAGGTCTCTAATAACTGAGCAAGGATCATGGATGACCTGAGAACAGAGGGCAAGTGACCACTACCTAAGTGGCTACAGTTATCAGGGGAAATCACTCATGAGGTACTTATTTCCAGTTCAACTCAATTTAACACACATTTTTGTGGCAGACCTTGGGCAAGTTCTCCATTGTTCAGTTATTTTCAGTCATGTCCAACGCTTCATGACCCCATTTGGGGTTTTCTTGGCAAAGATACTGGAATGGCTTGCCATTTCCTCCTCCAGCTCATTTTTACACATGAGGAAGCTGAGGCAAACAGGGTGAAGTGATTTGCCCAGGGTCACACAGATGGTTAAGTGTCTGAGGCTAGATTTGAACTCAGGAACATGAGTCTTTCTGACTCTAGGCCCAGAGTTGTATCCACTGTACTATCTTTCTGCCCCTCATGCTGGCTTGCTGGAGCTATAAAGATAAAATCCCCTGCCCTCAAGGAGCTTACAGGTCATGCCACTGAGGCACAAATTGAGGGTGCTTCCTTGAAGGAGTTTCCCTAGCCTCCCTCACCTTTCCTGGGAGAGGCTCAGTCTGTATGAGATATAGAGCGTTATATACATTCAAGCAATTATTATCACTATTATGTCATCCTAATTACTGTCAGAATAAGGCAGCTCGTTTTGTGGGAAAAGGGAATTTCCTAGCACAGACACTCAGATATTGTAAATAATCTCATCAGGCCTTTGGGCTCATCAGGGTAAATCAAATGGAAATCAGACTGCAGTCTAATGGAAGGAAATCAGAGAACCCAGAGATCAATCAATCAAGCAATGAGTATTTATTAGATGGTCGACTACGAGCCAGAGAGCAGCGGCAGGGGAGGGCCTTGTGCAAGCCCCAGCTCTGACTCTCACTGACTGTGTGACCTGGGAAAAGACCCTTTAACGCTCTAGGCCTCAGTTTTATAGAAAAAGAGTGAGGAAGGGGGGGAGAGAGGAGAGAGGGGAGGGTGGAGAAGGAGAAGGAAGAGAGAGAAAGAGAGACAGAGAGAGAAAGGAGAGAGGAGAGAGGAGAGAAGAGAGAAAGAGAGAAAGAGAGAGAGAGACAGAGAGACAGAGAGAGAGAGGAGAGAGAGAGAGAGGAGAGAAAGGAGAGAGGAGAGAGAGAGAGAGAGAGAGAGAGAGAGAGAAATACACAGGCACAGACACAGAGACACAGGCAGACAGAGAGAGAAACCAGAGTGGGGCCTGGGAGGCAGAAGCCCTGAGGACCAACACCATCCCTGCCATGACCTCACTAAGAGAACTTGAGTAAATTACTGAACTTCCCTAAATGCCAGTTGCCTCCCAGTTGGGTAGGGGTGGGGGTCATAAAATTATAGATCTCGAGCTGGAAGGGACTTCAAAGGATTTTGATTTAATAAAAAGAGAAAATTGAGTAAGAGAAGTGACTTACCCAGGGCCACTTGACCAGTAATCCCCAGAGCTGGGGTTTGAGCCCTCTACTCCTTTCAGCTCTTCAGCTCTGACATTCTGCAATTTGGTGATCCTTTTCTCGAGGTGGGGAATTATAATTAGGGTTTGAGAGGTGACTGCCCCCTACTTCTGAGCCATCTCAGGAGCACCCACATTTGAAAGAGCTACACTCCCTGTATCTGCAAACAGGTGCACAGAGACATATATATTTTGCACCTGGACACACAGGAACACAAGGGCACACATGTCTCTCCCCAAAGTCTCTCTCCCTTCTGTCCTGCCCCCCCCCCCAGTTTCCCACAGTGGGTTGAGGAGCATCAGGAATGTATAGCAGCTTGGCAAACTCTAGCCTAGCCCTGTAGGGTACCCCCACCACCTCATGCCCACCTCCACCCCCACTCTGTGTATGTAAGTCTGTGTAAGTTCATCCCTCCTCCCCCACACCCTCCCTCCTTTCCTCTCTCTGCTTCTCTCGATGGAGAAAGCACAAATTAGGCAGAAAAGAAAATGTTGACAGTTCTCAGCCCTCCCTTGCTGGGGATAAAGAGAAATACGTTAACGGTTGAAGCTTTATGAGGATCAAACACAGTTTGTGAGATGCTTCAAATATATTATTCATCTCAGCAATGAGATGCGATCTTGGGCTTTTTCTTTTTGCCCCATCAAGAGGAAGCCTCGGCTACTGCAGAGATAGATGCTGGGCTCCGGGGGGCTCAGCCCAGATGGCTGTTTCTTCACTATTAAGACAACAGCTCTTCTTGTCTTTCTCCTCAAACCCCTCTAAATAAGATGGATCCACATGTCCAGGACCCCAGGGGCGTAAGACATTATTTGAAGTCCCAAAGAATTGAACTACAGATAAGAAGGCCTTGAATTCAAAAGGGAAGGCTGCTATCCCTCCTCTCCCTGACAAATAGGACCAGATGCAGTCCTATGGAGATTTGGGGATGGATCAGTTGACCTGTTAGAGGATCAGCATGTAAATTGTATGTTTTGGTTATGCAAAGATCGCAGGACCACAGACTGGGATCGTAGAGGGTTTATAGAGGCCGTCTCATCTTACCCTTCCTTCTTCAAATGAAAAAACCAAGACCCAGAGATGGCAAATGATGGCTAAGTAATTGAACCAGGATTTGAACCCAGGCCAGAGAAAGTTAAACCAAAAGCTATCCAGGCCATCTCCCACCCTTCAAGAAAGACAGTCCCCAAGACATCGCAGGCAGATGTCAGAGCCTTTTATTCAAGATCTTTGAAGAAAAAGTTTTCCAAACTCCCTTGGTCATGTACTCCCATGTCTCACAATCTGAATGGCTGGACAGTCTTCCTAATGTCTAAGGACTGTTTGTTGTGTTTTGGGTTTTGCATCCCCAGTGCCCTGCACATAGTAAGCACTTAAACGCTTGTTGAATCCAACTGAATTCAGTTCTAGGCTCCCTACTGTTATAGGATGCTGTGTCATCTCTCCCGCTTCAGAGCTTTGGCTCACCCATTGGGTCAGGACTCCAGCAGACTTGTCCCTCCACTAGAACGCAAGCTTCTGCAAGGCAGGGATTGTTCTTGTCTTTCACTTTGTCCCTAGCACTCAGCACAATACCTGGCACACAGTTAATAAATGCTCATCCACCAGCTGACTAACTGATCTTTCTCTCCCTTCAAGGGACCTATCTTTCTGCCACCTACTCTCTTCCTGTCCCACCAAGATCAGTCCTGAAGGAAACGAGATGGTGATAAGCCTGGGTGTCAGGATCCCTGAGTACAAGTGCCACTCCTGCCATGACTTCTCTAGGTGAGCCTCCAAGACACTGAACTGCCCTGAATGTCACCTTCCTCCCCTATAAACTGAAGGGGTTCATAGGATAATAGATTAAGAGCTGGAAGAAATTTCAATGGACACCAAGTCCAACCTGTCATTTTATAGATGAGAAAATGGAGACACAAAGAAATGAAACCTCCCTGTCCAATGTTTCCAATCTGCCATGGGATTCCCTGGGAATTCTAATTCTGTCCACTGAGATTGAAAATTGAGAGGGGGCAAACTCCATTGACACTGCCAAGTATAATACAAAACTTAACACACCATACAAGCATTTGTTAGACACTTACTACATTCAAGATAACAACACACAAAGACAAAAACAAAATGCCCAAGAGGAGCATTCATTCTACTGAGGGATACAGCCAGCAATCAGACAAATTCATATGTAATAGTTTAAGGAAGGAGAGCTCTCAATTAATAAGACACGAATTGCTCATCTATGAATGTACTGGCCACAACTGTCCCTGATATGTGTGACCCTATATGTATATGTTCCTCCCATTGATGGTGTGGGGGACAGTGTGTCCTACCAAGGTTTATTGGGATTGCTGCTTTTATCATCATGCTATTTCATTAAATGTCTTTGCTTTGAATGGTCATCTTCAGTCCATGCTGTGCCCACTCTTGTCTTCATCCTTACCCATCAGACACTTGGACTCTACACCTCAGACCCCTCTTGACTCTAATAGATGTGCTTTTACCTCCCCTTCCCTGGATCCAAGCTTCCACCTCAGTTCCCAGCCATCTCTAGACAATGCTGCCACATACGTACATCCCCCTCCCTGTTTTCCAGAACCCTCTTATGCATTGCCTTCCTCCATTAGACTGTAACTTCCTTGAGGGCAGGGGACATTTTGCTTGCTCTTTCTTTCTATCCCTAGCTCTTAGCACACACAGTACCTGAAATAAAGTAAGTGCTTAGTAAATGCTTTATCTCTATCTGTCTAGCCTCTAACTAACTAATAAAGAAACACCTCAGTGGGGGCTCATTTTCTATGGTGAATGTGGACCCAGAGAGTACCTTGAACTGGCAATAGATTTTCTAAATATCCACACGGTAGGAGAGAGTGGCCCGAGTGCTACAGAAGCATGAAACCTGGTCATTCCCTATTTCCCTATACCCAACAAATTTATCTTCCCTTGTGGCTGACAGCATTGTGTCTTTAGGGATTTAAATCTGGAAGGTACCTTGGAGATAACCTAATCCAACCACTTCATTTTATAGATGAGGAAACAGGTTCAGAGAGGAGAAGCAATTGACCTGAAGTCATTTAGGTGATAAGTAGTGAAATGGGGGTTTCTCCTCAGGTCCTCTGAGTGCTACTAATTCTCTGTCCATTCATCACTTCTTGCCCTCTGGTTGAAATTAATGATAATGATACTAACAGCCAGGATTTACCTATCACCTACTATGTACTGGGCATTGCGCTAGTCATATACATTATTTCATTTGATCCTTACAACAACCCTGAGAAGTAGGTGCATTTTAGAGTGAAGGAAACTGAGGCACACAGGGGCTGATTGAATTGGTCAGTGTCACACCGCCAGTAAGTGTCTGAGGCTAGATTTGAACTCAGGTCTTCCTGACTCTGATCCAAGGGCTCTAACCACCAAACCACCTAGCCAATGAAGAAGCTGATAATTGGATGCCCTACATTGATGAAGTACCCATGACAAGACCCTCCATGAGCTGGATGCCAGCTCTCTGAGCTGTGTTTCCCCATCCAGCAACTGCCAACTCCAACATATGTGTTTCCCCACTCCCTCACTCCCCAGTCACACAGACCTTTTTTAGGGAAAATCACTGAGGAGGGAGATGGCGCCATATCTCAGCCATCATGGCAGAGCAGAAAGGGCTCCTCTTCCTCTTATTAGCCTGCTGTCTGACCTTGGGGTCACTCTCTCCCTTCACCTCTGGATGGATCAGGTTAGGTGACCTCAAAGGTTCCTGCCATTGCTAAATCCATGCTCTTTTATTGGATGAAGCCCCATGAAGCCATTAGAGGCAGAGGTAGAGTTTCTTCCATACCTGATCCCAAAAGCACTGGGCACAGCCTCAAGTGCCCTCCGAGGCCATCCAAACCTGGCCTTCCCCTCTACCTTGGAAGACTGGGCCTCACCTAATAAATTACCATCCGACAAGCTGTCAGGGCCTGGGAAATAAATAATGATATTTAACATTTTGTAATAACAACAATTAACCAGTAAATAATGTCCTTTAAACTGCAAACACCGGAGTAAATTAATTCTTCTAATGAGCTGTCAGGCATGGGAGTTTAAAAAAAAAGATGCCCATTTTCTTTTGGTGGTATTTGGCTGCTGAGTGAGCAAAGCTGGAAAAACCTAACCTCCAGGCCCTCATGATCTCATTAAAGGGAAGCCTTCTCGCTGCAAGTTTCATGTTTAATCGGCCCTCAGGGGCCGGGTTCCCCCACTGCGACATGCCAGGCTCACGCCAGCACACACGTGCATCCCCCTCCCTGCCTCTCCAGGGCTCCTGGCTCGTAGCATCACACGGTGCACTAGAGCTCCCCACCAGGTGCCATTCCCAAGGATCCTGGGGGATGGTGGGGACAAAAAGCATTTTAATTAGGGTTATTTTCCCCCTCTCTCTCCTTTCTTCCCTGTTTTTACATTCTCTGTTCTCTGACTTCCCTCCTCTCCAACATTCCCCTCCCCTCCCCAATGCATACACACTCCTAGGCTGGGGAAGAGAGTGGTTGTGGAGAAGAGGAAGGAGGGAAGTGCTCCCTGAGCTGAAGATCTGAAAGTGGGAGGAAAGGAAGAAATGGATGCTGAGAAGCAAAGAGCCCTGGACTTTGAGTCATTGAACATGAGCTCAAATCCCATCTTCTACTTACTACCTTGGTGATTTGGGGTAAACTATTTCTTCTCTCTCTGGGCCTCAGTTTCCCCATTGATGAAAAAAAAGGATAGGATTAAATGAGATCTAAGATCCCTTCTGGGCAGGTAGGTAATGCAGTGGATTGATAGAGAGTCTGAATTTCAGAAAGATCTGAATTCAAATCCACCTCAAGCACTTACTAGCTGTGTGACCCTGGACAAGTCACCTAACTCTGTTGGCCTCTGTTTCCCCATCTGTAAAATGAGCTGGAGAAGAAAAAGGCAAATTACTCCAGAATCTTTGCCAAGAAAACTCTAAATGGGGTCACAAAAAAAATCCAAAACAAAGATGACAAAATAACCTTCCATATTCAAATCTATGATTAATTGGTATTTGCCGTGTGATCTTGGAGAAGTTACCTACCCTCTCTGAGCTGCAGTGTTTTTCATGAGATTAGTTCAGAATGGGCAATAAATACCGGATCTATATCATTAGAACATAAGCTCTTTGAGGGTAAAAAACATTCATTTTATTTTTCCTTTTAGGTAAACAGTACCTGGCATCAGAAGATCTGATCTTGACGCCTTTATTTCCTTTTTTTGGTCTGTGTTTTCTTTCACAGCATGACTAATATGGAAATATGTTTTGCATGACTGCACATGTATAATCTATATCAAATTGCTTGCCTTTTCTGGAAGGGGAGAAGGGAGGAAGGGAGAGAATTTGGAACTTAAATTTTTTAAGTGAATGTTAAAAATTGTTTGTACATGTAATTGGAAAAATTAAAATAAAATAAATTTGAAAAAATGGATTGAAAAAAAAAGAAAGGAAATGCTCAGAGTCAGGAGATGGAGTGTTACAGATGGAGTGAAGACAGAACAGTAAGGAAGCTAGTGTCATCAGTTTAAGAGTGCATGGAAGGGAATAAAGCATAAAGATATTGGAAAGGTAAGAAGGAACCAGGTCAAGAAGGGCTTTGAATGCCAGACACAGAGATTTATATCTGATCCTGGAGGTCCTAAGGGACCACTGGAGTTTATTGAATAGGGGCATCGTGACATGGTAAGACATGTGATTTAGGAAGAACAATTGGACAGCTGGAGGGAGATACTTAAGGCAAAGAAACCAACCAGAAGCTATTATAATAGTCCAGCCTTGAAATGATGAGGGCCTACACCAGGCTGATGAAGATATTAGAGGAGGGAAGGGGATGTATATGAGAGACGTTATGATGGTAGAAATTACTGGACTTGGAAGTTGATTGGATGTTGGGGCTGAGAGAACCACTAAGAAACAGAATTAAAGACCACCAGAGGCAGGGGCAAGGGACTTGGATTTGAGGGGCAGCTAAGTGATGAAGTGAATAGAGCACTGTTCCTGGAGTCAGGGGAACCTGAGCTCAAATCTGGCCTCAGACATTTGACACTTACTAGCTGTATGACCTTGGGCAAGTCACTTAACCCCAATTGCCTTCCCTTCCACTCTCAAAAAAAAGGTCTTTCTGAGCACCAACTTTCTCCTCCAGAAATAATTATAATACTTATCCAAAGTCACATGAGAAAAGCTCTTTGCAAAACCTTAAATTGCTATGAAAACATGAGCCGTTATGGAGTACCTTGTAGCCAACACTGGAGTCTTCCTACACAGCTGAGCTTTTGGCTTCCCCTTTCTGAGATCTGGCAGCCTCACTGGAGCCAATAGAAGGTCCCTCAGGTAAAGAAAGCAACAGATGCTGCCATGATTCTGCCTACTCAGTGTCTCTCTCATTTGTCCCCTTCTCTCTATCCATACAACCACCACTCCAAGTTAGAAGCAGCGAGGTGGTACCATGGAGAGAATCCTGAGCCTGGAGTCATGAAACCCTGAGTTCAAATCTAGCTTCAGACACTTACTATCTGTGTGACCCTGGCCAAGTCTATCCACTGCCTGACTCTGTTTCCTCAATTGTAAAACAGCACCTACTTCATGAGGATCAAATGAGGTAATATTTGTAAGAAGCGTTTAGCCCAGCACCTGGCACATCCAGGCTCTATATAAATGTTTATTACCACTCCTCTCTCCCTCCCTCTGTGCTTCAAGTCTCCTTCCCTGACTATTCCAACAGCCTTCCCATTAGTCTCCCAACCTCCAGGCTCTTCTCTGTCTCCAATCCATCCTCCACACAGCTGCCAAACTGATATTCCTGTGGCAAAGGTCTGATTATCCTCCTGCAGCTAAAAAAGCGGCTCCCTCTTTGCCCCTGGAACGAAATGCAGACTCCTCTGTTTGGCTTTTAAAACCCTTTAGGATCTGACTCTAGTCTATTCTTCCAGGTTGGTTTCATATCACCCTCCATCACACATAATTTCCAGCCAAACTGGCCAGCTTTTCAGTTCCCTGCACATCCCATTCCCCCTGGGTCCCCCTTGCCAAGAATCCTTTCTTATCACCTCTGCCCTGGGAATCCACAGCTCTCATCAGATCCCAGGTGAAATGCCACCTCCTGTTACCCTGATCCCAGGAGACGTTAAGTACCCTCCCTGCCTACTTTGCTTTTTAAAAATATTTTAATACCTAAATGATGCCTATTTTTAAACATTTTAACACCTATTTTTTCCATTTGTTTACATGTTTTAGGTTTTTTCTCTCAATAGGGATATATGCTCCTTCAGGGAAGAACTTATTTAATTTTTCATCAGAGGGTTCTAGAGCTGGAAGGTATCACGTAAGACATCGAGTCCAATACCTCATTTTACAGATGAAGACACTGAGGGACTGAGAAGGAAAGCATCTTTCCTGGGGTTACATAGGTAGTGTCTGAGGCAGAATTTGAACTCAGATCTTCCTGTGCCTAGCCTCAGCACTCTAGCCACTGAGTTATCATCATATCTCCAATGCTTGGAACTGAGTAAGCCCTTAATAAGTGGTTGTTAAATGAATGATGAATAGATGAATGAGTCATTTGATGAATCAGACCAAAAGGCTCCAACCCACTCAACAAGGATGAAAGGTTTTTTGCAGGCGATTTTTTGCATTTTTTAGACACTCAATCCTTCCATTCGGGCATTTTCCCTGGCTCTCCCCCAGGCCTGGAACCCTCTCCCTCCTCATCTCCACCTCCTGGCTTCCCCCACTTCCTTCAGGTCTCAGCTAAAGGCTCCCCTTGGGCCAGAAGCCTTTTCCCATCCGCCATCCTTCCCTCCGTTGATTATTTCCGACTGATCCTTGACCGCTCATAGCAGTTTGCATGTTGTCTCCCCTGTTGGACCACGAGCTCCTTGAGAGAAGGGACTGTCTCTTTTGTCCTTCCACATATCCCCAGTGTCTAGAACAGAACCTGGTACACAGTGGGTACTTAGTGAATATTGATTGACTGACTGACTGACTGGCAGTCCTCTGAAGCCTATGGACCCCTTCCCAGGAAAATGTTTCCAAGTACACAAAATAAAATTCATTGGATTACAAAGGAAACCAAGTCTATTGAAATACAGTTATCAAAAAAAAAAAAACCAAGCTTAAGGACCCCAGGTTAAGAGGCCCTATCCCTGGTCCTGACAAGTATGATCCCTTCATCTGTGACCTCTATTGACCCACCCCATATGTAGAGCAGATCAGATGCTCACATCCAGCTCAGTGCCTGAGCCCCACTGTGATGCCAGTCAGTAGCCAGCTGGCTTTGCCCATTTAGCATTTAATTATTCTTCACGCTCCAAATCCAAAACAGGCACAAGACAGAAGCCAGAAAATTACCAAGGCTTTTCATCTCTGGATAAAAAAGGCTGGACCCAGAGCTCATGGACTCTGGACAAGCCAAGAAGAGCCACAATGGTACCATTGACCTTCACTGTGTATCTATGTCCCATCATGATACCAGGCTGGCAAAAGAGAGAATAAGATTGCCAGCAACAACTCACAATTAAGCGGGACAGAGAATGTTATCTGAATTTTACAGAAAAGGAAACTGAGGCTCAAGAGATTACATGAAATGTCCAGGATGCCATGCCTTATGCCCTGGGAAAGCATAGTGTTTGGAGTCAAGAGGATCTGCACCCAAATCCCACTTCTACTACTAACTACCTACGCAGATCTCAGCTAACTCACTTTTCTGGCCCTCAATTTTTCATCTATAACATAGAGAAAAGGAACTATAGGTCATTCCTTCCAGCTCTAAATCCATCAAACATTTACTTGGTTCAAAGAAATGAAGTGATAACCAAGATAACATAGAAAAACAGCCCCTGCCCTCCAGCAGCTTCCATTCTATTCGGGATCTGTAACATGTAAACAGTTGTGATCATCAAAGATTTAAAGAAGGGAAGGTCAGCTCAACTCCTTCCCTCATCTTATAGATGAGGAACTGAGGCTCAAGGAGGGTCAGTAACTAGCCCAGAGTCACACAGGTAGAAAATAACAAAGCCAGAATTCTAAAACCAGCACGCTTCCCATTGTACTGCTACCCATGTCAACAATCAGATAATAAGTATTTATTAAGCACCTACTATTTGCCAGGTCTCCAGGATCTCATAGTCTAATTGGGGGGAGACAACATGAAAATGACTCTGTGCAAACAAGAGATGTACGAGATAAAAGGAGGCACCTCCTCCTCTGATCCTGTCCGTTAGGCACCTACTCCATCCTGGGCCATCTCCAGTCATCCTGGTCTCTATCTGGCCATTGGACCCAGATGGCTCCAGAGGAGAAAAGTGAGGCTGGTGACCTTGCATGGCCCTGCCTCACTTAGATCCAGTTCACATGCAGGTCATGGCATCATTTTTCTGACGTCCTCTTTAGGAACAAAGAACAAACAGCACCATATATATGCCAGACTAGATGGTACAGTGGGTAGAGCGCCAAGCCTAGAGTCAGGAAGACTCATCTTCCTAAATTCAAATCTGGCCTCAGATACTTACTAGCTGTGTGACCCTGGGCAAGTCACTTAAGCCTGTTTGCCTCAGTTTCCTTAGTTGTCAAATGAGCTGGCAAAGGAAATGGCAAACCACTTTGATATCTTTACCATGAAAACCCCAAACAGGGTCATGAAGAGTCAGACATGACTGAAAAACAATTGAGCCACAGAGAGGCCAGACCCTGAAACTAGTATCAGGGATCAGACTCAGGAGAATGAACAAAATGACCTATGAAATTCAGCCCAAGAGAGCTCTGAGTTTTTCTGCTTCTCCATTACACAAACACAAATTTCAAAACCTAAAATAGACAGGAAAACTAAGCTTCTCCCTATTCTGGGAAGGAGCCCAGAAAAGCTTCCAGGTTTGGTTTTTGCCGAGAACAGCAGAAAATCCAAGCTGAAGCCTGCAAAAAACCCCAGGGCTGGGCAGTGGTCTGACTCAGCCATCCCAGGCCTGGGGGTCAGGAAGGCTCCATCACAGCCAGCTTCCCATCTAGCTTCTCACATTTCTCAGGAGCACTGGCAGAACTGGGGGTCAGGAAGCCTGACAGCTGCTACCCTTCCTTCCAAATCTCTCACAATACAAGGGCAAACCACCTCTCTCCCTTTGTTCCATAGCAAGCAGAGAACAGTGATCCTTGGCCTCGAGACCAGCTAGAAAATCAGAATGTGCGGGGGAGCAGAGGAAGCCCGATCCGCTGCCACTCGGAAATTAAAACCAGATTGCCCGGCTCCGACTCGCCCCGTGTCACTCGAAAACAGATTGATTTCTCTGGTTTGTTGTGACTGCAGTGTTGGAAATTGATTCGTCTGGATGGCTGGAGGTTTATCTATTCACGGCTGTCTGTCATTGATCTGAATAAGCTTCTAAAGTATCCCAAATACTTAGAGAGGGCCAGGGTCACTACCAGCTGACTCAATATTAATTATAATAATGAACAGGAAGGGAGAAGGGGAGTTCATTACAACTGGATAGAAGACATCTTGGCCCATTGGGTTGGGTGTTTTATATTTGCTGAGAGTCGTCAATGTGCAAAGTTTGGCTCACCTGATGGGCACTTCACTGGAAGGATAATAAAGTGGAGGAAGGGTAACTGTTCTCTGTTTCCATGAAGATGAGACAAGAGGGAATGGTCTGTATTTGTAGCTTGAGAGATTTGTTAGACCTCAAGAACATATTGCCATCCCCTTAAGACAAGAGTTCTTAACCTGAGGTCCATGAATAGATTTCAGGGGGTCTATAAACTTTGATGGAAATAAATTGCTGCTTTCATTTCACTGTCCTCTAACGAAAATGCAGCATTTCCTTCAGCACTTTGTAAACGTTATTCCGAGAAGGCTTTATCAAACTTCCAAAGGTGCCCATAAAACAAAAAGTGTTAAGAATCTCTACCTAAGAAGAACAAAACCACAATAATAATTAACATTTACATAGATCTTACCGTATGCCAGACACTGTGCTGAACCTTTACAAATATTATCTTACATGATCCTCACAACAACCTTGGGAGGTACATGATATTATCGTCCCCATTTCACAGATGAGAAAATTGAGACAAACAGAGGTTAAGTGACTTGCCCAGGGTCACACAGCTAGTAAAATGCCTGAGGCTGAATTTAAACTCAGGTCTTCTTGGCTCCAGGCCCAGCACTCCCTCCACTGCATCACCTACTTGCGTCTAATACATTCTAAAGTTTGTTAATGAATTAAAGTCAAGCTTACCATCCTATAACCTGAAGAATCTATTCTTCATTTTTTTTTAAATTCGTATAATATATGTCCATCTTCTGCCACACTTCTGTTCTCCCTGATATTCCCAACATCACCAACAGCAAATCAATAATCACATCCACCATTCTTTCAGTACCAGAGAAAGTAGTTCATTTGGGTCAGGTACCTTGAACTCACCAAGGGCAGCTAGACACTCTTTCCATCTCTTTACTCACCTAAGATCTATATTCCTGGTTAAACATCATTGCTCCTGAAATCATCATCCACATCCCCCTTCTGGCCAGGAAGCCCATAGAATACTCCCACCATAAAATCTGTTTCTTCCTCAATTGATTTTCATCTAAATGCTCTCCACCATGTTTCTTCCTTCTGCTTTAAGTATTTCCACATAACTTCTTAACATAACTTTTCTAATCTGTTCTTTTCTCCATGTTCCAATAATAGGTCACACACCCCAAGACTCAGGTCAAATACATCTCCTTGCAATAAGATCTCTAGTTCAGCTGTCTTTAAAAATTACCCACACTTTTAGCACAATCCTGGCACATGATAAGCACTTAACAAATGTTTGCTAACTTTCCTTCTTAACATTTTTACATAGATAACGGAAGCTGTGTGTTTTACTCCTATCCCTCTCTCCTAGACAGCGAGGTGGTGCAGTAGATAGAGCCCTAGACTTGGAATCATGAAGATCTAACATGCAATCTTGTCTTAGACCAGTCGTTCTCAACCTTCCTAATGCCACGACCATTTAATACAATTCCTCATGTTGTGGTAACCCCCAACCATAAAATTATTTTCATTGCTACTTCATAACTGTAATTTTGCTACTGTTATGAATCTATCTGATATGCGGGATGTATTTTCATTGTTACAAATTGAACATAACCCACAGGTTGAGAACCGCTGCCTTAGACATTTACTAGCTATGTGCCGCTGGAAGTCAATTAGTCTCTCTCAGCCTTGATTTCTTCATCTGTAAAATGGGAATAATACTTCCTTCAGATATAAAATGATAACCCAACCTTGCAAAGGTCAAATGAGATAATATATGTAAAGTGTTCCAAAAACTTTAAAACTCTATAGAAACACTAGCCACTATTCATTATTACTCCCTATTGATTACTGTTCCTCTCCATTCATGTTCTTTCTTTCTTGTCTCCTACTCTAACTTAGCAGGTATATGTAGAGATTTCTCTCTCTCCTCCTCCATTTTTAGTTTAATGCCTTCTTGCTAAGACCCACAAATCTCCAGGCCAATTGTTTTGCCAACCCTCCCTGGCCCTCATTCTCATAGAATAAGCCATGCTCCATAAATCCAAATCCCATTGTCAGATGCCACTTTTGTAACCAACTGTTTCCTTCCCACATCTGCCTTTCTGTCTTAACGTCCCTACTTTCAGGTGGCAACGGTGAAAAAACAGAAGTCCCCACGTGCTTCCTGATCATTTCTAAACCATACCTCTAGTATCTGGCTATCATTCTCATCCCCCTCCAGCTGGGACTAAGACTCTTCTACTAGTGTTCTGAGCTTTGATAGGTGAGTTCTTGACTTATTTTCCCAGAACCAGGCCACTGAACACTTGGGGGACATTTCCAAGCTGTGCCACTATGTGGATCTCTAGCCCCCTACACACACTTCTCGCTCTGCTTTATACATTGCCTTCTCTTATTAGAATGGAAGCCTCTTGAGGGCAAGGACTATCTTTCTTGTTTATCTTCATACTCTACAACACTTATGACAGATCCTGGCACACAGTAAGTGCTTAACAAATGCTTTTTTTCAATCATCTATTTGTTCATTAGCTCCTTGCTCCCAGCAGTGTGCTGAAGCCGGTTCTTAACTGCTCAACAGCCAATTGTTAAATTTTCAGTGTGAGCATATGTTTCAGAAATCAGCAAATACTACGAATTATTGCTTCATTGATAGTCGAGCCTTGAGAAAGTGATGGAGAACATGTTAATAATACAAATGAAATTTAAAAGTGTGTGATGAGTAAAATTTTTTCTCAGAAAGCAGGCTATTAAACAATTAACACCACACATCTGACTGTACCCCTCAAGCATGCTCCAGTAACTATTACCTTTATCTTTAATTCTAGCCCAGGAATTCATTATCCTTAACATTCACTTTTTTAAAATTGGATTTCTAAATTTTTCTCCCTCCCCCCTTCCCTAAAAAGGTAAGAATTTTAAATAGGTTACATATGTGCAATCATTAAAACATATTTCCATATTAGTCATGGAATCCATTATCCTTAGAAAAAAAGTTTTAAATTCTTTCTGGTGTTATAATACATAAACCACCAGAAGTGGGCACTACCATCAGACTCACCAGGTCTGAGGAGGGCGAAACCCTAATGTCAACAATTGCTGTACTCAGCTGTTGTTAGAAATGTCTTAAGTAGAAATCCAGCTGTTAGCCACTTTTTGCCTCTTTTTTTTCTCTTCTCTCTCGTCATAGCTGTTCCCACTTCTGACACCATCTGGCCACAACTTTACTCTTTGCTATCTGACCATCTTCTGCTAGGAATCTCCTTTACTGGAGATTTTTAAGAATATTGAAGATCTGTTCCTTCATTTACAACATGACTAATATGTAAATTAGTTTTACATGATTGTATATACATAACCTATATTAAATTGCGTACCATCTTAGCGAGGGAGTGGTGAGAAAGGGAGGAAGACAATTTGGAACTCAAAAGTTTTTTTAAATGAATGCTTAAAAGTGTCTTTACATATAATTAGAAAAAATGAAATACTATTTTAAAAATGAATATTGAAGACTTGTTGTGATAACCCCTTCAGGCCTGGGCAGTTCAATGATAATAACAAATCACACCTATAAATCAATTTCTGGTTAGCAAAACACTGATCTCCCATCAGTTTATTTTTATCTCAAGGCAAATGATGGCCAGATTTATAGACCAAGTCCTAATCTAGAGGTGTGGAACCTGTAACCTCCAGGGTACAGGTTGCATTCAGTAAAAGGACCACACTTGAGGACCTAGGGGGCCATATGTGGCCTTGATGCTGCAGGCTCCCCACCCCTGCCCTAGTCTTTCTCCTAACTACCAACTGAACATTTCAAACTGGATGTCCCATAAGTATCTAAAACTCAATATATCCAAAACAGAACTCATTCTCTTTCCCCCCCAAATCCATTCCTCTTTCCAGACTCTAACCCATCTTCCACATAGACACCAAGGTGACTTTCGTAAAGAATATGTCTGACCACATCATTTTGTAATATTAAGGGAATTTGAACATCTTCCCTGGCCATTAATAGGCATATAGCACCCTGGCCCAGAGCTAATCAGGCTCTGGCCTACGGGGAGTTTCCAATTAAGTTCAGGGGCACAAGGATTTTCAAGTTCCTCAACACTCTGCCAATCAGATACAGAGTCTTTGTTATATATTCTGGGAGCTTAATATTTTGCTTTGGGGGTTTGCTCATGAGGATTGTTTCATTTCCTGGTTGAGAATCTGAGTAGCCATATATTCAGAGCCTCCCCCACCTTTCTTAGATGTCTGTGCTCCCTAGATGCAGTGATATATGTAAAGTATATAGCAATATTGCTATGTTCAGACAACTGGAGCCCTGTCTGTTGGTCTTTGTGCTAATTTCTGTGCTTGTATTTTATGTACTCACTTATTTCCCTGTAATTAAAGTAGGATTGTTAACCCCTTTAAAGCTGTCTTTCCTTTATAAAGCAGATCAAAAGAACCTGTGCTAGCAGGTCATCCTGGGTGTGTTAGGGTACTTGCTGTTACACACCCCTATTAATAAAATCTAGTAACTCCTTATTTCCTCTAAGATCCAATATAAACTCATCTGTTTGGCATAAAAACTCATCATGACCTGGTCCCATCCTGCCTTTTCAGCTTTATCAGACAACACTCTCCTCGCTCTACATTTCAGCCAGTTTCTGTCCTTCTTTCTAGACATCATCCATGATACCCCATCTCCCATCTTTGTGCCTTTGCCCTGGCAATCCTCCACAACTAGAATCCCTCCTTTTTGTGGTTGTTCAGTCATTTTCAGTCATGTCTGACTCTCTATGACCCCATTTGGGGTTTTCTTGGCAGAGATACTGGAGTGGTTTTGCCATTTCCTTCTCCAGCTCATTTGACAGATGAGGAAACCGAGGCAAACAGGGTTAGGTGACTTGCCCAGGGTCACACAGCTAGTAAGTGTCTGGGGTCAGATTCAAACTCAGGAAGATGAACCTCCTAACTCCAGGCCCAGTGTTCTATGCACTATGGCACCCCCTAGCTGCTCATTCCTTCTTCACCTCTGGTTTACTTCAAGCTCAGCTCAAATATTACCTTCTTATCTTTCCAGCTCCTACTGTCCCACAGCAGGCTACTGTGTGTCTGCTCTTTCTGTATGCAGATACCTGTTTAGGTGCATGTTGTCTCCTCCGTTAGAATATAAACTCCTTGAGGGAAGACATGGTTTTCCTTTTGTTTTTGGATCCCCACTGCCTAGCACTAGTTGTGTTTGTCCTTCATTGTGGAAGGGGACCATGGCATCAGGGAGATGATGCCATGACTTGCATTGACTTTGATTTTAGTGAGACAGGGCCATGCAAGGTCACCAGCCTCACTTTCTCCTCCAGAGCCATCTGGGTCCAGTGGCCAGATATTCATCAGGATGACTGGAGATGACCCAGTTTGCAATGGGAGACCCTGGCCCTTTTAGGCTAAGGACTTTTCAAGTACTCACTTACAGTGAGATAATGCCCATTCAGTGAATAGGCTTCTTTAAGAAGTGAGTCAAGGGATGGCCCTTTTAATTAGAAAAAAAGAGAAAAAAATCAAGCTGGAAGGGGAAGACCCTCAGGGTTGCTGTTCCAAAGAGAAACAGTTACCATTGACATTCACTCTAAACTAGAAGGGCCCAAAATACAGCCGTTAAGTGGAGCTTGGGCCTGTTGTGGTCCAATCTATGAGCTTCAGAGTAAGCTGGGTTTAAGGTTTTCTGAAAGAAGAAAGGAAGGAAGGAAGAAAGGAAGAAAGAAAGAAAGAAAGAAAGAAAGAAAGAAAGAAAGAAAGAAAGAA
>CM053586.1:28722533-28737740 GCA_028646515.1 Pseudochirops corinnae
ATATGTAAATAAATATATAATTATGTATTCTAGAATATATAATATACATATGTATATGTATATAATAATAATAGCAGCTAACATTAATATAACACCTACTATGTATCAGGCACTGTGCTTTACAAATATTACCTCATTTGATCCTCATAACTCTTTGAGGTGGTGCTAATTATGATCTCCATTTTACAGATGAAGAAATTGAAATTGTGACTTGTACAAGCTCATACAGCTAGGGTCTGAGGCTGGAGAGGCATTGGTTTACACACATGTGCACACAATGCACATACACACATGTTCTAAGTGCGCAACATGTACACACATGTATTACATATCCATATACGTGTGTATACATGTAGACAGATAAAGTAGTTAAATATAAGGTGGTAGCAATTAGGGTTCTCAGAAAAGGCTTGAAACAGAAGACTGTGCCTGAGCTTCCCCTTAAAGGAAGAGAGGAATTCTCTGAGTTGGAGGTGAGGCGGGAGTGAATTCCAGGCATGGAGTTGCTTTGGGCAGAGGATGGCGGTTGGGAGTGTCCTAAGTGAGAATCAGAGAGTTCGGTTTGGCTGTCCTGCTGAAGAGGGTGACACTAATGGCTACAGCACTTTACATATCTCACCTCCTTGGCTCCTCACCAGACTGTGAGGTAGAGGCTGTTATTATTAGTGGAGGAAGCAGACGCTGGGAAAGTTTAAATCACCTTCAGAGAAGAAGGGGCACAGACCCTGAGCTTGAGAATGGGGCCAAGAAGAGTCTACTTAGCTCATGGGGAAACTGACCAAAGGTGCTAGCTACCTTATTGCAAAAAAAGACCCAAGTTGGTGACTCGATATCTTTGCATGTTCATTTGCATCTCATTTGCATCTCATTTGCATGCCAGTTGTCTATTGTCCAGATCCACTGGAACTTTTCCACCCTGGGGTAAAGGTTAGACTGCCTTCCCTCTGAAGTAACCCAGCACCTTTTATGTCAAGCTGAGAAGACTTGGCCTGGAAGAAACATCAGCTGGCCTCTCCCTGGGTAATATAAAAGCCAGGACATGACCTGGCCCCATAGTGCTAAGGGTCTCCTGACTACCTGGACTGCACTAGTTGACTAATGAATTGGCCTTCTTCAGGGCTTTTGGGTTTCTGATTGACCTAGTAGAAGGTAGAAATGTCTTTTTTTGGGTGGAGAATACTAATAAAAACTTAACAAACATAGTTGACATTTAGATAGTCCCTTAAGGCTTACAAAATATTCAGCATGCATTATCTCTCTCTCTTTCTTTCTGGCAATCAGGGTTAAATGACTTGCCCATGGTCACATAGCTACTAAGCATCTGAGGTCAAATTTGAATTCAGGTCCTCCTGATTCCAGGGCCGGTGCTCTATCCACTGAATCGTCCAACTGCCCCTACCATGCATTATCTCATTACATCCTCATAGCAACTTTGTGAGGTAGTTGCCCATTTTGTAAATGAAGAAACTGAGACTTAGAGAGGTTCAGAGGACCATAGATTTAGAGCTGGGGAGGGGGAGTTAAAGGCCCTTTCGTAAAAGTCCCTCGTTTTACCTGTTAGGGAATTGGGAAGTTACTTGACTTGCTCAGGATCAGCAGCTGGTAAGTGTCAGAAATCTGATTTGAACCCTGATCTTGACAGCATTCCACCACTCCCGCACCACTTTCCATCCAGGGTTCTCATCCCTTTCCTTTCAATTTAATTCATTTCAACAAGAATTATGTGCCAGGTACTGTCCTAGGTGCTGAAAATGTGAAGCGAAAATGAAACTGTCCCTGCCTCAACGAGCTTACATTCTATGCACCTCTTCCCCCTCCCCCATGTCACGTCTGAATAACAGGCATACATATTTAACCTTGGCAGGTACCTTAGAGGTTCCATAATTCGATCCCCTCATTTTAACAAAGAGGAGACTGAGGCTCAGAAGAGTTAAGTGACTACCCAAGGTCACACAGAAAGTACGTAACAAACAGGATTTTAACTTTTATTGTCTGACTCCAGAGCCAATGCCCTTTTCATCATCCTACCCTGCTCTTAAATAAGTGAATGTAGAACACATACAAAGCAAATGCAAAATATTTTTTTGGGGGAAATCAAGACGAGGTGGCCCCTGTGAGCTGAGTATTGAATGAAACCTTCTCCCTTTCATCCAAGGACAGTCTTATGGTAAGACTTCCAGATCTTGTATCTACTTAGTGATCAAGGGAGCTTGGCCTGGATCAGGTCCAGAATAATAACTGGGAGAAGAAGGGGGAAAAAAGGTGATAATCCTAGAGAGATATAGAGTGCCCTGGAAATAAAGTACTCTGAGCTCAATATTTCCAGCACTTAAACTTACATAAAGTACATCTGTCTGGGAGCAAAGGCTTCCAATATGGCTCTGTGGCTAGGGACAAGTTACAGTGATGACTGTGTGATAGGGGAAGCCAGGTCACAGAGTGGATATGAGTCTGGGAAGTAGGATGAGTATCTTCTAAAGTCCTTTTCCTAGTAAGCCAATGAAGGGGAGTGCTGAGCTCTAACTGGAGGAGTCTTTTGAGGATGTCTTAAATCCTCTAGACTGGTTGGAATGCTCTACCTGAGGAATTCTGGTGACAGCTAGTGGAGGAACATAAGGGCCCTTCTACTAACAGGATTGCTCAAGCCACTGGACAATGCTGATTCTGTGCCTGGCCATTGTTGGAAGCATCACAAAGCACATGGATTTCCTTTTTTAAAAATTGTTTTGATGGATGTCTTTTGTTTTGACATCACCTTCACCTTCTTTTCCAAATATATTCCTTTTCTCTCCTTTACTTATCCAGCCGTCCTTGGTAACAATGAATAAAAAAAGAGAGAACAAAGCATTTCAGCAAAACCAGCCGATGCAGCAACTGTTTCTGACAGTATACACAACTTACAGTATTAAAATATCCAACAGTGCTGGACTTGGAGTTAGAAAAACCTGCATTCAAATCCTGCTTTAGACATTTACTTAGCTGCTCAGTTTCCTCATTTGAAAAATGGGTATGATAATAATATCACCTACACCTCACAGGGTTGTTATGAGGATCAAATGAGATGACACATGTATAGCACTTTGTAAACCTTTAAAATGCTATATAAATGCTAGATATTATTATTGCTGTTATTATTTTGAATTATTCTACTTCCACAGTCCCTCACTTCTGCAAAGAATGGAAGGAGGTACATTTTCACAATCTTTCTTCAGGGTCAATTAGAATCACAAAGTTGTCAGTTTCACTTTTTTGTTCTTTCCATTTCCATTGTTATAGTCATTCTGTAGTTTTCCCTAGATGTAGATGGTTCAGTAGATGTAGAACGATTCCTGTAGATGGTTCTACTCACTTCATTTTACATCAGTTCATCTGTCTTCCCATGTTCTCTGAATTCTTCATAGTCACCATTTCTTACAGAGTAATAATATTCCCTCATATTCATGTACTACAATTTGTTCAGACACTTCCTTGATTGTTAGGCATTGACTTTGTCCCATGATGATTTCTTGAAGTCACTGTGCCTATAATAAGACATTGGTGTTCATTTGACAAAAAAGGTTTCTCAACAAATTTCTTTCAGAGTCTCTTCTTCCATTGTAGTCCTTCTCCCAATGCTTCTGAAAGGTGCAGAGGTGATATTAGGTTCACAGAGACTGTGCTATCAAGGACTAGACAAGGCTTTGAACATGCATCCAGGATGGATCTTGTGTGTCTCTGATACCTGAGGAGCAGCCTAGTTAAGCCCAGAGAGTCTTATCACCATCCTGGCTGCAAGGGAATGATTTTTTTCAGTCATAGCAACTCACAAAGATCATCTGCTAAGTGATGGGGGTAGGTTAGGGGTTGGGTTGTGATCTATGTTGGTGGAAGGAACGTTTATCCAAACAAAACTATAGATCTTGGAAGTATTGAAGTAACAGAGGTCCCTTAAGTACATTAAAATTCATAGATTGTTAAAGTTGTAAGGGATTTTAGGGATAGACCATAAATCTAACCTGCTCATTTGATTTAATAGAAGTTCCATTGGTGTATAGCTTTGTAGGAATCTACCTATTGAGTAAAGCCAGGTATAGTTGTAGAAAAACATAAGCAAACTATCATCATTATCATCCTCACCACCACCACCCTACCACCACCACCACCATTATCATCTTGTTTACTGAAGTACAGATAGAAATAGCCCTGGGACAAGCTGCTATCCTGATATCATTCTTTTATGGTTAATATTCCACTGACCATTGTTCTATTGAATAAAACAACTGATTTTTGTAGCTCAATAAATATATTGGTCTAGAGCAGTAGTTCTCAACCTTCCTAATGCGTAAACCCTTTAATATTCGTATGTGGGCATGTCTGCATGTGGACGGACTGGGCTGGAGATGGATAGAGGACATTCCTAAGACCATCAGAAATATGTGTTTTTTTGATGGTCGTAGGTGATCCCTGTGACCCCTGTGAAAGGGTAGTTCGACTCCCAAAGGGGTTGCAACCCACAGGTTGAGAACCACTGGTCTAGAGGTTCACTGAAAGCATCCTGGATACAATTCTAATAGCAAATAGGATGATAGGGATGACATGTACTTCATCCTGTTCTGACATGATTTTTATTTCTTCTGCTGGCTATATTTTGAAAGCTTTTCTTTCTTATTTTTGTTGTTGAGGCTGTTGCTCTTATTTTTACTTGCTGTTTATTCTTCATTCTTGAAGGGGACCATGGTATTAGGGAGGTGACATGCAAGTGAATTGGATATAAGTGAGGGGCCGTACAATGTCACCAGCTTCACTTTCTCTGTGGGAGCCATCTTGGTCCAGTGGCCAGATACAGATCAGGATGACTAGAGATGACCCAGAATGCAGTGGAGACTTTGACCTTTTCAAGCTAAGGACTTTAACATTATTATAAGAGAAGGGAAGGAGAATTCCTTCCTCAAAGCATGTGATTAGCCATGGAATGTAGTTACTCATGACCAGATTTAAATGTGTAATGTACAAACATCCCTCTGGTAGAATTAAGAGGGGAACAAAGGTGAGTGAACGAGGAAACAGATTGCTTTCACCTCTAGGGACTTTAAATAGTCAAGATGATCTACCTAGCTGAAGGCCAAAGCTCAAAGGAATTATGGAGTAATACTCCTGGGGGATTGCTCAAGGGGGTTTCTCTCTCCTCCACTTTTTCTTACACCCATAAGTCATAGCATTTAACAGTGACTTACCCAGGGGGACATATTTTGTCCTATAAAGAGCAAAGGCAGCCAAGCAACCCATCAAGAAAAACTGCCAGACCCAGAGGTGAAATTTGTGATGACTCTACAAAAAGAGAAGTCTTTGATGTCTTGTATTTCTGGAGTTGTGAGTTGTCTTGGCTACATGTGTTTCCCATGTATGCATCACTACTATTGTACTTTATGTTTGTTCACACTATCCCCATTGACATTGTGTGTATTTGTTGAAAGTTGAGCCCTAGGTTTATGGGGATGGTGTTTTATAATTACGTTATTACTATGCTATTTGAGTAAATGCCTTTGCTAAGAGCTAATTAGATCTACTGACTTATTGTTAATGGGAAGCACACTGATGGGGACCTAGGAACATAATTTTTATTTTATCTAATTTTGAGCTATATTTTTAAAAGAGAAGTGACACAGGAACATCCTTGAATCATGAGGGAGTAGTTACTCTCTGGGGACTCTTCACATGAGTGTGATTACAAATTAGGGAAGTTACTAAAGAGGGGATATAACATTATTATTATTATTTCTTCAGTTCTTCACTGTGTCATGGAGGTGGTGCTGGGGTTTCAAAGGCTATCCCAGACCAGCCCAAGTTCTAGAAGGTCCTACAAAGTTGAGAAGGCTTTAAGTATGGACCCAGTGATTGCTGTTCAAGGACTAGACTGGCCAAGTTCAGAAAGACACCACCAGGTTAGCCACAGCAGCTTTCAAAGATCATCTACATCATAGGGGAGGTGGGCCTTGTGTTGGTTGAAGGAGGACCCCACTGGAGAAATCACAATTTCTTGGTGTACTGATGAAATAGTAGGATTCTAGAACCTGGGCCAGGATAAAAAGAAATAGCATAATCCAACTCTTGTATAGTGTTATCAGAAGTAACCTAGAGGTGTATGGGTCACCTCAAGTTTGTCCTTCCCCTTACACTCCCAAAATATTCATGTTTAGTACCTGCTTCCACTACTTAGGGTCCATGTCTGTTGTAGCCATTTGGGAAGAATCCTCGTTTCTTAGAATCTAGAACCTAGAAGGTGATGCCTCGAAGGAAACTCACAGGTTTAGGGTGGAAAAGGGCTTTGGGGGCTATGTAGTTCAACACCCTCTTTTTATAGATGAGGAAAAAAAGATCTGGAGAGACCAGGTGATTTGCTCAAGGTCACAGATGACTTAGCCCTATCCTTTCATTATAGAGATGTACTCATGGAAGAATGCCAATTAGTTATCAAAGCAGAACTCTAAGGCCCAAGGATTGGTGCTCTGGTCAATAAATTTAAGTCTGCTGTATTCTCCTCCAGCTGCCCAGAGGGGCAATTAATTCAATTCTGCAAGCCTTTATTAAGCCCCTATTGTGTGTCAGGACAAATAAGTGCCACAGGTAGGATATGAACCCAGATCTCTCTTGATTCCAAGTTCAACATTTTTTCTAACATACCACCTGGAAAAACTCTTCCTCTCAATTCAGTTCAATGAAATTAAATTATTCAATAAGCATTTATTAAATGCATTTACTATGTGCTCAGGTACTGTGCTAAATTCTGAGGATACAAAGAAAGGTGAAAACACTGCCCTCAATGGGTGTACATTCTAATTAGGGCATGTATTTTTATTATATTTTGTCTTTTTGGAGGGGGGAAGGCAGGGAATTTGGAGTTGTGACTTGCCCAAGGTCACACAGCTAGTGTGTCAAGTGTCTGAGACTGGATTTGAACTCAGGTCCTTCTGATTCCAGGGATGGTGCTCTATTCACTGAGCCACCTATATGCCCTGTAGGGCATGTATTAATACTAGAAGGATGTGTGTCAATTGTAAAAATTTTATTGTAATTTTACTCTGAAACAAAGCTTTTCACCCTGTTTCCATTTTCTTTGCCCTATGGATAAAAAAATACACTGTGTCCATTTGACGTGGGTCCTTCAAGGTAGTCTTAATAAATTCTGGAGTGCTAGGTACTGCTCTAGAGGTTGGTGATCCAAAGCAAAATGTAAGCAGCTCTTGCCTTCAAGAAGCTTACTTTTTACTAGAGGAGACCATATTCACATTGAAAAGTAAACAGAAAACATAAACCAAGTATGTGGGACATGAGGAATGCTTTGGGTGGTCTGTGGCACCTGTGGAACCTTGACAAGAACTAGGGATTCCAAGATGAGGGCTCATACAACCAATCATAGGATCATATATCCAGAGCCAGCAGGCACCTCAGAGGCATCCTGTCCAAAATCTTCATTTTATGGGTGAGGAAACTGAGGCCCAGGGAGATCAACTGACTTATTCAATGTCACACAGGTAGTAAATAGGAGAATGGGACTTCTTTCTCTGAACTCCAAATCCCATTACTCCTTCCACTCTAGCTCACTACCTTTAAAGTGAAGGCACTCATTATCATTGTGGAGGGAGGAACAAAGACTGAGTCTGGAGTTGGGGATACCTGGGCTTTGAGATCTGTCTCTGACACTGAAATAGCTATGTAACCACTCTGACCCTTAGTTTCCTCATCTGCAAAATAGAAAAGACATGAAAACTTCCCATCTCCAAGAGTTTGGTCAAAGAAAGCACTCCATAAATTTTAAGGTGCCACAAAAATCTGAGTTATTCTTTCTGTCATCATCATCATCATCATCACTTTATTCAGTCACTCGTTAACCACCACAAATCGACCAGGAGGCATGGGAGAGCTGTCCAAAGTTTAACTTCTTTCTGGCTACAAGGGTGACCCACTTC
Source organism: Pseudochirops corinnae (assembly GCA_028646515.1). Classification (NCBI taxonomy): domain Eukaryota; kingdom Metazoa; phylum Chordata; class Mammalia; order Diprotodontia; family Pseudocheiridae; genus Pseudochirops; species Pseudochirops corinnae. Next base: position 28,730,480 of record CM053586.1, read on the forward strand.
CCCCGGCTGGAGGACAATGTTTCTGACATGCCCCTTTTATTGGCCCCTCATCCGTGTCCTTGATGTGTTTCCCTCATGTAAGAATGTTGAAAAATTGCTCCAGGGTCTCCTGCAGAAAAAAAAAAAATCTACCTTCCCCATCTGTTCTGGAGCTTGTCTCTTTCTGCTTCCTCCTCTGGTCTGTTGCACTGGGGACAATTTGCATGAAAATAGGCCAGAAATTCTGAGTGTCCCTTAACTCCCACTATGTACTCCCGCCTCCCTCCCCAACTCCTCCTTGAACTCCTTGTCCTCTGCTTGTGACATCACAATGGTCTCTATGGCAACTGATTGTGAGGTCACCAGCCCTTAAAGCAACAGAATATACTGGCCCAGACAATGGCCCTGAATTAGAGGGAAAAAGGAGAAAAGGGGAGGGGGAGGAGGAACCTTGAGATTGAAACTATATATACCTCGAGCTGAAGGAAGATGCTTCAAGGCATATTGGAAAAGGACTTGAAATCCTCACCCATCTGTCACTGGGGAGGACACAGGGCTTATTGGTTTCTCCCCCTCTGCTCCCACCAGGAGGCTTCAGCAGTGAATATGCCCCTTTTTACTGTGCTGGCTTTTACTGACAATAAGCCTCCTGTTAGTGACAGAGGGAATTCAGATCCAGAAGAGTTAAGTTGCTCAAAGGCAGTTAGCAGCACCTAGGGGGAAGGCTGAGCCCTTGGCCCAAACACAATGGTCCTGCCAGATCACTGAGACAGAAAGGCTGGGCAGGAACCAGGAAGCCTAACTTGTTGCAGTTGGCACAGGACCGGAGGCAAATCCCTGTACATCTCTGGAATGTAATCTCTGTATAAAGGAAAGTGGAGGGCAGTGGAGGAGGGAAGAGGCAGTGGGGCACAACAGGGCATGCCATACCATAATACAACAAAGAGCAAAGCATAGTGGAAAGGAATAAAATCCTACCCCTGTCACTTATTACTTTACTTGTGTGACCCTGCTCAAGTCACTTCTCTTCAGATCCCAGTTTCCTTATCTGTAAAGTGAGGTGGGATGGGCTCTAAATTCCCTCCCAGTTCTAAATCTACAATCCATTTATTAAGCACCTGCTGAGGGCAAAAAAATTATGGCAGGCATTGGGTTAGGGACAAATTTTAAATTGAAATGTAAGACACGATCCCCTGTCCTCAAGAAGCTCCCAACTAGGGAGAGAGAGAGGATCAATGTAGATGTTTACAATGCCCATGGCAATATGCATTTTAATAGTAATAACATGAGAGGACAATGGAGGTGGCATTATAAGGGGCTCTAAAGAACTTGAATAAAGGATGTTGTTAAAGTAATATACTTTCAGGGGCAGCTAGGTGTTGAAGTGAATAGAGTACCGGCCCCGGAGTCAGGAGGACCTGAGTTCAAATATGACCTCAGACACTTGACACTTACTAGCTGTATGACCCTGGGCAAGTCACTTACCCCCTTGCCTTTCCCCCTTCAAAAAAAAAAAAGAAATATACTTTCAAAGAAGATGGGTTGGTAACATGTCCAGTGCAAAGGGTAACCATTGGACAGGCTGTGTGTTTCATGTTATTTCAAGAGAAGAGGAAGGTCCCCAGCAGGTTGGGCAGACTCCTCTGTAGTGAATTTATAGTCAGGGTCTTATGGTAAAGTAATCTCACAGGCTGAGCAGGAACAAATGGACCATGATCTGCATCCTATGTACTGTAAACATTTATCTATCACAGATCCATTTCAGTAAATGCATTAGAAAGAAGGATCTAAAGAAATGTCCTATGAGGTCTGAGGGGGAAGGTCATTTCCAACTGAGGTGATAAAGGAAGTCTTCCTAAAGAAGGAGATATCTAAGAGGCAGCTAGGTGGGGCAGTGAATGGAGCACTGGCCCTGGAGTAAGGAGAACCTGAGTTCAAATCCAATCTCAGACACGTGACACACAAAAAACTAGCTGTGTGACCTTGGGCAAGTCACTTAACCCCAACTGCCCTGCCTTCCCCCTCCAAAAAGAAAAAAAAGGAGATATCTGAATTGGGCTTCCAAGGATGGCCAGGAATTTTACAGGCAAAGAAAGGAAAAGCATTCCATGCCCTGTGACAATGAGCAAAGGCATAAGGGAAGCATTGGAGTTTGGTGCATGTGTTTTCAGGACAGATCTGTAATGGATGTATGTGTATGAGAGAGATTTATTAACATGAGATAAAGGTGGAAAGATGCCAGGTTGCAGAGAGCTTTGAATGCCAGGCAGAGAGATGTGAACTTTACTTGGTAAGCAATAGGGAGACATAGAAAATGTTTGAGCAAAGGACACAACCATGTCTCTGTGTAAGAAGACTCTTCTGGCAGCAGTATGAGGGACAGGTTGGAGCATGGAGAAAGTGGAGGGGGGAAAACCTGTTAAGAAGCCATTGCATGTAGTACTCCATGTAAATGGTCCTGGCCTCCAGGGTGGGGGCAGTGAGAACAGAGTAGAGGGCATAGGTGGGAGAGATATGGCAGAAATAGACTCTAAATGGAGGATATGAGAGATGAGGAGGGAACAGTCAAAGATGGTTATGAACACGGACACAAGGTAACGCCATAGGAGAAGCAGGTTCAAAGAGAAATATAATTAACTGGGTTTTAAACATATTAAGTCCAAGGGAAAATTGGCAGAGTCTCAAAATGATGGGATCAAAAGAGAGGTGAAGTCCTTCTCTTCACTCTTTTTTCTAGCCTGCTGAGTGGGGTGGCTCATCCTTGCTCTGTCTTAATCATTTTTAACTCCCTCCTAGCCTCTGGAGCCAATGGACCAGTTGGGAGTGAGTGGGTTGCTCAGGTCCTTTAGCAAGGGGCCAAGATACATGTCTCACAGAAAAGACACTTTTCATTCCATAGGAAGTTCTTCATTCCCCCATACCCCCACAAGGATCCCCACTTTACATGTGAAGAAACTGAGGCTTAATTCATGACTTGGCTGGTGAACAGCAGAGCAAGGACTTAAGCTTAGGTCTCCTGACATGCCATTGTTACCATATTATACTAAGTCTCTCTTCCCTATAGCCCCATGCTTGCAACCCCTAACCTAACTGTAGACCTCAATACGTACATTTGATGTTTCTTCAAATACATTGGCATCCCATTTCGCCTCGCTCCTTGACACATGATCTATTCCTACATTCCACCACAGCCATAAACAAGGGGCTTAGTTCTCACCACTACCCATAATCCTGTTATTGCCATGATTTTGAATTCTGATTTTCCTCTCTCATCACGATCTACTGCCCTTCCATGTCTCCTTTTGCTGTTCTCCTTTTAAAACTACTATTTGTTCTCAAGACGACCTCCAGTTTGTTTATTCTTCCTGCTTCTCTCAGTTTATCACCCTTGCTATGGCTTTATCTTCTTCCCTTAAGCCTTGACCCTACAGTTAACCAATTTAAATCTCCATCATCCTCTCCTCTTGATTCCCCTTACCACCTTGTCTTATTGCTGTTCATACCTCACAACTGGCTTACCAATTTAGTTGTGTTTTGCCTTCTTTGGTTGTGTTCCTGAGATGCTGAATGAGGCTGGTGGACATTATACCATTGCACTCAATGGATTCCATTCAAGTGGGTCTTCACTGCTGCAAGGTGATCCTTTTGTTTTTCCTTGCTTGACTCTTTATTCAATTTCCCTCGGCAGTTATTCCAAATCTTTTTTTTCACTCCCCTAATATTTCTTATCCCTTCTTTCTTAGCAGATGTCCTCACCTCCTACTTTACTGAAAAAATGGAGACTTATCAATCATAAGCTTCCTCATTTCTCCCACTCCAAAATCCCTCTACATTTTCACTCGTCCTTTCTTCCTTTAAGAAAGAGGGAAGGCTTTCTTATGCAGGTCAACCCTTGGGTGGTACCTGTGCTCTATTCCACCTCCTTGATGAATGTTGCTCGATCTTTCTTTAATCTCTTCTCATTTACCTAATCACTCTTTAGAAAACCTTCCTTAAACCATCCTTTTGAATCTTGTCATATCTTTCCTCCTTTTCACTGCCAAAATCTTGGGGAGATAGCTTGGTATTGACACAGTGGAAAGGGAGGCAGTGTGGAAAGGATTCTGGAATGCTAATATACTGTTGGTGAAGCTGTCATTTGGTCAAACTAGTAGTCTTTTTTTTTTTTTTTGGAGGGAGGAAGGCAAGGCAATTGAGGTTAAGTGACTTGCCCAAAGTCACACAGTTGGTAAATGTGTCAAGTGTCTGAGGCTGGATTTGAGCTCAGGTCCTCCTGACTCCAGGGCCGATGCTCTATTCACTGTGCCACCTAGCTGCCCCCTCAGCAGGCATTTATTAAGCTCTTTCAGTGTGTGCCAGGAAACGTGCTTAGCACTGACAGTACAAAGAAAGGTAACTCCCCCTCTCCCAACTATCTGTAGTCTCAGTTCTTAAGGAATGTACATCTTAATGGAGGAACTAATTGGAGCCTAATTAGTTCTAATTGTTCTGACTATTCTGAAAAACAATTTGAAATTATAAAAGTCACTACATTATTCATACTTTTTGACCCACTGATTGCACTGCTTCCAAAAGATCAAAGACACAGGGAAAGGCTCCAGGATGCCAAAATATTCAGAGCGGTACTTTTTATAGAAGCAAAAAACTGCAAACAAAGTGGGTATCTGTCAACTGGAGCAAAGGCTAAACAAACCGTGGTATATGAACGCAGTGGAATGTTACTGTGCAGTAAGAAACAATGAATGTGAAGGGAACAGGAAGACAATAGACACAGCATCTACAATAATGTAAATGAAAAGAACACTAAAAGGAAGCAATTGTGAACAACCAATCTTGGGCTGGAAAAACCAGTGACAAAATAGCCTCTCCTACTTTTGGTGGAGAGGTGAGAGGCTACAGGTACAGAGTGCTGCATACATCTTCAGGGTCATGGTGTCAGTTTTGTTGGACTGTTGCATTATCGTGGAGGGTGCATCTGGTAATGACTGTGATATAAATGCAAAAGGTATCATTAATAAAACATTAAAACATTTTTTTTTGCTTTCTGGAGGGGGGAAGGTTGGGCAATTGGGGTTAAGTGACTTGCCCAAGGTCACATGGCTAGCAAGTGTTAAGTGTCTGAGGCTGGATTTGAACTCAGGTCCTCCTGACTCATGGGCCACTGCTCTGTTCACTGCAGCACCTAGCCACCTAACATTTAAAATTTTAAAGAAAATATATGGAGAGGACAGCTAGGTGGCAGGGTGGATAGAGCATTGGTCCTGCAGTTAGGAGGACCTAAGTTCAAATCTGGCCTCAGACACATACTAACTCTGTGATCCTGAGCAAGTCACTTAATCCTGATTGCCTCCCCACCTCTCCCCCCAAAAAGAAAATATGTAGAGGAAATAAAGAAACAAAGGGAAATTTCTGGATTTGAAATCAGAGGATCTGAACTCTGAGCAAGTGTGACCTCAGAAACAGCATAGTACAGTGTATAGGGTGATGGACTTGGAATCAGGAAGACCTAGCCTTAGATCCCTCTAGTTTGGCGATCTTGGTTAAGATACAACTTCTCTGGGACTCAGTTTTCTCGTCTGTCAAATAAGGGGGTTTATAGAATTGCTAAGGCCTCTTCCAGCTCTAAATCCTTACTGAACTTGGTCAGCTTCTTGGGGAAATCTACCACCTTCTTGGAGCTGGTCCGGGCCCTTGGCCCCTGGATTTTTCCTTTTCACCGATTTCTGAAGCTCCTTAGTCATTGAAGTAGACCTCCACAATAAGCCTCTTGGACATAGTAATAATGAGGACTTTTTAGGCTCTGAGTCTGCTCAGCCCCCTAAGGTCCAGAGACCTAATGCACCTGATCCCTAATTACTTCTCACTCTCCCTTCTGCTGCTGCCACCAACACAACATGCCCTGAATGAATGCCTGATTCTGCCTTCTTTTTCCTCCCCCCAGTCCGGTCCCCCCACTAACCAGCATCCACACACTCTGGGCCACAAGAGTGCATTTTCTTTTGTTCATTTACAAGGGAAAAGAGAATATGCAAATTCAGAAATAATACACTGGGGTACAGTAATGAGGTTGTACATAAAAGAAAACTCTTCAGTATTCCCAGCCTGGGTTATACGAAGTCACTCCATCTGGTTATGGCTTCCTGAGACTGGTTCAGTCTGTGGATACTCTCTTGGCCTTCCACAAAGTCTAGGTCTTTTCCTAGCCTAGTGAAGAGAATGGCATCTTTTGAGCCAGGACACGCCTCCAGGGATTTGAAATTCATCTTGTTTGGATTGGACTCATCAGAGGTCCTACATGGAGATAGATTGAAGGAGTTGGGTGAGGGTGTTTGGTGGGCAGAAGAGAAGATTCGGGGGGCTTGGCACAGTACCATCAACCAAGTAAAGGACTCTCATGCAGAAGAGGGATTATCTTGGTTCCCCTTGGTCCCAGACATAGAACCAGGAGCAAAGGATGGAAGATGGAGAGAGGCAGGGTAAGGGTCAACGTAAAGCAAAATTTCTTAACATTGTCCAAAAGTGGATGGGAAGCAGTGGGTTCCCCATCAAGGATGGTCTTTAATCATTCAGTCGGTCAGCATTTGTTAAGTGTTTACTGTGATGTGCTGGGCTCTGGGGATAGTCAAAGAAATGAAACACACCCTGCCCTCAGTTGTATGATCATGAACGTATTGGGTATATTATAATGAGGACTCGTCTTCCTGAGTTCAAATCCAGCTTCAGATGTGTACTAGCTGTGTGAACCTGGGCAAGTCACTTAACTCTGTTTGCCTCAGTTTCCTCATCTGTAAAATGAACTGGAGAAGGGATGGCAAATCACTTCAGTACCTTTGCCAAGAAAACCTCAAATGGGATCATGAAGAGTCAGAAATGACTGAGCGACAAATGTCGTAAGGAGGGGCCTTGTCATTTGCTACCCCTCCCCACAGTTGCCTGGAATGAGCTCCGCCTTCCTCTTCAGCTAGTGAAGTCCCCAGGTTTCTTCAGGACCCACCTCCTCCATGAGACGTGCCTGGTTTCAAAGGCATTAGTGACCCCCTAATTACTATATTGGGCATTATTTCCTAGCATGTTGTGCACTGTCCCCTCCTGGAGAGCCCAGACAGTTTTGTTCTTGTCTTGTTTACTATCCCTAGCACAGCACCCGGAACAAAGTACGGGCTTAATAAATATTTTTTGAATAAAGGAAAGATATTTAAAGCACTTCCTAATCTGGCTGCATCCATCTTTCCAGACACTGTTTTCAAACCACTCTCCCTCCATAGGCTTTCTTTCCTTTCTT
>CM053586.1:28738240-28845112 GCA_028646515.1 Pseudochirops corinnae
ATTATATGTTTTATGTTTATTTATTACCTTTATATTTAGTACCTGTCTCATTAGAACCTACCTGGCTCATTAGAACTCAAGCTCATTTGAAGTGAGGCTTGTTTCACTCTTTGTAATGATATCCCCACCCCTTCTCCCTACCCCTGCCTAGCACAGTGCTGGAGTAGCCAATTAATAAATACTTATTGATCAATTGATAGACTGCTCCTCATCTATTCCAGACAGAGTCTCTTCAGGGGATTATAAAATAAGAACTTTGGAACAGAAGGAACAGTGATGAGTAATGGATAGGGCAGTGGACTTGGTGTTACTGAAATCTGGGCTCAAATCTCACCCCTGACATTGACTAGCTGTGTGTCTATGGAAAAGTCACTTCACCTTATGGCTTTCATCTGCTCTGTGGTAGAATGAGAAGGCTGGACTAGCCAGTCTTGAAGGTTCCTTCCTGTTCAAAATCTATGATCCTGAAACTTCAGTGGGGCAGCTGCATGGGGAAGTGGATAGAGTTTTAGCTCTGGATTCAGGAAGATTCATCTTTCTGAGTTCAAATCTAACCTCAGAAACTTACTAGCTAGGGGCCATTAGGTGGTAAAGTGAATAGAGCACCAGCTCTGGAGTCAGGAGGACCTGAGTTCAAATTCGACCTCAGACACTTAACACTTACTAGCCCAGTGACCTTGGGCAAGTCACTTAACCAATTGCCTGGCCCTCCCCTGCTCCAAAAAGAAAAAAAAAGAGGATTAAACTAGATGGGTATTCTCTAAGGTCCTTTTCTAGTTCTAGCTGGAAACCCAAGGTCCAAGAATTCATTTTCTTTTAAAATATTTCATTAATTCTATTTCAGCATAACTGGTTTTCCCAGTCATTCTGTGCATTCAAAAGCACTGTTCTGAGAAGGGGCCCATAGGTTTTATCAGATTGCCAAAAGGGTACATGACATAAAAAAGGTGAAAAAGCCCAGCCCTTAATATATGATATATATTATATAAGTATACCATATATTTATATAATATATGATAGAAATATATAAATATGCCTTATATTGATATACAAATTGACATCAAGGGGATGGCAATCTAGAAACAAGGTTGTGGTTTTTAAGCATGGGGGAGCCTGGGCATAATTTTAGGCTCCAAGGAACTGAGAAGGCATGGGGGTGGGTAGGAAGATACCTACCACTGGATTCCAAGATTCACCAGCAAAAATTTCGGTGCTTGGTGTCTTGAGCTTTAAAATCACATAAGCTGGAATCCCAGGCCAATCTCCCTGCGTGTGCTTCTGAGTCGATCCCTACGGGCCCAACCCATCACCTCTATATGGGCCTCCCCCTAGGAATTGCCAGCTGAGATTGCAAGCAAAGTCAAGTGGCTGCCGGGGATGGTAATTACTGTTGTGCTTGTTGAGCCGTATTTGCATTTGTCTGTCATTTAACTTCCTTCTCTTGCCTTCAGTCAGGCTGGGGAATGGGCCTTTCTGCTAGACTGTTTGTTTTTGCTGTCAGAATCTCGGGCTCCAATTGGAAAGCTTTCAAAGGGCCTCCTTCATTAGCAGTCCAAATAGGCACCCTGGGACCTCCACCCCCACCCCTACGCTGCTTCCCACATGGAAATCATCTGACCGCTGCCATCATCATCATCATCGACCAAAAGTCCTGTCCCAAGTCTTCCTATCACAGCTTTTGCCAAGCTCGTGACATTAAACATTTATGGAGGCTGTGGAGGATCAAAGCCTTGGCTCCAGCCTCAGCTGGGACTGGTAGGAGGGCTGGAGGGCTCCATCTTGTTTGAAGAATGAAAGCATCCCACTCCAAATCTATTCGCTGGGCTGATTAGAATGGTCAGACCTGTCTCTTTTTTGCTCTGGGGCAAAGAATGACTCCCTCCACTGCCAGGTCCTTGCTGCTGAAGTATGAACCCAGCACCCATAGCAAGAGCAAGGTAGGCTTGGGGGAATGAATGTCTTGTTTTCCATGATGGAGCAGGACCCCTTCTCCAACCCAGGGCCATAACCAGAGAATCTGAACAGTGGGGTCATGAGAGGGAGAGAAGGAAAGAAGAAAGGAAGGAAGGAAGGAAGGAAGGAAGGAAGGAAGGAAGGAAGGAAAGAAAGAAGGAAGGAAGAAGGGAGAGAGGGAGGGAGGGAGAAAGGAAGGGAGGAAAGTAGGCAGGGAGGCACCAAGTATTTATTAAGCACTTACATTGTGTCAAAGACTGGAGTGCTTTGTCAGCTAGATGGCACAGTGCATATAGCACTGGTCCAGAGGATTGAAGACTGATGTTCAAATCCAACCCCAGATACTTCTGAGTTGTGTGACCCTGGACTAGTCACTTACTTAACCTCTGTTTGCCTCAGTTATCTACTCAGCTCTAAAATAGGGATAAAAATAGCATGTATGTCACAGAGCCGTTATTATCAAATGAAATATCTGTAAAGCACCTAGCGTAATACTTGGCACATAATAATGCTTATTCCCTTACTTTTCTCTCCCACCCCACCCTTTAAAAGCAAAAAAAAAAGGATAGCCCTGCCCTCAGAGAGCTTATAGTATAATGGGGGAGTGGGGGGGAAATAACACACAAAAGGAAGTTTTAACAGCCAGCAGTGGTACCAGCTAGGTGTTGAAGTCCCAAAGTCAGGGGCAGAGTCAGGAGGGGAATGAAGTCTGGACGGTCTAGAGTTCTCCACCAAAGTTGAGGCCCCAGGAAGGACTCACCAAAGGAGAAGGTGGCAGCCTAGCTGGAATATTGCTTGGATATACCAGAGAGAAGAGGTCCCAAGAGCTGATGGGAGTTCCAGGATAGGACAGCAGTTGAGGCATTGTTTTAAAGTTAGGAAATCAGGGGCAGGAGGCAGTGGGACACAATGGAGGGGAAATGGTAGATTTGAAGTCAGAGGACCTGGGTTCAAATCTTAGATCTGTCACTTACCACTACTAGGATGCCCTTGGGCAAAACCTTTAACCTCTCTGGTCTCAGTTTCCTCATCTGTAAAATAGGGAGGTGGTGGACCAGATGACCAATAAAGTCTCTAAATCTATGAAAATATAGCCTTAAGAAAGCAGCATGAGAGATGCTCTCAAATCAACGTGTTAAGAGGTTCAAAGGTAAAGTGACTTGTCCAGGGTCATAGAGGAAGAGAGGATTTAAGGTAGAATTCAAACCCAGGCCTATCTGACTTCAAATCTGGCACTTCTCATGATATTCTGCTGGCTTTTTGTATCAGTTAGGAAGTCTTACACACACACACACACACACACACACACACACACACACACACACACATACACACACCCCTTATAGGATAGGTGCAGGGAAAGACAGCTGTCTTCTTCTACTAGCTGCCAATACCTCTCCCCCACAAAAAGGACATGCTGGCAAGCTCTCCAGGAGGACAATCATTTCTTCTCACTCTCCTTTGAAAAGAATGTGTCAGATTAGAATGAGATCTGAGAATGAGTCCCAAGTGTCCCTGAAGTCCCAAGCCTTGGTGGTTGAGAAATAGGGAGCTGACTTCCTCTAGGGTCTAGACTAGGTTTTATGCACTCTCTGAGGGGCTTCTATATGTCATCTATGACCCACGAAGCCATGTGGGAGGCCCTTTTTCCTTTTTCTTTTGCCTCCAAGCCCTGATATCTTCTTAAAACTGACTTGGGTGTTACCCAAGGCTGAATTTACTGGAAGTGTGGTTCAGTGGAAAGACCATTATTTTTGATGTCACAGAGTTTTTAAATCTTGGTTTTGCTATTTACTACCTCTGTGACCTTAGGTAAGTCCCTTCCCTCTCTTGGACTCAGTTTACTTTTCTGTAAACTGAAAAGGCCTTTGAGGTTTCTTCTAGATCTGACCTGTGATCTTAACTACTGGACTTGGAGTCGGAAGACGTGAAATGAAGTTCTTCCTAAAATATATATTAGTCTCTTAAGCTCTCTGTTCATCTGTTTTCTCATCTGTAAAATGGAAGTAATAATAGGACCAACCTCTCAAAGTTGTTGTGAGGATCAAATGAGATAATCTACAAGAGCTTCTAAAACTACCCTATAAATACTAGTTATTATTATCTTATTAATTAACTTCTTTGGACCTCAGTTTCTTCATCTGTACAATGAGGAGGTTGGATCAGATGGTCTCCAAGCTTTCTTGTCTCTAAAGCCAGACTCCTATTAAGTGCCAGTAGAGAGAGGAGTCAGACATCTGCCTAGCGTTATCTGAGATGCATAAAATGGGGGCATCTCTGGATAAAAAAAACAATGCATCTCCCCTTTGGTTGTCCAGATGCCTGAAATCCCTCCATTAAGGAGTCCTGCCTTTGACTCCTGAAGATTTCTCAGCCACCTCCCACAGGCAATGTTAACATCATAAGCATATCAGCCAAAATCTTTGTAAAGGTTAGGAATCGATTACCTAAGCAAGACTCACATGCCAACCCCTCAGCAATGTGGTCCCAAGCTACCTTCCTGGCTCCTTTTCCTGTCTAACCTTACATGAGAATAGATTTAAAGTTGTAAGAAGTTTTAGAGACCATTCATATAAGGTCCCGTTACTTCAAAATTGCTCTGCCTCTACCAAGCATAATATTGGAAGTCCCATCTATTTCACCGTCATACTTGGGCTTCAGAACACATGGCTTCATTTTGCAAATGAGGAAACAAAATCCCAGAGAAGTTAAGATGGGTCATTCATAATTACATAGGCATTAAGTTTCAGTCAGGATTTGAACACAGGTCTTCTGACTTCAGATCTGGTGTGGCCCAAACAAAAAAAAAGCCCTTAGCACAACTTATTTTCTTTCTTTCCCCTCTTTAGACACATGAATATTGTTCTCCTCACCTGAAAGGCAATCTCTCTCCACCTATCAAAAGTCTTCTCATTCTTCAAAGCCTACCTGTCTGCCTCCTCCAAGAAGGTTTCCATGACTAATCCCAGCTGGAAGTGATCTTGATTTTTCTCTGAATTCTCATGATTCTCATTGTCTATACTTCTTGTGTGTTATCAATAATACTGCCCAGAATGGTACTTGTCACCTAGGCAGAGATCCCCTGAAGGGCAAAGTGTAGATTCCCTACAATGCCAAGAAAATGCATTACCTATAGTGGGTTTTGTGGTTTGTTCTGGTAATTTGGGGATATTGGAAGCTTCAGGGGGAAACTCCTTCAATGTAGATCCCTGTCCCATCTATTATTTATAATCTTAAAGATTTGCCTGGGCCTGAGAAGTTAAGTGATTTGCCCAAGGTCACACAGCCAATATTTGTCAGAGGAAGGATCTGAACCCACAGCTACCTGACTACAGGGGCAGCGCTCTGTCTACCACACCACACTCATCAGCCCCCTGCCTGGAATGCTCTCCCTTCTCGCTGCCACCTTACAGGATCCTTGGTTTCCTTCAAAACAGCTCAAGGATGGTCTTCTACATGAAGCCCACACCCTACTCAATCTCCTCAAAATGCCTTGTATTCATTCATTCTGTATGTATTTATGCGTGTACTTGTCCTGCCTGCTAGAATGTAACATTCTTGAAGTTAAAGTCTTTATTTTTGTCTTTGTATTGCCAGCACATAATAGAGGCTTAATAAATGTTTTTTGATTGACTGGTTGGGTGGGTGGTTGATTATCTTTCAAATATGGTAGGTACTAAATAAACAGGTACTGATGATAATAGATTAGATGCCTGATGAAGAGGTAACTAAAGGGTGGTGAGAGGATATCCTAAAAACTTTGCATACAGGTCTCTGCTACCAATTCCTCACCTGCCAGATCCCAAAAAGCACCTCCTCCCTAACATGGAGGTTAGTGGAGGTAGAAGATGGAGTCAGTCAGAGTTATCTTATTCAGGAGAGAAGGGCACCCCCAGGGAGACTACAATTCCCACTATACAATGCAAGCTCTGCCTTCCTGCCTCAGGGCAGAGCATTGCATTCTGGATCTTGTAGTCTTTACTGACATTGCCACCCACCCACCCCCACCCAGAGTCCTAGCCTAGGACTGCCAGTAGAGAGAGCAGGTTTTCCAAAGTCTCCTCTCATCTTCCTTACCCCCAGCAGTAGAGATCCTCGCAGGGATCCTGGCTGCCTGGAGAACCCTGCATCATCACTCCCACCCTCCAGCCCTCCATTACTCATCACTCCCCAAGCACTCACCACCACCATCACTTCCCTGTGACTCACCTTCCTCTGCCCAGTCAAACAGGCTTGAGATTTTTTCCTAAACTCAAGAATCTCTAGAGGATCAGAAGAGATCTGCCCTAATAAATCTTCATGGGAGAAAGCATCTTCAAGACATTTTCACGTCTTATCTCAACTGTAAACCAGCTGTTTAACCCTCCATTCCTCTTCCCCCATCTCTTTTATTTTCCATTTTTATAATATGAAAGGCAGCCTGAAATAAAATCATAGGCCAGGATTTTAATCCCCAACTCTGGTTATGTCTGACCTTGGGCAGGTGATTTAATCTCTCTGGACCTCAGTTTCCTCATCTGTAAAATGAGGGAATCAGATTAGCTACTCTCTAATGTCTCTTCCAGCTCTAAATCCTATGATGCATAAAATGTAAGAGCTGGGAGGGACATTAGGGAACATCTAGTCTAAGCCCCTTGCTTGACAGATAAAGCTCTGTCCTCTCCATGCCTGTCTTGCTTTTTCTTGCCCTCTCTGTCCTAAGTCTGCTTTTCTTTCCCCCTTCCCGCTACCCACCATCCCCCCAATCCCCCACCTCCCACCTTCATGCTTTCTGTCTCTTTTTTCTTTCCTTCTTTAAGTGACTGTCCAGAAATCATCTCCCAACGTCTCCCTTGGCTAATTCTACACGCCACCTGCCTGCTGCATGGAATTCTTTATCGCTGTTAAAGCAGCTCCCCTGAGCCACAAAGGGGGAGAGGAAGATGATCTGGAGAAATTGACTGAGTGGGATGGATGGTGTGGGGGTCGGAAACTGCTGAAGGACATTCAGAATAAAGGGGTCTCTAGAAATGTGGCAACAATCTCTGATAAGTGCTTCTAAGTCAGGGCCAATGGAGGGGGTGGGGGTGGGGAGGGGAAAGGAGCACCATATTCCTTTCCTCTCAGCTATAAAACAAATCCACCTTAATCCAGCCTGTGAAAAAGGCAAGTACTGAGCTCTGAGATCGTCTAGAGGTGGCATGGCAAAGGAATTGAGTACATTCAATTCATATAGTTCCCCTACCTCTTTGCTTATTTTCTATTCTGTCTGCTAGCCTCACTAAATCCAAGCACCCCAAGGACCCCAAAGTCCTGTCCTCAACCCTTCTTTTCCCTTTACTCCTTTGGTGAGCTCATTCACACTCCTAAAGCTTCAATTATTACCTCTATGCAGATGATTCCCAAATCTCTCTCCACCCTGATCTCTCCCCAGAACTTGAGCCTCATAGTTCTAAATTCCAGTTATACATCTCCATCTATATTTTAAACCATGAGCTCAAACTTAACATGCCCAAAACAGAATTCATCAGCTCCTCCCCTTCTCACAAATCTATCATTTTTTCCTGCCACAATCCTCCCAGTTACTTAGGCTGGAAGCCTTACAATCATCTTGGACACTCTCCTTCACCAAAGTTATCCAAAATCATTCACCAAGTTCTGTTGATTTCACTTCTGAAATATCTCCTTTCCATTCCTACATTGTAGTTTAGGGACCCGTCTCTTCTTACATGGAGTATTGTAATAAGCAATGATTCTGAGTTAGAAGATCTGAGTTCAAATCCCACTACTCATGTTTGCTACTTGTGTGGTCGTTGGAAAAATACTTAACCTTCCCGGGACTCAATATCCCAATCTGTAAAATAAAGAGATTCTACTAGATGGCTTCTGAGATTCCTGCCAACTCTAAATCTGTGATTCTAATGCACAGCACTGACAACTCTTCTGTTAAATTGCCCACCTGATACAGCATAAATTCCTTATTCAAAAACTCCAATCTGCCTCACTTTCATGTAGCCAACCTATAGACTACTCACTTCCTCTTGAGGGCTTCTGCTCATGCCATCCCCCATTGCTAGAATGTACTCCTATTTGAGGAAAATGAAGCCCAGAGAGATGAAATAACAGGGGTAAGATCGCACAGAAAGTAACTGTCAGAACTGAGAATTTGAAATATGACTCTTAGTTCAACTTTCTTTTCCCTGTACCTAAAGGGCATGATATAATGGTAGAGATATATATTCTTTCATTCATGGACATGTATGTGGATTTGCTGGAGGGGCTCGCTGGAGCCAGCTCAAATCAGCTCAAGAGAGTCGACTGGTAAATTTTCAGTGTGAGAATTAACCCATCAGATACTGGCGAATGCTACAAATCAATGGTTGATTTATTATTCTGCTGATTTTCTAAATTTAAGAAAGTGATAAAAACAATGCAGATTCAATTTACAAGTGTATTGCACCGTGTGTGTATAAAATTTTTTTGAGAATCTGTGATTAAACATTTACCAACATATCCCGGTTTAGTCTTATATCTGTCAGAGACTTGGCCTATTAAATCTGGAACATTACCCATAGGCTTCTCCACCCAAATTGCAGTCCCAGTTGAAAGGTCCATGAATCTCCTACATTACAACTTTAAAACTGTTAGAAGAACCATAGGACCTCTCTCTGTCTCTCCTTGTCGATATCTCCCAGCCGTCACTCCAAACCTTGCTGCCTTCATTCCAGCAATCATTCTCATCTCACCTCTACTACCACTAAACCTCAGACTCTGCCCTCTAGACCTCCCCCGCTCTCTGAGAAGGGAGCTTCACCTCATCATTTCCTGGTCACTAGTTTCAACCTGTGCCTCCACTCAGGAGAATCCCCTCTTCCAGGTCCCTTTTATGTGTTGTCTCCCCCCTATTAGAAGATAAGCTCCTTGAGGGCAAGTACTATCTTGCTTGAATTTTAACCCCTAGTGCTTAGCACTGTGCCTAGCACATACCAAGCACTTAATTATGTCCCTATCTGTCTGTCTATGATATGTACTGGCATCTCCCCTTCCTCCTACAAACACATTCAGGATGCTCTCATGTGAGAAAAAATGACTTGCCTGAGACCTGTAGCAAAAAAACCTTTCAAACTCTTCACTGGAATCTGCCATCTACTTAAAGGTGTCAGTGGCTTAGTACATGAAGCCTTTCACTGAACTTGGAGACCTTTGTTCCAATACTATGCTCTCATCTGTGAAATGGACATAATGATGACTGAAGTACCTACCTCCCCCCTAGGATGATTGGGAAACTCAATCGAAATAAAGCAAGTAAAGTGCTTTGTAATTTCTAAAGCAATATACAGTGTCCCCAAAGTCTTAGTTATTATTAAAGTTTTAATAGTTTAAAACTCACATTAAGACTTTTGGGACACTCTGTAAAAACGTCAGTTATGATGGTGACTATTATAATTCTCCTGCCCCAACTCAGTCACCAAAATCATGTCTGGCTATAGCTCCCCAGACCCAGTGATTTCTTGACCTTACTTCATCACTATGCCCTTGAAGGATATCTTTCCCTGACTTCCTTCCAGGTCAGCCTACAACCCTTCATAAAGGCTAGTGTGGTTCCACTGGAGTCTAAGGTCACCTGAGCTTGAGAAAATATCTTATGACCCCCTCCCAACTTTCCAACATAAGGACGTGCCCTAGGATTTGTCATGGGGCCAGACTCCAAGTCAACTAGCATTTTACCAAGTGGGCTAGGCACAGTGCTGAATGTTGGCTGGCAGTACTAACAGCAGTGGGCAGCTAGGTAGTGAAATGGATAGAGTGGTGGCCCTAGACTCAGGAATACTCATCTTCCTGAGTTCAAATTTGACCTTAGATGCTCACTGTGTGACCCTGGGCAAGTCATTTAACTCTGCCTCCTCAGTTTCCTCATCAGTCAAATGAGCTAGAGAAGGAAATGGCAAACTACTCCAGTATCTCTGCCAAGAGTTGGACACAACTGAAAAAAACAACGGAGCAATAACAGTAATAGTAGTAACAGCAGCATTAATAGTAACAATTGAGCATGAATATATGAAAACAGTATGAGATTTGAAGTCTATACACTTAGATTTAAATTTCAGTTCCACCACTCACTACCAATATGACCTTAGGCAAATTACTTAAACTTGTTGAGTCTTGGTTTCTTCATCTTTAAAATGAGGGGTGGGCCTAAGGTTTCAAGGTCCCTTTCAGCTCTAAATCGATCAAAAGGCAACCTGTGGTAGTGGATAGAGAGCTGACTTCAGAGCCAGCAAGATCTGATACATACTTGGACATGTGACCCTGGTCAAGTCACATAATATCTCTGTGATGTAGGTGACTTTCTAAGACTGTAAGTTGCAGAGAAGTTGCTGACCTGCAAGACCTCACCAGGAAGTTTCCTATGCCAGTGAAATCCCAGATTCAGGCTGTACTCCTGTCACTATGCATTCATATTTCTCTAACACTCTAAGGTTTAGCCAGTACCTTCTTCACAACAACCCTATGAGATGCCTATTAAAAATGTTATTATCCTTAGTTTACAGATGAGGAAACTGAGGCTCGGGGAGGTACAGTAGAACAGAGGCAGTGATTCTCATTGCCCATGCAACTGTTCCAAGGTAGGGACTTGGGCTGGAGATGCAGGATCTTGTCTCTAGCTGCCCAGGGCCTTAACCAGGTTGCTGCCTGCCAAGTAAAGAATGTGTCTCTTCAACACGGATGCCACTGGCTTTTAACTATAATATAAGGATAATTAAGCTTTTCTGTGAGCACAGTTTGCTGCTGATGCAGCTGCCTGGAGCCTTGGCATTTATTGAGCGCAAAGTAATAATTTATTGTCCTTTTGTAAGCTCTAAAGCCATCTTCATTATCGGCCAAGATGAGAGCTGACACAAGGGCACTAGTGCCCCTGCCAATTGCCTCTGCAAGTGGAGGTGCCTGGCAGAGCACCCTTCTTGACCTAAAGCCCCTGGGAGGGGCTGACCAGTTCCTTCTCTCACATTATTGGAGTATGAGATTTAGACCTGGAAGACTACCTGAGAAATCTAATCTAAGCTCTTCATTTTACAGAGGAAGAAACTGAGGCCCAGACAATTAAATGGGGCACCTTACAGTTACACAGCTATTTGGTAGTGGAACTGCCTTTATCTTTCTTCTCTGAATTAGAAATCCCAGGTGTATCCCCCCCCAACGCCCACCCCAAGCCCCAGCCCCATTCCTATGCCATAGGGCAACCTGGATGAGACCGTGAAAAGACATGGATAAGGAACTGTTGGATTGTTGTCCCCACATTAGATGAGTATTCTCCATTCCACGTCGTGAAGATGGTTGAGGTCGGTGCCCCTAACTCCAAGTCTCTACACACACACACACACACACGCACGCACGCACGCACACATCCACCCCCACCTTCTCTAAGCTTTCTTCGCGCGCTTTTCCTCGTGTCATTACGGTAAGCTGTCGGCTTTCCCCCCCCTCCCCACCACCATCCCCACCTCTCCAGCGATCCCCAGCGCCGACGATAGGCGCTGGCCCTGGTGCTGATTCCGTCAGGCGGTGGAGGCAGCAGCGGCGGCAGCAGCGGCAGCGGCAGCCCCGGCTCCTCTCTCCCTGCAAGCCGGACCTGGGAGTCTCTTTTCCTCACCCCGTTTTCTCCGGAGCCCACTCCCCTCCCCGTTGTGGGCAAGGGGCAGCGGGCAGCAGAGGCCAGCATCATGCGCTCCCCTGGCATCATCCTCTTCCCCTCGTTCTTGGCGCTTCTGGCTCACGGTAAGCAAACCCAGGCGTCCCGAAGGCTCTTGGGGTTGGGGAGCGGGAAGTGGACATCCTAGGCTAGGGCAGGCGAGGGACCAATAGGGGACTTTTCAAGCGTTGTTTCTCCCTGCGCGCTCCGAAGCTCAGGAAAGCGCCCCCCTGGGCTGCTTTTCTCGTTAAGCCGCCAGCCTTGAAGCTGGGGATTGGGGAACTGAGGCGGGAAGGCTGCCGGCTGCCCTTCTCCTGCCGCCTCCTCCCCGGCCAAGACCTCGCATTTAATCATTTCTATGAATCAGAGGAGATGGGTCTGCTGCAATTCGTCACGCCACCCCCCCCCCCACCTCTCCACCCTGCCAGCCACCCTACTCCCTACCTTTTCCCCTTTCTAACTGTAGAAACGGAGTATTGAGCCATGCTGGACTCAGAGGGATTCCAGGAAGAGAGCCCACTGGCGAGCTGGGGTGGCCGTTCTAGAATAAAGCTTCCTTGCGTTCTCCCCCTAAACCTCTGGCGCCAAACTTCAGCTCCGACTTTCACATCCCCAACCCTCTCCAGTCCATACTGCGGAGGTGTGTGTATGTGTGTGTGTGTATGTGTCTGTGTCTGAGTGTCTGTGTGTCTGTGTCTGTGTGTCTGTATGTGTGTCTGTGTGTATGGGGGCGGGTGGGGAGAAGCTCTAGAGGGTCCTAGTGGCACGTCCTCCCTCCACCCCAGCTCCCTGCAATCCAGAAAAGAAACACATCAGTCTTCCAAACCACCACCATCACCACCCAGTCCCCCATCTTCCTCCCATCTGCCCAGAAGCTCTCCCCAGAAGAGGGGGAGGCGGGAATGTGTTCTGGAAGAAAGCTCTTGGGCAGAAAGAACAGGAAAAAGATTGAGAGGAAGAGAAGGAGGAGAATGTGCTGAGCTTACTACCCCGCTCCGGACCCCTACCTCCTTCCCATCACCATTACCACCTCCACACCATAGCTCCCAATAGAAGATCCTGGGACTGAAGACGCCAAGAAGGATCCGGGACGAGTTCCGAGTGACGGGGGGAAATCTTGCCTCTTTAAAGTCCCTTCGTATACATACACGCGCGCACACACACACACACACACACACAGTCACTCACTCACCTCTCAGTGCACCCTTTTTCCCAGCACGTCTACACCTCATGCCCCCTCCCTCCGCCCCGCCCGGTTCTGCTCTCCCGGGTATGGGAGCAGCCCGTGCTGCATACAAATGGGACAAGTCTCCTTCTGGCTCCTAACACCCTTTCTGCTCTTTTCCCGCCCAGCCACTACTCCCCTTCCCCTCAGATGTCCGGGAAGACAGAGTCCAGGAAAGCAGGAGCAGCATCCCTCTCCCCATCACACACACACACACACACACACACACACACACACACACACACACACACACACACACACACACACTCTGGAACCCAGGCCTCTCCAAAGTTGGCTTTCAGTGTGAGGGTGCTGGCGTAGGGCGGAAGGAAACCCTGCCTAGCTGAGAAAAGAATTAAGAGGTTTTCTGGCCTGGGAGGGAAGGGAAGAGTCAGCTTCATTTCTGATTAATCTCTTAATCCACCTGCTAATCCTTTCCAGACCGCTTTCCCATCAGAGTCCATAGACACCTGAGTCTTCTCCCTTGCAACTCCGAGAGAGGGCGCGAGGGCCGGGGAACCCAAGGAGCAGTGTAGATGGAGTGGCAGGGTTTAGGGGAGGAAGGGGGAGATGGTGTTTGTCAACACGGGCCGGCTCTTCAGAGATCTGAGCACCAGCCGTCACCCAGTTGGTTGGGTGGGAGGAAAAGGAGCGTCTGACTGGGCCCTTCGGGGCACAAAGAATCTGGAGCTTTCTGGTAGAGAGAAATCAGGGCGTACCCTGGAAAAGCCCAACCCCATTAGTCTGGGACCACTGCCGAGTGATAAAGAGTTTGGTGCGGGGTTTGGTAGGACAGAGGAAGCGGTGGCAAAAGTGGGCAGCGGCCCAGAATGGAGAGCGAAAGCTCTGGGCTTCTCTGCTGTGTAGCCTTGGAGAAGGCGTGTCTTCTCAGGACTTCAGGCTCCAGATCGCACACATACACCTCGTCCTGGGTGGGTAAATCGTCCCGTACACCAGCCCAGCCCCTTGGAAGTGCAATATCCCGGCTGACTTCCCGTTATTACAAGCCTGTAACCTCAGTATCCCCTACCAAACCTGGCTTTTTCCCGCTAACCCGGGCTACGATGGCCGATCTGCTGAGAAGACTCGGGCCCTGGACAGGACTGGGCGGGGGAGGAGGGGCGCCCGCTTTGTCCCTCCACACGACTACCATTATATGGCATCCTACACACGTCCACTTTAGAGGGCTCTGGCATCACGATGCTCCTGTCTCGTTGCCGGCCTCCAGCCCTCTCGAGCGCCACGTTCTCCCGAGCTTCTCTTCCTCGTACTGCTACCCCCTTGCCCTGGCAGCGGCTGAACGCCAGGGTTTCGTGTGCCAGTGTGTCTCTGTGTATTCTGTGCGTGCGTGTGTATGTGTGTCCCTCCAAGCGCAAGCTGGTCTAGGTCCTGATGTGCTTGAGAACCTCCGCGATCTGAGTGGGTTGTGTGTGCGCGTCCATTTGTCCGCCTGAGCCTTTGCGTCCTGTATTCCTCTCCAGATTCTACCTGGAGTCGATCCCTAGTCTTTTCCTGCCTCTTCTTGTTTTTCAAAGATGGGCGAGAGTAATCTAACCTCAGTTTCCTCCATCCCAGATAGACTTTCTGCTCCCTGGCACCTCCAGTGCCAGCTGGACATAGTGGGTCCTTGGAAGGTATTCGGAGAGAGGGGAGTGGGGAAAAGCAAGATGAGGCTGGCGTCCAAGGGAGAAGATTTGCTATCTAAAGGAAAGGCGTTAGGTGTTTTCAGGTCTACATTTCTAGCTCGTTGCACTGAAAGAAGGAGACGGGACTCAGGAAACCCTCAGTTAGTTCCAAAATGTTCCAGGAGGCTTTCTTCCTATTGGGAATTGGGGTTCTTATTAATTGAAAGTGCTTATTTTCTGGGGTTTGGCCAGCTTGGAGGCAGCCAGAAAAGCGCAAAGTCAGCGCTCCAACCTCTCCATCCCTTCTCATTAGGCCTTTAAATAGTCGTGCGGGGGATTCTGTCGTGCTGACTTTTGATTTTGGGTTAATGTGACTTTTGCTGAGTCGTCTGTCCTACCCGTGGGCGGTATTCGGACTGCTCTCATCCCAGCCGAGCCTAGACCTTCCCCACCCCTCTTTTTCCTCTTGTCTTTGCGTGGGCCATTCCCGGAGTAGGTCAGACACCGCTGGCTAAGAAATCAAACCCGGTTCGAGTTTCCCATTTGCTCCCCAACAGTGTGACTGTATCCTCAGCCCCTTTCCTTACAAAGGATGTTAGTCCTATAAGACCACAGGATTTAGAGCCGGATGGGACATTAGAGCGTATGTATCCCAACGTCCTTCTTTTAAGGAAGAAAAATCTGAGGCCCAGAGAGGAAAAGTTATTCTCCCATGTTCTTTCTGCTAGGGAGTACAAGTCACTTATAGATTTTTGGAACAGGATTCTTAACCTGAGGTCCATGAACTTGGTTTTTAAAAAAAAATATTTTGATAATTGTGCTGCAACATAATCAGCTTTCTTTGTGAGCCTATAGATTTTATTTTATGCATTTAA
This sequence comes from Pseudochirops corinnae, assembly GCA_028646515.1. Lineage (NCBI taxonomy): Eukaryota > Metazoa > Chordata > Mammalia > Diprotodontia > Pseudocheiridae > Pseudochirops > Pseudochirops corinnae. The sequence goes on from CM053586.1 coordinate 28,753,589, forward strand.
AAACATGATTCTGAGAAGGGGCCCGTAAGCTTCACCAGGCTGCCAAAGGAGGTGTATGTCACCAAAAAAAAAAAAAGGCTGAGAATTCTGCTTGGAATTTGGAAGGAAGCACCTTGAGGTCAAGAAAAGCGGAAGTATCAATTGTTCAGTCGTGTCCGATTCTTCGTGACCCTATTTGGGGTTTTCTTGGCTGAGACACTGAAGTGGTTGGCCATTTCCTTCTCCAGCACATTTGACAGATGAGGAAACTGAGGCAAACAGGATTAAGGGCTTGTCCAGGGTCTCACAGCTAGTTCCTGAAGCTAGTTAAGTGCCTGAGGTCGGATTTGAACTCAGGACTTCCTGACTCCAGGCCCAGTGTTCTATCCGCTGTGCCACATAGCTGCCTCTTGAGGGCAAGGACCGTTCCTTTTTTGATTCCGTATCCCCAGTGCCTTGTACATAACAGGCGTTTCATAAATGCTTTTTAATTGAATTACATTTTAAAGCAGCATTCGAAGTCCTTCAAGCTGTGCACCAAGTGGCTTCCGCCAAGGTCTGATACCCAGTGCCTTGTTTGAGGTCTCTCCCCACACCCTGTAGAGTAAGCACAGGGAGTACAATGAGGAAAGGCCTTAGCAAAGCGAAAAGCCCACAGGGGCAGCCTCCTGCTCGGCCACGCCGTGAGCTCCCCAGGAGCCTAGGACGCAGTTCTCGCGTCCACCCCACTGGCGCCCTGCCCTCGGCTTTGAGGGGAATGGGGGGAGGGGGGAGAGCTCTGCAGGTGGGAGGCTCTGGCTCCCGACTGCCTGCTGCGTTGGTGTAATGATTTTTAATGAGCAATTACCTTTAGTCATTCTCCTAATTTCTGAATATCAATAAAGTTAATTAAACTCTGTGTGTATGTATGTATTTCTTTTGTGAGCAAGAGAGGTAGCCGCTTGGAGCAGACAAGGAATTAGCTACGGGGGGTTAGGGTACCAGGCTACTAAAGCCCGCTACCCCCCAGTCCCTTTCAGAGTGACCTTGAAGAAGGAACTGCCTCGTCTTTGGGCGCTACTTTCTCTGTGGATACTTCTTGGGGGGAGGGGGGGAATGGTGGGAGGGTAGAGAGAAGGAATGTTGCACCCTACTTCCAGATCGTAAAATTTACAGCAGAAAAGAATCTTACCGGTAATCTACCAACCCTCCTCATTTTTCAGCATTGAGGAACTAGCCCAGAGAGGCTGAATGTTTGCCCAAGGGCACACAGCTAATAGCAGAATCAAGTTGGAAGCACCTGTCCTCTGATTCTGAAGCCACTGCTCTTTCCATTTCAACAGACCTGCGAGTTACTCCGAGCTTAGAAAACCTGGAGTCTCAGAAATGAGCACTGGTGAGGCCAGGCTGTTAGTGGCTTACCTCCCAGATGTTGGAGGTTAAGGCCTGAAACAAAGGGTGCCTTCTTTCAGCTGCAAGTCCATGAACCTCTTGGCCATCTCACCCTATCTCTTTGGGCACGGTGCTAAATGCTCTTGACTGGGTTGTCACAAAGCCCAACGGTAATTGCAGGTTTTTGCCAACGTGGTAACTGCGCTAGAAGGTTCCAGAACCATCCCAGGGCTCTGGGACTTGAGGGTATGAGGATTCTTGGCCCCCACATGGGTCATGCCATTGTTGCTTTAGACCAGGGTATTTTAGCCTAATATTTGGAAAATGAGAGAGCTGTTGATGAAAAGTGCCAGATATATGAATCAATGTGTTTGGGATGGAAGGTTGGGGCATGGGGCATCCCTGATGAGGATTTCAAAAGAAAGATGGGGAGTGGGATTTGAACTGCGCTCCCAAGGAATGCAGGGCTGACTAAAGGAGGCTAAGCACCTGGCAGAAGAAAGACAGAGGCTGGGGATGTGGTGAGGGGGCTCTAGATGGAGATAGACAGGGATTTGGGGACATTGAAAAGAAAGCAGCAGAATCTGAATGGGGTACTGGGATGAGAGGAGAAAAGGAGCTAAGGGGAGAACTACAGTAGCTAAAGGGAATCAACACTGGTGAGAGAGTCTCACCATTAAAAAAAAAAAAAAGAACTCTACCAAAAGTAGATGTAAAGGAGTAATGTAGCGGCACCAGCAGCCTGGTTGCTCCTTGGTATGCTACTCCCACCCCTTTCGGGCCCTGGGTCCCGTCAGGACTGGGCATTGGAGTATGCGGGCTGCCTGGCCTCCTGGGGCCCATTCTTGTGGTTGGGTTTAGGCATCGGTGGGCAGAAAGCTCCCGGAGGGGACTCCGGCACCTGCTCACTCTCAGCATCAGCAGCTCCGTCATCTGTGCTTAATGGAGAGAAAGGAGTTGTGTTGGTAATCTACTTAATTAGAAGCCAGGGCTCCCACTGTTCTCTCCAAGTCAATCCCCTCCTCCTTCCATAGTGTCTAGGGAAAGCAAGCAGCCCAAATTCCAACTCTTCCTCTCTTCTCTCCCTCCCACCCACGGAAGACACTGCTTCTCCATTTTCCCTCTACTATCAGATCTCTATCTCTCTGCAGCCCAGGGCCTCCTCCCAGAGATTTCTGGTTGAGCTCAGTTAGGGGAAGGAGGAGTCACCCTGGGTGAGGGGGACAAGTGGGAGGTCTGGGCAGACTTCTTATGGCAGAGTGGCTATTAAATGGCTGCCCTCTTTCCCCTGAGTTAGCTGTCCCCTTCAAACCCCAGTTGCCCCAAAATAAGGGTGAGGGCTGAGAAGCCTGAACTTGTTCCTATGAAGTAGTGGAAATATCAGTGAACTGTTGGAACTGAAGAGACTTGATTTCTAGTCTCCTCCTGTAGAAGGTAAGCTCCTTGAGGGCAAGCACCATTTTTTTTTACTTTTCTGTGTATCCCAAGCACTTAGCACAGTGCCTAGAACACAGGAAATGCTTAACAAGTGGGAGTTAATTAATAAATTAACATTACCTGCAATGATGACACCTCTTTGGGCCTGTTAACTCATGTGTAAAATGAAGGGAACAAACTAGATAACCTTTAAGGTCCCTTGCAGCCCCGTGAGATTCTAAATCTGTCAGTAAAGCAGGCAGATTTGGAACAGGAGTCTGGTGATGTCCTGACTCCGATTCAACTCAAACCCTAGTTTTCCAGTCTTAAGATCCTCCATTCATCTCGAAGAGTTGGACTGATTTTCTAGATCCTGTAGAGTAGGGGGTGGGGGGCAGCAGCCATTGCTGGTGACTTGGATAAGAAAGGTTGGAGTCTCAAAGGCAGACAGGGATCGAGGCAGCATGTTATAGTAGAGTAAGCCCTGAATCTGGAGTCAGAAACGGAACTGAAAGGCCAGAGCTGCCACTATTACCTGTGTAACCCTGGGCAAGATGACTGCTCAGCTCCCTTCCAGTACTAGATCCCATGATTCTCCAAAGGCAGCCAGAGCAAGGCAGAGATTGAGGCAGGCATAGTAAAGGTAGGAGGGAGGAGCAGGGCAAGTGTCCAATTCCAGGAGGAAGGAAGAAGTCTGGAAAGGATCTAGGGAGAATATTTATAGCTAACATTTACATAGCACTTTAAGGTTTGCAAAATGCTTCACATATGTTATCTCACAATCCTCACAACAACCCTGTGAAGTAAGTGGAATTATTATCCACATTTTACCAATGAGGAAACTGAGGCAAAATGAGGTGAAGTGACTTGCCTAAGGTCACACAGCTAGTATCTCAGGCAAGATTTGAACTTAGGTCTTTGTACACCAAAGCCAGCACTCTGACTACTAAACCACCTACTTTCCCTATAGACTCTGTCTAGGGATCAGAGACTCAAAGCCAGAAAAGAATACTAGAGATGATTTAATTCAACCCCTCATTTTATAGATGAGAACACTGAGGGTCAGAGAGGACAAGTGACCTACCCAAGGTTGTACAGGTAGTAAATGACAGAATTGGGATTTAAACCCATAACTTCTGACTAACACCTGTGCTTTTTTCACTGTACCTTACTTAGAGACATCTGGAGGGGCCAGCGTTGAGGGGAAGAATTGTAGAGAGCCCAGTAAGGACCGAAGGATAATGATACTAGTGATTCAGTTCAACATGGTGGAGCACTTACTATGCTTAGCCACTGAGGAGCCGGATTCAGTGTCTACCTTCAAGCAGGCTACAGTCTGCCAAGAGGGATCTGACAGACAAAAATAACTAATACCCAGCAGACTCTGATGATGACTGCCTTTAGAGAGATTAAATGGTAGTAATTCCTTGGATGTGTATGTTGCTTTAGACTTTACCCTACTGCTTTCATAGACATTATCTCATTTGACAGCCTGTCCCCAGAAATGAGCATCTTCACTCCACTCTTGGGTGGAGGGAACGGGAACCATTGGGAGTACAATGGCCATACTCCCACTGACCTTCCACAGTGCCCACTTTATCCCTAGTCTTCCCCTCACTTCATATGGTACTTAAATTGAATGCCATCTAGCCCAACCTCTTGGTTTTGTAAAATTATCAAGAAACAGGAGTATAGATAGGTTGTGATCTGCCCAAGGTCATGCAGCAAAAGCATAGGAGAACCCCACCATTAACTCATCTCTAGAGCATTGTCATGGCATGTCCTTGGGAAGAGGGATGCTTTCTCTCCTGGAGAGGATGAGAAGTCAAGGTGCCTGGATTCTGGTTAATAGCATGCCATCCTAATTCCAGGCTAAGCCTACAGAACTTGAGATCAACCCTGTCATTCTCCCTCCACAAGGAGATGCCATAGCTTTTTGGCTATAAACTCCAAAGACCTCAAGCAAAATGCCTGTTCTCCTGAGTGAATCCCACACAGAGAACCAAATTTGTTTATAAAGATCCCAGAAGAAACAAGCTCCCATAATTCTATCACCTGCAACAGTGAACCACCTGTTAGTACTAATGTCTAACCTGAGTTGTTTCGTTACTCAGACCAGGGTGTCAAAGGCAGACACAAAGACCTTCTTACTACAGAAACTAACCCTCTCTCCCTCTTCAAAACCTTAGAAAGTTGGGAAAGAACATCATCCTGGGAGTTAGGAAATCTGAGATCGACTCCCAGGTCTGCCTCCAAATTCTCCAAGTGAACTAGAGCAAAACCATTGCCCTTCTTTGGGGTTCGGTTTCTTACCAGCTATAGGAGGGTATGCTTTCTCTCACAGCCTCCCTTCCCCAGATAACAGCTCCGACCACTTGCCTATTTCCAGCTGTACCTCCCCCACTCTTCTTCTCTCCTTCCTGGCCCTCACCACCTGCATCAAGCCCAGGGCAGCTTGGGCTGAGGGAGGGAGGGAGCTGTCTACCCAGGGCAGTCAGCTTCCTCCAGCGCTGTACAAATTGCTCTGTACCTGAGATTGGAGGATCGATGCATCGGCTGCTGGCAGTTTGTTGCTGCCCATTGATTGTTGTGATTTCTCCGAGGGCTCTAGAGCAAACAAACCTGCTGTCTCACCAGCAACAATTCCCAAGCCTCTGTGACAATGGGGCTGGAGAGAGGGAGAGGAGAGAGGAAGGTGGGGGGAGGGGGAGACAGCTCCTGGCTCCTCTGCCCCTAGGAGCAATAAGGTGCCACTGAGCACACCCAGGCAGGGGCAAAGCTAGAGACTGCAAGCCACATGAGGAACACAGAGAGAGGGAGGGAGTGGCTCTGAAGAGGAGTGATCCTCAAAGGAGAATGGCAGAAATTGCATGGGTACTGGGGAGGGAAAGGGCAAAGGGATCGAGTTGGGGGAAATGGGACCCCCTAAACATGCCCTTTTCCCTACCCTTTGCCTGCTCATGAACAGCATGAGGCCTTCTATCTGTGGTTTTTTAGGAAGGATGCAAAAAACACTGGAGGGGGAGTCAGGAGGCCTAGGTTCAAATCCCAGCTCTATAGCTTGCTCCCTGTGAGATCTCAGCTAGGTCATTTCACTCTTAATGGGCCTTCATTTCTTCATCTGAAAAATGAAGGGATTAAACTGGGGATCCCTTCCAATTCAGTCTATGATCCTTTCAAATCCTACCTACCCTTCAAGGCCCAGCCCAATTGCTGTCTTATCTCTAAAGCCTTTCCTGATCTTTCCAACCCCTCTGCCAGGGCAGAGCTTTTTCCTCTCCCATTATACTTCTCTCTACTATGAATTTTCCAAGTATTCTGGAGAATCTCATAATCTCACTGCTGAAAAGACCTCAGAGGTCTAATCCAATCCCTGTCTGAAACATGAGTTCCCTGAAAAGCAGCCAAATGAACTCCAGTGACAGGAAACTCACTACTTTACAATGAAGCCTATTTCATCATTCAACAATTCTACTTGGAGAGTCATTCTTTATGTAGAGCAGAAATTTGCCTGCCTAGGGCAGTTGGGAGTTTATAGCCACTGTGGTTCCTAGCACAACCCTCTAAGACTAAGCAGAAGAAATGGAATCCCTCTTGCCCATGACAACCCTTCAAATCCTTTATTATTTCCTGATTTTAATGATTCTCTTTGCATGTGTATGTACATATGTCATCTCCCCAACTAGACTGCAGATTTCTTAAGGGCAGGGACTGAACCTCAGATTTCTTTATTCCCCCAACCCTCTAGAATAATGCTAAACATATAGGAACCACCGGTTGAATGTTGTTGAATGATTGATTGATGGGATGGATGTTGGTGCATTTTTATGGTAAATTAATGATATGCAAATGAAATTCAAACCATATGTAAATGAATCAACAGCTTAGGCACTTTGTGAAATAAGCTGGCCCCTCTATTGAATGACCTCAGATGTATTTCTCCCTTTCTGGACCTCAATCTCTCTTCATTTACCCCACTTTAAGGCAGAGCAAGCTGGACCTCAGTTGTTCCCTGGTTCCCCTCCTTCCCCCAAAGGCTTTTGCATCCATAGGGAGCAAACAGAGGAGGTAAAACTGGGCCCCCAGCCTGAAGCTGGATGCCAAAATAGTTGGTCTTTGCAGCCCAGAGGCCTCCCTCTGCCTGCAGTCTGGACAACACCGAACTCCACTTCCAGTCAACCATGGCTACAGCAGCCTCTACCCTGCCCATCTCTTATCCTGTCAACAACCACACACACATACATACACATACATATATACACCCCTTTTTTTCTCCCCACCTGCTCTGCCACTCACCTTTGGAAGCATCCCTTCTTGGAGAGGAGGTCAGGTTCATAGTCCTATCACAAAAAGTGCCTAAGCTCCAAGCAGATGATCATTTGCATGCTGTTTTGCATCTCATTTGCATTTCCTTTGAATGTCAAAATGTGCAGAAATCAGTCTAAATCCCTACTCCCTCTCCCCTACTCTATACCTTCTTCTACTCCTCACCCAGGATTCTATTCTTCCTTCAATATCCCTAGTGGCCCAGTCCAACCCAGGTCCAATTCTTCACCTCCCAACTATCAGCCCTCCTTATATCCCCTCCTCCTGCCCTTATCTAAGCTTTTAGGTGAACTAGAAGCTAAGCTTGGCCAAAACAAAAGCTTCCTCTGTACCTCCAAAACATGAACAGCTTATTGGTTGCCCAGCCCTGGACTTTCAATTTATGTCCTGGAATCTCTGGCATGACACCAGTCATCTGTACACCCAGGGTGTCTCAGAACTTACCTGGTTCTACCCTGCCCAGACCCAACCTCTAAGAGAGAGGAGTCCTCTGACCTTGGCCCTAGAAATTCTTAGGCAGACAAGCTACCCAGACTAAAGTCTGGCATGTAGGACTGAGATTGGCAGCATGAAGCCAGCCCTGGTGGTCTGGTTGGGGGGATTTGGAGGAGTCTGTTGATTAGGTTTGAGGCAGATTGCTATATCTGAAGCTCCCAATTCCAGTGGGCATTATCGCATATATAATTTACATCCAGTTAACAAGATGTGCTAGTGGTTTGAAATATTAATCAATGGAGAGCCTGCAGCCGTGACCCAGGCAATGAGGAGGGAAGTAGCAGAAAAGCAGGAACCCAGACATCCCTGTCCCTGTCTTTACAGAGAGACACAGAAAGAGAGAGACAGAGACAGAGAGACTCTGTTTCTCAGCTACGGAACCAGCAGGGAGCAGGAGGGGGAAGGGGAAGGAGAAGGGAAAGAATGTAGGAGATCCTGGAACCAAGCACAGAAGTGAACTCCCTTCCTTTAAGAACAGAAAGACCCCCTTTGCTGGGCTGTTTTTGCCCTGAAATGAGGCAATGAGGTGACTTCTCAAGATGACCTTTTTAGCCTAAGAATCTCAGCTCTAAGGTGCCAAGACCAGAAGCCAAGAGAACAGAGGATCCCCTTTCTGGACAAACACATAACCAGTTGTAGCCCCTGTGTGCCCTCTGCCTTATACTTATTGACAGTCTGACCCTGACCCTTATGTCAAGAACTGGAATGCCCCAGTGGATTTGGCATAGACCCTATATTCCTTCTCTCTCAAATTGCCCTGATGTCAGTGAATGCCTTTTAGGGTGGCAGACAGCTGGCTTGGCTTCTTACATGTACCAGTTGCCAGGGATCCAGAGACCCTCTGGGCATCCACTGCCTGTGCCCATCAGAATACCTAGCATATGAATCCCAGCCCTAGGTGGGGTACCACCTGGGGTAGTTGAAAGATAAGGAAAGGGGTTGCTATAACTGAGCTGCCCCCTCACAGAGAAAGATGAGAAGGGGTTGGTGGAATGTCTTCAAGGTTTATTCTATGATTTAGCCAATCAGAGTTGTCCTGTTTTTCTGAGGTGAAGAATGTCCAGAGATTTCTTTCCTTTATAAGTAGGACTGGGTGAAGGACTATTCTCCTGGGAACCCAGAGACTTGAAAGATTTCTGTATGTGATTTTCATCTTTATCTCTGTGTGTGCAGGGTGTGTATGGGTGTGTTTCAAGGTGTCTCTGAGATGTCCTCTGCCTGTTCCTGGATGTTTTCTCCTGAGTGTCTGTGCTGACATGTTCCTAAGTGTTTTCCTCTGGGTGTCTGAGTATGTCTCTGGGTAGTTACGTCTATGTATCCCTGGGGTTTTCTATCTGGATGTCTCTGGGTGCATGGCTCAGTTTCTGTGATTTAGTGTCCTTGGATATTTTTCTGCAGGTGTATGGGTCTCTTTGTCTTTGTGCAGCACTGGAGAGTTGTCTCTGATTGTCTGGGCACAATTGGGTGTTTAGGTGTGTCTAGATGTTTATATCCAGACAGGTCCTTATGTCTCTACATGGGCACATGCCTGTCACTCTATAGTTCCCATAACTTTCTTTTGTCTCAGTCTTGGGCTCAGATGACCCTCTCAAGGAGAGCTGGAGCTGCTGCTGTTTATAACCACTTTGCCCCCTCCCCCCAACAGAGAGATAGAGCAGGGCTTAAGATGGTACCTCCCCAGGAAGGTAGCTCCACCCAAGGATGTGCAGGTGGGACTCTGCCTTTGAAGACAGAGGCAGGACAGCAAAACAGCAGCAGGTATTCTGATGGTCAGCCTCCTTTCCCCAGCCTGGGCACCAAGGAGCAGGGAGAAAGCAAGAGGAGACTTAGGGGAAACTTGAGAAGATACTGCGGGAGAAAAGACCTTCTCACTGACCAACCATTTGAGCAAGATGCTCAGTGTGCTTTCTAGATGTGGCTGTGTCTTTGTGACAGCTACAAGTGGAGGAAGGCAGGAAATGGCCACGTGAGATGCTTGGGATGAAAATGGGAAAGGGAGGATAGCCTAGAAACATCCAAAGAATGTGAGCCTGGATGAGAATCCTCTGTTATCAGTGAAAGGTTGGAAACCTGTGGAGGGAGAAACTCCAGAGGCAGAGAAACAAGACAACCCTCACCCAGCTACACTCTAGCCAATGCTCCTCAGAGGGTGGTCTCAGGGTCTCCTGGCAGTCAAATCTTGGAGCAGAGTTGATATTGGGGAAAGTCAAGACTTGCTTGATTTGTGGTCCTGTCACCCCAAGGCAAGGTAGCCAAGGGAATCCTTGCCTAAAGGGATGGACAGAAGGTGCAAACTCAATCCTCTCCCATCTTTCTCTCCAAATGACTCATCGGCTCCAGCCTGGTCCAGATTCCAGATTCCAGATTTCAGATCCCAAAGCCGAGGATCATAGATTTAGAGGGGGAAGAGACCTCAGAGATTATCTAATCCCACCCCCTCAAATGGAAAAAAATGTAGAAGTAACTTGCCCAAGGTAATAAACTGGGATTCAAACACAGGCCAAATCCAGCAGAACAATCATTGATGGAGGACCATTCTACTCAACTATAAGCTCCATGAGGGCAGGAACCTTGTCCTATCTAAAGATGAGGCAGCTTGGTGCAGTGGAAACACGGCTGGTTCTAGAGTCAGAGGATGTATATTCAGATTCCAGCTGGACCACTAATAGTCTGTGTGACTTTGGTCAGGTCACTTAAGTACCCTTTTTAGGATCAATTTCTTCATCTATAAAATAGGAGGGTGAGGGAAGAGCAGCAGGTGGCCTTCCAACTTTAGATCTAGGATTCTAAACCCTTGTTATCTCACTAGGAACCAAGCAAAATGGTTTGGCACAACATTTCTGTATACAGTTGGTACATAATAAATGCTTTTGCATGAAGGAAAGAATGACCACAGATAAAATACCAGGACCAGGGTAGTGGTGAATAGCAACTTGCACACTATGGGTATCATAGTCCAATGAGGCATTATTAAATCAAGAGTGGAATGTGAGGGGCTCAAGTCAGAAGTAAGCTGAACAGTTTTGTCTCTGGGGGCCCAAATAAAATTGGGATTTTTGTGGGGTGGGGTAGCTAGCTATTAACAGACCACAGTTTCCATCCCAGGCTCAGGGCCAGCTTTGACCCTTAGGTTCCCTTGGCATAGTCTCAGGGCCCCCTTGTTCAAATAAGGGGGTAGTGCTAGATGGTCTCTTGAGTGCATTCCAGCTCTAATATTTTCTGGGTCTACAGTTCCTATCCTCCTGGCTATATCACCTCTCTCTCTCTCTCTCTCTCTCTCTCTCTCTCTCTCTCTCTCTCTCTCTCCTCCCCCTTTGGCACCCATTTGCCCCATCTGCAAAATGGGATGTGAAATATGGAGCTGGCCCAGCTCCCAGAGCTTCTATCTCCCTCTTTCATCATTAACATCCAAACTTAATTAGGAAATGTGCAGTGAGGGAGAGGGAGAGGACCTGGGTTCATTGAGAATGACTAAGGGGGGAACAATCTGATGTTAGCCTTGAGCAGACACTCCCACCCACCACTGGCCCACCAGATGACAACCGAAGCCCAGGATTTCCTGCTACCTGACTCCCTCATCTCCCTATGAGCTACTTAATTACATACATGTAGTTTCCCCAATTAGAATGTAAGCTCCTTGATGGTAGGGCCTGTTTTTATCCTTGTATCTGTAGCACTTATCACAATCTGTGGCAGTCCTTAATAAATATTTTTTGACTTATTAATTGATTAGCTCAGACTGCCTAGTATCATTAGTTAATTTTTTTTATACTCGTCTTTTCCCAATTCCCAACAAATTTCCAAATTTCCCTCTAAATTCATGAGGGCAAGGACTGAGCCTGGTGGCCTAACCATATTATTCTGATGCATTTATTGCATTTCAAAGTCTGAAAACATTCTTATTAATGGGTTGAGGTAGACTGAGGTTAAACCTGAGTGCTAATATTAATTCCTGAGTGCTGATGCCATACTCCCATCTCCAAAACCAATTACTTTGTCCGTTCTTGGACCAGATCTGTGATTTTAGCAGTGTAAGGAGCTCCTGGTAAGGAACTTCCTCCCTCTACCCATGCAGAACAGACCCTGTAACTAGAGGTTTACCTGGGGCATTGAGAGAGAAAGTGACTTGCCCAGGGTCACACAGCTGGAATGCATCAGAAGCAGAACCCAGGTTTTCCTAATTCTGGGACCAGCTCTGTATTCATTGCCATATCATCTCTTGTTTATGCTTTCTTGTACTTTCCCTATAGAACATAAGGTGTTCACAGCAGGGACTGATTCATTTGTAATTTTGTATCAACAGGTCCTGCTTGGCACATAGTAGGTGCTTAATAAGTCTTGCGTCCAAATTGCCTATTGATTAATTAGTTGATTTTCCTCCTGTCTCCATACCAGAGATCCTACTGCTGATAGCAATAACCCCCTATATGTATGTGTACAGTACCTTATACTTTTCCAACATGTTTCTATCTATTATTTCATTTGATATTGATAAGGCTTTAAGACTTGCAAAACGGTTCCTCAAAACTGTGAGCTGAATAGTGCAAGTATTGGCATCCCCATGTTCCAGAGAAGAAAACTGAGATTCAGAAAAGCAGAGTGACTTACCCAAAGTCACATAGCTATTAAGTGCCAAGGATTATGATTTGGACCTAGATCTCCAGACTCCAACTCCATCGATATTCCCACAACACCCCACTGTGAGGAAGGTGGGAGCACAGATTACTACTATCCCTAGTTTACAGATGAAACTACTGAGAACGGTCTCAGGTGCATCACACAGGGGCAAAGAAAGGACTCAAACTCAGGTCTCTGTGTCACCGAGTCTAGGGTTCTTTCCGCTTGGGTACTCAGCTTCTTTTTATGAGACAGCAGCACAATCAGAACTTAAAGCTTAGCAATAACAAACATACCCTCTGCTCAGGGGACCAGGACTTTGATCCCTGCTCAATCACCTTGACTGTCCCTGCCCTAGGAGCACATACTGAAGGATATTAAGGAGAAACTCAGCACAGAAGGGAGGAATCACTTGTACGAGACCTCCGTACCCCTGCTGGGGCAGAATACCCCCTTGCCCAGCAAGGGATATGGAATAGAGTCTAGGCCTAAAGTCTCCCAGTGAGTCATAGATTTTGAGCTGAAAAGGACCATGAAAGTCATCTGGTCCAAATCACCCTACTAGCTGTCTGGCCCTGGGCAAGTGACATAACCTGTTTGCCTCGGTTTCCTCATCTGTACAATGGGGATCATAATAGCACCCATCTCCCAGGGTTGTTGTGAGTTTGTACAGTGTTTTGCATGGTGCCTAGCACATACTAAATGCTAAATAAATACTTGTTCTTTTGCCCTTCCCTATGCCAGGCTACCTTCACCAACCAGCCTGAGCCTGACCCCCTCCCATTCCCCACTCCCCTTTGCCTCTTGTATATCACAGGGCAGGGAGAAGGCAGATGCAAATCAAAGGTTAAAGCGGACGATAGAGAGCAATGGTGAACCCAGGTGGATGTTCTTTCAGATGGTCCCGAAGGCACAATGGGGAAACTGTGTCAAGTGAAGTGGTGAACCCAGTATACAGCCAGGCAAAACATCTATAGCTGGTTTATCAGCAGTCTTGCTGTCTCTCATGTCACACACACACATACTATTCTGTGTTTATTATATATATAATAAATGTTTATTATTTTATTTCACTTATTGAAATAAATTTATTATGTATATATGTTTGTCCCAAAAGTCTTAGTGTGGTTTGAAGCTACACTGTATTTTAGATTTACTTTTAGGTGCACATGTATTCTCCCCCTTCCCCTTAGAATGTAAGCTTCTTGAGGGCAGGGATTGTTTCATTTCTGTCTTTGTACCCCCTGCACTGGGCATAATGTCTGCTTACCAAATAACGGTTGATTGATGGATGGATCTATTGATTGATGATTGGAGAAAGGCCAATCTGAAGACAGAAATAAGAGGAGGGGCACCCCTGAGTGCTATGGGGTCATCGCTCTGGTAGCAAGGAAGCTGCACCCTGCTAGGAATGGGCTCCAGGGCAGCCACATATTCAGAGAAGAGCATTGAGGGGCAGGCTGTAGACACGAAGGGCTGCTGGTCCAGGGCGCACCGGATGCGCCCCCCGGCACCTGCTCTTGTAAGGTCTTCTACTCGTCCGCGAGGGGAAGGCTCACCTCCAGTCCCCAGCAGCTCTTTCCTAGGGAGAGCTAAACCTGGCAGGTCCCAGGCTGACATTTACCAGGAGCTGTTCCATTCAGAGAATTACGGTGGTGGCGGCGGCGGCGGCGGCGGCGGCGGCTGTAGCAGCAGCTAGAGCGGGGGAAGGGCGGGCAGGCAGGCAGGCAGGCACAGGGCACGGAGCTCTGTGCCACGTCCCTCATTCAGCCCCTATGTGTCACTGCATCAAATGTCTGTCAGTCCTCATTCCAGCACCACCCTCCCCTGGCCCTGCCAAGAGCCTTCGAAGGACCAAAAGGAGGAAGAGGGACATTATTCTTACAGTCCCTGGACTACATGAAGGACCCTTACCCACCTCCCTTGGTTCAACCCCTTCCTTGGACCACTGCTGCCCTTTTGCTATTCTGATCCAGGACCAATGCTTATGAGCTTTATAGATGTTCCGGGGGGGAAAAAAAGACAGGAACCAAATGAGCATTCTAAAGGAAGGGTCCAATCCAGAGCTCCAGAGCAGTCCTACCCCCCCTCCACCTGCCTGAGACCACCCAGAAACAGAGCAAGGACCCACCAGAGTCCATCATGCCCTCTCTTCATGAATCCATACTCTGCCTCCCTGTGGGCAGCCCAGGACCCTGAGCTGAGTGCAGACCGAGGCTGGTTGGAAGCAGCGTCTGGCTGGCCAGGAAGGTGTGGGAAGAGAAGAGGTGAAGCTGCAGCAGACGGCCCCATTAATCACCCTCTCCAGCCCCTGGCTCTGCAGTGGCGAGAACATATTAGATTTTAAATTGGAAAACAGAGAATGTGGCGGGTGCCACCAGCTCACCCGGCTGCCCTGGCCCTTTCTGTCAAGGCCCCATGGGCAGGGCTGACAGCTAAAGGGATGAGAGAAGGAACCAGAGCCTCCATCCCAGGCCTTACAGCTGGGGGGAGAGGACAGGAATCCCCCTACTTCATAGGCTTCCTCCAGGGCTATCCTCTGGGCTGAGCTGGGCTGGGCCTGATGCCAGTCAGGTGGTGTTGCCAGGGGATGGATTTCCCTCTCTGGGAGGAACCAGGCCATTTGGTCTCTGCAGTAAATTAGGAGGGGAAAGATGAGGAGATGGAGAGAGAGAAAAGCAGGAAGGAATGTGGTGAGTTTCTCTGGATTGTCGGAGTCCCCCATAGAGGGTAAATGCCCTCATCTCCTTTCTTGTGTTTCTCTCCATGTACATGTACGTATGCATGCATGCATGTATGTGTGTGTGTATGTATTGGAAAAGGGCATGAACTTATTATTTAATTAGTATAAGGAACTCCCAAGACAGGAAACTCTCTCTATGAATGCAGGCCAGCACCTGTCTTCTGTTTATAGGTAGGGTATATTCCAGCTTGAAACCTAGGTTACAAACAGTCTTAGAGGGTTACCTAGAGATGCTGAAAGGGCAAGTGATTTGCCCAGGATCCAAAGGTAGGACTAGAACCCGGGTTTTCCTGACTTCCTAACCTCCAGGCTGGCTGTGTGTGTGTGCGCATGTATGTATGAGTATATACATATATACATAGATTAATATTCATATTGAAGGACAGATTAAGAGCTCCATGGGACCATCTATTCCAACCCTCTCCTTTTATAGATGAGGAAATGGAGACCCAGGGGGATGCTAATTTACCCAGAATCAGACTAGGAAGGAAACAAATTGAGCTATTTTTTACACAGGTAGCAAATATCCGAGGCAGGATTCAAACCTAGGTCTTCTGACTCCAGAATCATCTTCTTTCTCAGTGGAGGACACTGCCTTTGTATGCATTCACGAGGGCGTCCAGGTGTGAGCCTTCCTTCATCCGTGGATTTAATTATATACGTCTTTTCTCGCTCCTCCTGCAGAACATACATAGCAGGATATAGCTGCTTGGGGAGCAGTGCCAGAAAGCCGTATGTCCACAATAGCTCCCATTTCTACAGCCCTCTCAGTTTGGCAGAGGTCTGGGAGTTCTTGGAGGGAGCTCCCCACTATTTTTGGGTCTTGGACCCCTTTAGCCAAAGCCTGGGGAAGCCTGTGGACCCCTTGTAAGGATACTGTTTTTAAGTACGTAAAATAAAATATGTAGAATTACAAAAGAAACCAATTATATTGAAATATAATTATCAAAATGTTTTTTTTTTTTAAGTACCTGGTTAAGCACCCCTGGAGCTAGGGAGATACAGAGAAGAAAAAAAGGGCCGGAATTTCTGGCACCGAGCGGGCGGAGGTGACAGGAACTAGAGCCAGCAGGGTCCTTGGAGATCATAGAATCACAGATTTTGAGAGATGAAAGAGGAATCAGGGCTGTCTAGTCCAACCTTGTAGTTTAGCAAACGGAAGCACAGAGAAGGTCATGCAGGCCAAGATTAGAACTCAAGGCCTCTGACTCCAGATATCTCCCCATATATTGGAGGGGGGGGCAGGTGACTGCTCAGAGCCTCCCCCTGGCCATCATCATCCCACAAGCAGAGCTTCTGAAGTGGACATCCTTGGCAGCCAGGGCCTGAGAATCACAGGCAGCCTGGGTAATGTATTTGAGTAGCACTGAAATACACCAGGGCTCTAGGGAAAGATTCTGAAGAAGGCAGAGAGCCCTCCCGCTGCCTTCCAGCTTCAGAAGACCTCCCGCCTCCCCCACTGTGGCTAGGCTTTCCATAGAAGTGCCCCCTGCCTTCCAAAGTGACTCCTCCCTCCTCAGCTACCCAATCAAAGCTCTGGTTCACTCAGTGCCAAACAGCTAGAAGGAAATCAGGCTAATTCTCAGATTCAAATTATTCACACTGAGGTGTAAATGGCCTATAGGCTTTAACCCTCCAAGATATTTACATTTTCAAAGAGGATCACCTTGACCCAGATGAATCTCTGCAGGGGGACCTTCCTCAGGTCCTTTGCCTACTCCTCTCCCAACTGCCCCGTGTCTCCCAAGGCCCCCAAATGTCACTAACCCTTCAGTGGAGACAGACAGGCAAAAAACAGTGATGGGAAACAAGAAAGAGGGAGAAAAGAGAAAGGACTGAGATAGGCGGTGTGGTGCAGGGTTTGGAGCCAGGATTTAGTCTCTAATCTTGGTTCTGCTGTTACTGTTTGTGTAAATCACTAAATGAGTAGGTCATTAACCTCTCTGGGTCGCCTATAAAATGAGAGATTTGCACTAAACGACCCCTGAGGACCTTCTAGTTCAAAATCGACAGTCCTATGAGTCTATCTTTGTGGGCCTCAGTTTCCCTGTAAAATGAAGGGGTTGGCCCAGAATAAACCCTAGACAATCGCCCAGGACCGTGCAGCTGTAAATCTATTCTCCTTTTCTGTGTTCCGGCTTCCCCATCTGTAAAATAAGCGTGTTAAATCTGACGGTCTCTGAGACCACGTCCAGTGATAAAGCTATGGTTCTAAAATGTGCCTACCCACCCAATAAATACCCTTTGTTGGGGCGATGCCTCCACTCTAATGATTTAGCACTTTCTTTAAGTGAGGAAGTTAGACAGTTAGGTAACTGTGCATAAAAGACCTGAGCTCCGATGCTTATTAGCTGTGTGACCCTGGGTAAGTCACTTGATTGTCTGTAAAATGGAAATCATAATAGCACCTAGCTAGGGAGATAGTACTTGTAAAGCTCTAATATATTAATATTAGCTGTTATTATCTAAGAATATTCTCCTTTCGGGGCAGCTAGGTGGCACAGTGAATAGAGCACCAGCCCTGGAGTCAGGAGGACCTGAGTTCAAATCCAGCCTCAGACACTTAACACTCACTAGCCTTGTGACCTTGGGCAAGTCACTTAACCCCAATTGCCCTACCTTCCCCCCTCCAAAAGAAAAAAAAAGAACATTCTCCTTTCCTCAAGAACGTTACCCAAGCACACAATTGAACTCAGAGCCAAAGGAGTGTCTATTTCAAAGCTGGCAGGGACGAATTCCCCAGGCTGAGCCGAAAGCAGATACTACTCCACCCACCCAAGAGCCATCTAGAACACAGCCAAGAAGCCTTCTTTGGGTGCCCTGGGGATATCTCCCCACTCCCAACGTACATGCCCGAAAGGTGTCCCAAGGAGTCCCTTCCTGGAGTTAGTATAGGCATAGCTCTAGGTGTCTCCGTAAAGGTACTATGGTGGGGCTCCCCTTCTCTGCCCTGGACTCTGGGGGGAGTTGGGAAGGGTGAGAGGACAGGAAGGCCATCTGACCACTCTGGGTTCTCATCTTTCCTTTATTCCTTGATGCCTTTGCTCAGTCATTCCCTAATCCCAAATATGGGCACACACCAGCATGACCCCCAAATCTGTTCAAGTCCCTCCCTTTCTTCAAGACTCAAATCTGGTGCTCCTGCCTCCACAAAGCTTCCCTGACCCAGACATTTGGAAGGGATCTCTCCCTCCTCATATTTCTCACACTATTTTGCCTACATTTATCTCATTTCCTGTCTTGTTTTCTAGTTCTGAGACCATACGTCTAGAGCTGGAAGAAACCACAGAGATCCTATGGTCTAACTCTTTCATTGTACAGAGGAAGAAACTGAGGCCAAAGGGGATCCAGTCATTCATCAGAAACCAGATTCTACACAAGTCTTCTGACTTCAGAGTCAATGGTCTTTCCACTGTACAAAGCCTACTTTCTACTTCCTTCTTTCTTCCCTCCCTTCCCCAACATTTAGACTGCGACCTCTTTGAGAGCAAGGTCTGCATCCTAGCTATGGTTGTATCCCCAGTGCATAGAACGCCTGGAACCTATCTAACCTGCGACTTTCTCTGACTCCGATCTTATACCCACCCTAATACTATGTCTAACCTCGTTAATAACAATACAACAAGTACCTTTGTTTTTGCTGAGTCGTTTTTCAGTCACATCTGACTCTCTGTGACTCCATTTGGGATTTTCTTGGAAAAGATATTGGGGTGGCTTGCCATTTCCTTCTCCAGTCCATTTTACAAATGGGGAAACTGAGGCAAAAGTTAGTTGACTTGCCCAGGATTACACAGTAAGTGTCTGAAACCAGACTTGAACTCAGAAAGATGAGTCTTCCTAATTTCAAGACCGATGCTCTATCTACTGTGCCATCTAGCTGCCCTTTGACACTATACAGTATGCATTTATTAAGTGCCTACTATATTCAGACAACTACACCAGGCGCTAAAGAGACACAAATCCTGACTCAAAGGATATTAGAAACACAGATATTTATAGTGCATAGATCTGAAAACACTAGAAATACAGAGAAAAAGGCTACTGGGGCCAAAAGGGCAGGTCATTAGCAACTGGGTAATCAGGGAAACCTTCCTAGAGGAATGTAAGTATTTTGAAAGATGGGTAGAAATTCAACAGGGGAAAAGGAGCAAGGACAGGAGTAGGGAATAACACATGGTTCTTATTCCTCATGCATTCCAGGCACTGGACCAGGTGTTGTGGGGATATCAGAGGTCTTGCCTCCTGGGGTTTACCATTTGATTGGGGGAATCTTTGTCACACACATGAAAGAAAAGGCAACTTGTCATCCATATGCTCCATTCTAAGTGAATGGTATAGACAATACGAAGTGTAGGAAGTCAGAGGAGGGGGAGTCACTAGACTGGGGGGATCTGGAGAGGCTCTGTGGGGGGATAAGGATTTTGGGTAGATCTTGAAAAGACAATAATAACACTGACACCTTTCTGTAGCCAATTAAGGCTCATCTGGAAAGGAAGCACCGAGTTAGGGCACTGGACCTAGTGTCAGAAAGACCTGAGTTCAAATCCCACCTCAGACACTTACTGAGTGACACTGGGCAAGTCAGTGCCTCAGTTTCCCTTCCAGCTCTAAATTTATTTACAATCCTAACCACTATTTACTATCCTGACCTGCTATTATCTTCACTAGATAGATGAGGAAACTGAGATTTAAAGAGATGGCTTGCCCACAGTCATATAGCTATTATGTTTCAGATCGAATTCGTATCCAAGTCTCTAGACTAGGAATCCAGGTACCAAGGAGATTCTCCAAGGACTGTTGACCTTTTTTGTATCATGGACCCCTCTGGCAGGCTGAAGAAGACTATGTAAGAACCTCTTCTCAGAATGATGTTTTTAAATGCATAGAATTTAATAGAAAACCAATTATCTCAAAATATAATTATAATTTTTTTTAAAGTTTACAGACTTGAGGTTAAAAATTGCTCCTTTAATTTCCTCCTGTACCCATAACTCACCCTGTTACCTTGGGTAAGTCTCTTACCTCCTTGAGCTACATTTTCCTCCCCTGAGAATTGAGTAGGTAACACTTTAGTCAAGGTCACAGTGCCTTAAAAGGGCCAGGGGTTAGGCAGATTGTTCCAAGAAAAGAAAGTATAATTCACGAATAAAGGTGCAAAGGTGAGTAGGATAAATGCAAGATGTCTTTGGCACAGTGAGCAAATCAACTTGACCGAAGGGTCTCTCCAGTCCCAGGCCTGCCCCAACATGCCCTGTCCTGTTATTCAACCAAGAGCTGAGTGTGATTCTCTGATTTATGTCCGAATTCCTCTATCCTATCCATGTCTGGCTCAATGCTGCTCACAGGAGCCACAGAGGTACCGAGGCCACAGTAGGATGGCACCTGAGGGGGCAGAGTTGGCACTCTAACCTATTTCCCTATTTGGCCCAAGAACAAAATGCCCATTGAGAGTAGGAATTCATTTTTTATAGCCTGCCAGCCAGGGAGCCTGACTATCAGGAAGAAGGGAAAGAGAGATGCATCTTTAATGCCAGCCTTACCAGCTGCCTGGAACCAAGCTGAACTGAGCCAGGCAGGATGATGTGGTAGGAGTAGTGGTTGAGTCTTAAAGGCAGCAAATACAGAAGAGAGAGCATTGGATTCCGAGACAAAAAGTGGGGGTTCAAATTCCCCCTTTGCTACTTGAGACTAGGTTGTTTCCATGTAAAATGAGAGGGGTTAAAGTGGATAACTTCTGAAGTCCCTTCCAGCTATAAGTCTATGAGATTTTACTGATAGTGCAATTCTTCGAAATAAAATGCGTGATTTTGAGGGGACTTCTCTGAGTCTCAGTTTCCCTCATCTGCCAAATTTAGGTCATACATCTAGAAATGAGAGGAACTTTAAAAGCAATCTAGTCCAAGCCCCAAGTAACTTGCTCAGAGTCCTGCAGGTAATATAGAACAGAGGGGAAAATTTGGACCTAGGTCCAGTGGTTCCCAGTTCAGCACTGCCTTTCCAGGGCAACCCACTAGCTGGCCACCTCATTGTACATCCCTCAGCTACTCACCTAATTAGGTTATTGTTAGGATCAAATGATAGAATAGAAACAAAAGGACTTTGAAAAGTATAAAACTTTATAGGGATTCATTATTTTCCTCATACCAGGTTAGAATCTCCACAATTGCAGGTACTCAGGCATGAGCGCACAGTAGTCAGGGGATATTCTCTTTGGTCTACCTAGCACTGTTTTACTTCTGGATGGGGTGGAACTTGGGGGGAGATGGTTTGAGGTTCTGTTCAGAATATTTCAGACTTGACCCCAGGCAGCCTCACTCCCAGGGACAAGGTTGGGATGTGCCCAGAGAGATAAGAGGGTGACATAGGATGGACAGATAGCCCAAGGGGCCAGCCAGCCAACATGAGAAGCCTTGAACCCTTGGGAATAACCCTTCTTAATTCCCCACTGGCTCTTAAAGAAGGTAGGTCTGGGGGGTTAATGTAGGTCTTTGGGGCCAGGCACAGCACTAATCCCCTATTAAAACTTGAAAGGGGCCGGGGCACCTCCTGGATAAACTCATTAACTTTTATGGGATAATAAATGGATCCCATTAAAATCTCATTCTCACTGTGCTTGGCCAGCTTAACCTCTCAGATCCAGGCAGCCAGGAAAGGGGGAAGAAGGTATGGGTGGGGATGGGCGAGGAGCAGAAACAGTGTCCCCCACTCTCAGTCTCCCCGTGCTTGGCTCTCTGGGCAAGTTTCTGGCCTTGTCTTCCTGTCCCCAGCTTTCTGAAGCAAATTCTTGGAATCAGAGACTGCCTCAACTCTTGGCTTGCCCAACCCAGCCCAGCAGCTCTCTTCTGCCAAGAAGATACTAAGGAGCTTGAACACTGGACCAGCAGTGGAGAGAGTGGCTATCATCCCACCTCCACCACTTACATAGCCTTCTCTGAGTCATTTAAACTCTCTGGGTTTTCTCTCTGCAAGATGGAGAGTCATGGAAACAATAGGAAGCACAGAGGATAAAGCATGGGGCATGGAGGCAGGAAGACCTGAGTTCAAATCCAGCCTCAGACATTTACTACCTGTGTGACCCTGGGCAAGTCACTTAACTCTATTTTATCTCAGTTTCCTCCTCTGTCAAATGAGCTGAGAAGGAGATGGCAAACCCCTCCAGTATCTTTGCCAAGAAAACCCCAAAAGGAGTCACGGAGAGTCAGACACGACTGAAACAACTGAACAACCAGGGCTCAGAATGACTAAATGACTTTCCCAAGGACACATAGCTAGGAAGTGTCTCAGAAAGAATTTGAACCCAGGATTTTGACATCCCACCCCATCCCCATTCCAAGTCCAGAGAGGCTTCCCAAAGTCCTAAAGCTCCAGAGCTGTTTCTCCCTTCCCATTTCCAACCCCCCACAGTCTTTTTGTTTGTTTTGGAGGGGGGAAGGCAAGGCAATTTGGGCTAAGTGACTTGCCCAAGGTCACACAGCTAGTAAGTGTCAAGTGTCTGAGGTGGGATTTGAACTCGGGTTCTCCTGGCTTTCGGCCGGTGCTCTACTCACCGCGCCCCCATCACCCGGACACTCTTAAAGAATCTTAAAACTCACACCTTAGAAAACATTCATTCTAACCCAACCCCATCATGTTACAGCTGAGGATGAAAGACTTATCCAAGGTCATACAGGCCTCCTGCCTGACCCAGTGAGGAAAATTTCCATTATCTCCCTGTATCTCCCTCTCTTTTTCTCTTTCAGCCCAACTCTGACAAGTGACATACATAATAGTGAGGGTGTGTTTACACAGGCCCTGGAGGAGAACTTGAAGGGGGGCAGAGAACACAGCAGTTCAGGTGTGGAGAGGCTCCTCTTTGCGGGGGTTGGATGGGGCCAGCCCCCTTTCTCTGTGCTGCATCACTCCCCAGGAGTGCCTGCTGCTGGGTTGGGTGGGAGGAGAGAGAAGAGGTATGGGGGGGTGGGGGGGGGGGGCAGAGAACCAGAGCAGGGAGGCAAGGAGAGCGAATTCACCAGGGAGGCATCCTGAATGGCTCATTAGCACTGATGAAAGCCTTTTTTCATTTAGTCTAAATACTTTAAACGGGCTCCCTCCCGTTAGTTATTTGCATAGCTTAAGCGCTAATGCAGAAGGAGGGCCAGGCTAGGAGGAGAGGGCGTCTCGACCAAAAGGAAGCTGGGAACTCTTTGGGGTATGACACCCCCGCCCCACAAACCTTCCAGGACTCCGGGGGGGGGGGGGGGTGGAGCACGAAGACTCATCCCTGGCTGGAGCCTGAGATCAGTCAGGAGAAGACCCGGGAGGGAAGGGCTCGGGCCAAGAAAACAATCCCCCCTGCATTCTGACAACAAGCAGAGACTATGCAAATGAACCCCCAAATTGGCAGCTCTGTTTGTGTTTTTGTTTTTGAGTCGACAGCCTCTTCTGTAGCCAGACTGCAGCATTCTCCTGGAGTGTCATCGTCCGGGGGGTTATCTCAGGCGAACGGGCTGGACAGGATTTCTGGAGCACCTAGGCACAACTGAGGAAGGGTTTACCAGGCGCCAGGCTCCGTGCTGAGCTCTGGGGCTCCAAACCCAAGTCTGGTGGTCAGCCAGCAAGCACCTGCTGAGTGGCAGGCCCAGGGCCAAGCACTGGGGATGCAAAGAAAAACAAAATCACAGACCTTGCCCTCAAGGGGCTTATACTCTAATGGAAGAGCTAGCACCTCATTAACTAGGTACTTATAAAATATCTGGGGGAGTGAAAGGCACTCTAAAGGAAGGAACTAGTAAAGATCGGAACCTAGAAGGCCCTAGTGAAGATGGTGGGATTTGAGGTGCGTTTTGAAGGAGGCCAGGGAAACCTTGAAGCCCTGGGGAAGGTTAGAAGGGATGGGGGCCATCTCTAGCCCCTCTGAAGCCCAGAGCTGATGCCTAGAAAGTTCCCCATGCTTGGCAGCAGTATCCCTCCCCGCCCCCTGACTAGGGCAAGGACTGGGAAGTCAGGCTGCTTAGAGACACAGGAATCATGTCCAAAATTACAAAGAAAAAATTGAGGCGAGAAGTTCATAGGACTGGGGCCTAGAAAAGCTGGAGCAGAGAAATTCCATTCAGAGACAGCACATGGGCTCAGATCCCAGCTCTGATCATACCTGTGGCACCTTGAACCACCTCTGAACCCCAATTTTCTTGTCTGTAAAATGGGGGAAGAGATAGAGGATTAGACTGCATTATCTCTAAGGTTCCTTTGGGATCCAAATCCTTGAACCTGGCTTAAAAAAGGAATGACCAAAGATAGGGGGAAAAGTTGGTCATGGCTTCAGAGAGTAGTGGGTACCATCCTCCCAGTCACCCAGAGCCACAACTTCCTTGCTTCGCTCCCCCACATGTCCAATCTGCTGCTGATTCTTATCATTTCTAGGCTCAGCACAGCCTCCCATGTATATCTCCTTTTCTCTAGCACTGCCCTCCACTCTGGTGCAGATCCTCACCAGTTCATAGAGGGAGGAGGATGAGGGACAGAGGTTTCAAGTGCCCATAGGAGAGTGGTAGGGGATGTTAAAGGATAAAAGAAAGCCTCCTTTGACAGTTTCCAAAGAAAACTAGAGTGTCTAGTCTGCCATGCTTTTTCTCTTGATGGGAATGCCCTTCTGCTCTGCCCACATACTCTTCTCCCAAAGAAAGAAGCTAGAGAAGAGTGTCTGAAACATTGGAGACTGACGTCAGCAAAGCAAAAGACAAGGTATCCAACCTACTCACTGCTCGGGGCGATGATACCTGGGGAAAGAGAGTAGGAAAAAAGGCGTGTGACCCAAAATGGCCAGCACTCTGTCATAACCCAGATACCTGGGTTGTGGGGAGACCACAGGCATCCAAAGCCTGCCACTGCCAATTTGTGCAAATTAAATTTTCCCAGACTTTCTTCTGAATCCATCTGATTGCTAAAAGAGAACTTACAGAACTCAGGTCAAGGAAATGGACCTAAGCCTTTAAGCCCACCTGCTCCCTTGACACCAACCCCCACACACACACACACCACTCACCCCACCCCCACCACCACCTCCCCCACCCATCTAGCTCTTGGCCCAGGTTCTCCAAGATGGCAGAATGTTCTTTTCAGAATTTTGTGCCTTAGGCCCACTCACTGCCAAAGCTCTAGCTGCAGAGGTTAGGGCTTCTA
Organism: Pseudochirops corinnae; assembly: GCA_028646515.1. Classification (NCBI taxonomy): domain Eukaryota; kingdom Metazoa; phylum Chordata; class Mammalia; order Diprotodontia; family Pseudocheiridae; genus Pseudochirops; species Pseudochirops corinnae. Next base: position 28,778,694 of record CM053586.1, read on the forward strand.
TTAAGCTCACTGTGGGATAACCTCTGAGGTCTCAGACCAGATAACGGGGGGAACCCCTCTTATAGGAGGTGGCATTTGAGCTGAGCCTTGAAAGAAATCAGAGGTTTCAAGAAGCTGAGATAAAGAAGGAAAGCATTTCAGGCATGGACAGAGCCTTAGTTTATCATCATTGGATAAGGTGATCATCATTACGTTATCTCAATTGATCATCACATGTATGTGGCACTTTTAGGTTTATGTATGCATACGTATATGTATGTATACATATACGTATGCATATATATAACCTCGCTTGATCCTCACAACAAACTATTAGGGAGATACCATCGTTGTCACCACTTTCTAGACCTGGAAACTGAGGCTGACAGATTAATCAACTTGCCTAGGGTAACATAGGTCTGAGGTGGAATTAGAATTCGGGTCTTCCTGATTCCAATGCAGTGCTCTAACTCCAACGCCACCTAGCTGCCTCACAAAAATATTTATTAATGTACCAAGCACTACGCTAAATTCTGGGGGCACAAGTAGAAAATTGAGATAGCTGATAACTTACAGAGGAGGGAGGAACTTATAAAAGAAACATATAAAATTCACATTCCGGTCATGGCAGAAAGAAAGGCTGGAGAGCATTGGGGCAGGGACAGTAACAGGACATATGGCAAAGCCCAGAGGACGTTGGGAGCAGTAGCTGAGTAATTGTCCCCCTACCTAGGGAAGAGTTGGTTTCAGGGTCAGAGTGGGATGGGAATCTGTGGTGTCTCTAGTAAAGGGATCTGAAGGTCAGCCTACAACTGGCAGGTCAAGGTTCAGACTGGGCAGTCAATTATTGAGACCATGGAAGGATCACAAATCCCAAGGAATTTGGACATTATCCTTCAAGTAATGAGCTAACAGCTCAGAATGGGCTTTACCTTCTCTTTCTTCTCCTTCCTTCTTCCTCCACCCCCAGATTGATGCCCAAGATTGACTAACACTCTGAGTTTGTACTTGTCCAGGGCTATGCCACTCAGTGGACCCTAATTCCCTTTCTCCTGGGTAATCTAGAGCCTCCTGGGGAGGCTGAGGGTCTAGACCTTCAACTCTCCTACACTTATCTCTAGTATTGTTCAGCCTTCCCCTTTCCATCTCTTGCCATCTAGTCCCCTAAGCCTGCAAATCCTATGCGCACAAGTTGGTGTCAGTTAACTTACAGTTCACAGAGGAGAAAGCTTATCTCAGAGTCCTAAAAGAGAACGAGAAAATGCTTACTATGTACTAGGCACCATGCTGAGATAAAGATACAAGACAAAAAGTAGGACAGCCCCTGCCCATGAGGAACTTACAGTCTATTTAGGGAAAGGTAACCCAGATCTAGGGCTGTGGCAACCTGGAAAGGGAAGTTGGGTCAGCGGAGTCACAGGGATGGTGAGCGACTCTCTAAGACACCTGGCTGATACGCCTTTTCCAGAAGCAATAGTAGAGTCAATTTGATTACAATGCCCAAGAGCATGAAGTAGAGGAAACAGTTGGGAAGACCACAAGGGTAAAGGAGCGTGGTCAGGACAGCAGAAGGCTTGACATACTGAGATCTTGACCCAACCTAGGTTTGGACAGTATCTTTCCTTCTTTTCATGGCTAAAATTCTAGAGAAAGGTGTCTACAATCCTGAACACTCTCTCTTCTTTATTACAAGACATTACTTCTCAGTTCTCCTCCTGTTCAACTGACCACTCAGCTTCTTTGTTGGATCTTCCTCTAATTTATGCCCACTAGCCATGGGTGTCCCCCAAGGGTCTGCCCTGAATCTTTTTTTTCTCTCTCTATCCCATTGCTGTCAAGCTCAAACAGAAATGGGACCACTAAACCTTACATAAAGATCCCTGAAGGTATGGATTGCCTTAAGAAAACACATATTAACACTGTCTGTGTTCTATTGCATTTTTACTTATTTTGTTAAATATTTCCTAATTCCTTTTTACTTCGGCTCAGCCTCCCTCCAGAAGTTGTAGGCTACACGCAGGGACACCTCTGATCTGTATTATATTATCCACGATTTCATCAACTCCTGTGTGTCTAATCATCAGCTCTATGTAGCAGATTCTCACATCTGTTGATTCAGCCTCTCTGCTCTTCCAGACTCCAGCCTAGAATCACCAAATGCCCATTGGACAGCTGGATGTTCCATCCACATCCTAAGAGCAGCATGTCCGAAAAGAATTCATTAACCTTCCCCCCAAACCCTCTCCTCTTCTGAACTTTTCATTACTATTGAGGGCACTGCCATCGTCCCAATTCCCCAGCCTCACAATCTTGGTACTTCTCAGTACTTCTCACTCTCACTCACTCCATCTAACCAATCTGTTGCCAAGTCTTATCATTTCAACCTTCACAGTATGTCTCTCATATACATGCCCTTCTTTCCTGTGACTCAGTTTCCACTTTGGAGCAGGCTCTCACTGCCTCATAACTGGACTATTTCCAAAGCCCCTTGGCTGGTCTCCTTGCCTCAAGCGTCTCCCCACTGCAATCCATCTTTCACCCCGGTGCCAAAGTGATTTTCCTAAAGCACAAGCCTAACCCCATTTCCTCCAAGACTGAATCTAAAAGCTCCTGTTGGACTTTTAAAGCCCTTCTCAACCTGCTCCCTCCCCATACCTTCACAATTTTCTTAAACTTGACTTCTCTCTGTGTGTGCTTACATCCAACACGGACCTTCTCCCAGCTCCCCACACATGACATCCCATCTCCTCACTCCATATCTTTGTCCTAACCATCCTCCATGCCTGCAATGTTCTCCTGTCTCACCTCAGCCTCCTGCCTTCCCTAGCTTTCTTCAAGCCTCACCCCAAATCTCACCTTCTTCAATAGGCTTTTCCTGATCTCTCCTGTGGATCCATTCCCTCTAAGACTACCTTCCTCTTACGTCCGTATATTACCTTGTAGAGTTGGTTGCATGCTGTCTCTTCCATTATAATGTAAGCTCCTTGAGGGCAGGGACTGGATTTTTTGTTTTTCTTTCATATCCCCAGGGCTTGGCACAATGCCTGCACATAAGTAATCTCTTAATAAATGTATGTTAACTATATAGAATTGCTTGCCTTCTCGAGGAGGAGAGGGGAGGGCAGGATTTGGAAGTCAAAAATATTTTTTTAAATGTTAAAAAATTGTTTTTACATGTAATTAGGGGGGAAATAAAAATTAAAAGAAAGAAAGGAAAAAAGTATGTGAAGGATGGTGATGGTGGTGGTGGTGGTGGTGGTGATGATGAAGGTCTCACCAATCAGGACAGCCTGGCCCTAGGACATGAAATACAAAGCTTCTACAGTTCCTGGTCCCTGGAGCTCTATGGACAGCTTGGCAAATGGCCAGAGTGAAAAGGAGTTGGAAGAAATCTCTCAGTCTGTCTCCTCCTACTTCCTCAATAGGCATCAAGCACTTTGGCCATGAACACAGGGACACTGGGGCATGGGGAAGAAGAACAGGGCTAATAGGCCTTCTTTGCACCAAGTAAGGGCATCTTTAATTGTGTCCTTTCTATCCCCATTCCCCTGGACCCCTCCCCCCAATTCCTAGAGAAATACTGTGTCTAGCCGAGATTACCTTAATGTCTCAAAGCAGTAGGTGGTAACAGAACTGAGACTCGGAAGCAGCTGATTGCCAAATCAATTTACTTGTTTGATACGCTATCTCGATCCCATTTAACCGAGGACTCATTCCTTCTTTCCCCCACCCTCCCCCCAAAGCAATCAGTGCGATTGACAAGAACAGAGGTATCTCTTTGCTTCTGTACCAACACATGGTCCCTGACCTTGCTGGGGACTGGGGAGGGGGGCAGATATCAGGGGCAAGGACCCAGGTGATGAGCAATCCTCAGAGAGGCAGAGACTGTTGGTCAAGCTGTATGATGCCCGACTGGCCAACAGGCAAAGTTAGTCTGTGCTTCTGGGTGAGAAAAAGGGACATATTTCCGCATTGGATTATGAAAGCATAGACTAGATCATAGAGCTAGAATGAACACCAGAAGCTGCTGAACCCCTCATTCTGCAGATGAGTAAAATTGAGGCACAGAGAGGTTAAGTAATTTTCCCAGAGTCACATAGCTAGTGAGTATCCTGGGGGGATGCAAAGCTAGCTCTTCCTGACCCCAAGTCCAATGCCGTATCTACTATAACATGCCTTCTCCCTCTAGCGTCATCCCGCTTCAGGGACCCCTATCCACCCAGCTACATGACAAAGATCACCCCACCCCATATAGGAATGAATGTAAGGGAACACTTTTGAGCTGTAAGACATGGAGAAAAGGTGGTGTTCAGAGAAACCTGGGAAGACTTGTATGAACTGATGCCAAGTGAAGTGAGTAGAACCAGGAAAACAAATTATATAATAACAATATTTTACAGGCAAATAGCTTTGAAAGCCCGATTGATGCAATGACCAGCCAGACTTCAGAAGGCTGATGAGAAAGTGTGCTACCTGACAGAGCGGCCATGGACTCAGGATGCAGGACGACACATGTGTTATTCGGTCATGACCAAAAGAAGCATTTGTTTTGCCTGCTCATGTTCATTTTATATATGTGCATGTATACATATATACATATATATGAAATATGGATAGTGTTGTATATATTTGAATATATCTGTATACTTTTATGTATTTTGTGTGTATTTCTTGTTTGTATATTTGTTTTTAAAAGGATTTTGTTTTTCTTATTTTAATGATAGGGAGAGATGGGAGGGAAACTAGATTTCTGTTCATTGAAAAAATTAAATTTAACTATTTTTTTAAAAACCACCACAATATTTAGCTTGCAGGAGACATGCATGACTATTGAGGCAGATAGGTCACTGGGTATATAGCACCCCAAACCCAGGATGCCAGCCAACCAACAATCTTCACCTGCAGAGATGTAGGTGAAAGGCCCTAAACCCAGAAGCACCATCTGTTGTCTTACCTCTTGGATACTGATGAGAGAGAAGGGGCACTGGAGTACCATCTGCTCTTGGAGGTAACACATGAAGGCCCAGCCATGGCATGGCATCTTGTCAAGCTGTGCTTCTACCAGAGGACACAAACCCACTTGTTCCACCTGCGATCTCAAGGGGCCAATGCATCCTCAGAGGGTGAGGGTACCTCGGCACCTCTTCGTTGAGAAAGTCACTGTCTCCCTTCATCCTTCCTTCCCCCCACTCCAGCCCAGTCTGCCAAATTCTTCTTGGTTCTCACTCCCCAGAGTTCCCTTCCAGTCGCCAGGAATGTCAGGGCTGTCGTCCTCTCGAGAACAGAATGTATGCCATCTGTCCAACCCATCTCCCCTCTCTCCCCGCCTGCCAATTCACGGGGTGGGTGTGAGCCTGCCCAGGGGCTGGCGGCCCCACTTCCAGACAAGCAGAGGACCTGATCGGCTCCTTTCAAATTGGGATCCCCTCCATTCTCTTGCCTTGCTTCTATCTTCCTGACTGTCATCTCATTAGCTATTCATGGAACCATTTTGAAATAGTCACAGATCAAAAATCTCTTTGCTTCCTCATGGGCGGGGAAAGTCTGGGTAAACTTGTAGCATCTGCATCTGAAACAAGATCTGCATCTTGAGGCTGAAGGTCCCCAGCTCCAAGAAGCTCATTTTCACTGACCTCACCCCCCCCCCCAACCCTTCTCCTATGGCTGGTCTGCAAGAAAAAGAATCTTGAAGGTCCTAGTAGACCATGAGTTGTACAGCTATCAATCAATATAACACCACAATTAAATCATCCAGGAAAAGTGATAATAAAGGTAGTGGAAGTTTTTAACCCTATTTCTAGCAGGTGGAACCCTCACTGGATCCTAACTAGAGTCTTAGGCACTCCAAGTATGACCTACCGGAACCATTTCCCAATCCTAGGGCCTCCCCTCTATTAATTATCTCCAATTTCTTTTATACATTTCTATAATTTTCCTACAATTTCTTCTACGTGTTTCTATGTTTCTTCTATAGCTTGTTTGTTTGTAGCCGTTCACATGCTCTCTCCTCCAACAGGCTTTGAACTCCTTAAGAGCATGGACTGTTTTTTGCCTTTCTTTGTCCATCCCCAGGGCCTGGTCTATGTAAACAATTTATAAATACCTCTTGGCTGACTAGGATCAGTTAAGAGGCACAGTGGGTAGAGTGATGGTCTTGGAACCAGAAAGACTCATCTTCCTGGGTTCAAATCCAATCTCAGACACTTATTAGCTGTGTGACCCTGGGCAAGTCCCTTCATCCTGTTTGCCTCAGTCTCCTCATCTGTAAAATGAGCTGGAGAAGGAAATGGCAAATCACTCCAGCATCTTTGCTAAGAAAACCCCAAATGGGGTCACAGAGAGTCAGATGGGACTGAAATGACCCAAACAGCAACAAATTTGGGTAATTCATGTTTGCATCTCCAGCTTAATAAATGTTTATCAACTGACTGACTGACTGATTAACAGGACCCTGGAAAGTCACTTAATCCTTGAATCTCATTTATAGCAACCCTACCACTCAAGAAGGGTGAGAAGAGTACAAGGAGAGAACAAGTGAGAGTGGGAATTTATTGACAAATATTTAACAACCGGCTTAGGGTTGAGATGGAGGCAAGGGAGAGGGATATATGCATGACACACTTTTAAACTGACTTTGCATTATTACTGTTTTCTCTGTTACCTTCCAGTGCTCCACCTAGCTACCCGAGGAGCTAACATTATAACATCATATGAACAAAACAATAAATCAGGTCCTGACTTGTAGCTTGCTCATTTCTGAGGTGTAAATGTTCACCCTGGAAATTTAACCATCTGCTCTCACAAGCTGTACAAGCCAGCTTTAGTGAACCACTGAAAGAAAGAAATGAAGTATTTGAAAAAAAGATCCTCTGAGGGGAAAGCAAAATAAACTTGTCTTAATATGGACCTAAAAGGGGGCATCTGTGCTGATGGAGGACCCCAGAAAGAGTGTGCAGAACCTGAAGGTGGAATCTGTCAAGAACTATAATCCAGTGGCCACTAAAGGGGCAGAACATTAAATAAAAGGTGACCTAAGATTGAAGTTCTAACATATAGTGTGGGAAAGAGAAATAGGATGGGATCAGGAGACCCAGGCTCCACTGTCAACACCAGGGAGCTAGGTGGCGCCATAGTGCGCTGAGCACCACATTGGGAGTTAGGACGACTCATCTTTTGGAGTTCAAATCCAGCCTCAGACAATTACTGGCTGTGTGACCCTGGGCAAGTCACTTAACCTTATTTGCCTCAGTTTCCTCATCTGTAAAATGAGCTGGAGAAAGACATGGCAAATTATTCCAATATCTTTGTCAAGAAAATGCCAAACGGGGTCACGAAAGAGTTGGCAGGACTAAAAAACGACTCAAAAACAAAACTCACCTTAATAATGATAATAATAATAATACACAGGCAACTAGGTGGCATAGTGGATAAAGTGTTGGCCTGAAGTCAGGAAGACTTATTTTCCTGAGTTTGAATCCAGCCTCAGGCACTTACTGGCTGTGTGACCCTAGGCAAGTCACTTAACCCTGTTTGCCTCAGTTTCCTCATCTGTAAAATGAGCTGGAGAAGGAAATGGCAAACTACTCCAGTTTCTTTGCCAAGAAAACCCCAAATAGGGTCACAAAGAATAGAATACGAGTGAAAAATGACTGAACAACAACAACAAAGATCCCTTCCAGAAGACCTAAGATTAAAACTTGCCTCACACACTAGCTGTATGACCCTGGATAAGTCACCTGACCAACATAGGCCTCAATTTCCTCATCTATAAGATGAGGTTTGCTGGAAGAGGAGGCCTCTGAGGTTGTAACACAATGGAGAGAGCCCTGGATTTAGAGGCAAAGGACCAATCAGGCAATCAACAAGCAAAAGTGAGACAGTCCCTGCCCTCGAGGAGCCTGGGTTCAAATCACGGTTCTGTTCCTTGCCTGGATGGCAATTCATTTGATGTCTTTGGGTCTGCTTTTATTCTAATCGGGAAATAGAGAAGGGTGTTCTAATAAACGATCTCTACAGTCTCTTCCAGCTCCGATAGTGAGAGCTTGCACATATATATGTCTTGTTAAGATGTGGAAACTGTTTTGTGTCCATTACTTCATGTGATCTTCACAATCACCCTACAGAGTGAGTTATTGCTGCCATCATCTTACCAACAGGTAAACTGAGGTCTAGAGAAGTGAGTGAATCACCCCATGTCCCACAGCCAGTGAGCTTCAGGGGTGGTATTCCAACACAGGTCTTCCTGACCCCAAGACTGAAAGTCCATCCACTACTGCAGGCAGAGGGAATTTGCTCACTAGAGGTTTCTTTATCAGTAAAACCCCAGGTCTGGGGCCACTCCCTCTCCCATAGTGGTTAGCATATAGTAGGTGCTTAATAAATGATAGTTAATTGACTGATTGATGCTTACCTTACATGGTACATCATAAGCCTCAAAACCCATGGAAATGTGAACTTTTGTTATTCTCTTTACAGGAGTCTCCTCTGAGATCCAGAACCCAAGCAGCGAGGAGACAGACAGTGAGCTCACAGTGGCCCCTACACCTGAACAGCCTGAGGGAGGGGTCCACTTTGTCAGCACAGCCCCGACCCTGAAACTGCTCAACCACCACCCACTGCTGGAGGAGTTTCTACAGGATGCCCAGGCCAAGGAGGAGGAACTGAAGCCCGTGCCCTTCCTAACTCGAGGGATGGCCCCCTTCCAGCCTGATGCACCAACACTCTTCATCCCCAGCCCTCTGGCCCATCTGGCCCACCAAGATGATCGCCCCATCTTTACTAACCCCACCCCAGCCATGGCTCCAGGACCCACATACACCTTGGGGAGGGATGAGGTTCAGAGTCCAGAGCCTGCATGGCCCACTCTCCCCATCACAGTGGCTCCCCCACCAGGGCCAGGGGTAGCTGTACCATCTTTGGCTCAGGCTGACGTGCCTGTGACAGCACCTCCCAGAAGTGCATGGATGGTGACCCATGACGTGCCCATGGACCTGGCCCAGCCGTGGGTCCCAGAAGTCATGCCCCCTCAGGCCAGAGAACCAGGCGTGGGGATCCCTGCTGCCACTATTGCTTCAGGGGACGATGAGGAGACCACTACCACCACCATCATCACAACGACCACCATCACCACCGTGCAACCACCAGGTCAGGTTCCACCCTGGGAGTAGGCTGGGCATTCTTGGAAAAGGACTCCCTAGAAACCATCCCTTAGACAAAGCCATCAGCTTCTACCCAAAAGCTGGGCAGATGGCCATACCTAGTACTAGAGGGGTGGGGGAAGGGGAATAAGCATTGATGCACCACCTACTATGTGCCAAACTGTGCTGAGCACTTTACAAACATTATCTAATTTGATCCTCACAACAGCCTTGGGAAGTAGGTGCTGCTATGATCCCCATTTTACAGTTGAGGAACCTGAGGTGATCAAAAGGTAAGTGACTTGCCCAGGGTCATGCAGCTAGGAAGTGTCTGAGGTCACATTTGAACTCAGATCTTCCTGACTCCAGACTCAGCACTCTAACCATCACACCCTCTAGCTGCCACTATTAGAAGCAAAGAATCTTGGTGGCCAAACACACCATACAATTGTGAGAGTCCCTCGAGATGACAGGTGCCCCAAACACAGGGACTTGTTCATAACAGACAATTCATGAGTAATTGGTAAGAGGAAGCGCAAGAGACTCGGCTATAAAGAGATCTTGGTTCAAGTCCTGCCTTGAACAATTACTCCCTATATGACCTTGGGTAAGTTGTACTCCTAGGCCTCAGTTTCTTCTCCTGTACAATGATGGTTTGGGCTAGATGACCCCCTGGGGTACCTTCTGGCTTTAGACTTAAAAATAGAAGCAGTAGTAGTAGTGGTCATGATGGAGGTGAGGGTGGTGGCTGTGGTGATTCGATCTCTACTTAGGGGCAGGGTGGGCCATAGCAGGGGCAAGCCTCCAGGATCTGCACCCACTGCTCCCCTTCTCCCTCTAGGGCAGCGGTTCTCAACCTTTCTAATGCCGAGACCCTTTAATACTCGTATGTGGGCATATCTGCATGTGGACGGACCTGCCTGGAGATAGATGGAGGAGCAGTGTCTCAGTTCCTAAGACCATCGGAAATATGTGTTTTCTGATGGTCTTAGGCGACCCCGTTCAACCCCCAAAAGGGTCCCAACCCACAGGTTGAGAGCCACTGCTCCAGGGGATGCCCTTAGGCTACTGGTCAAAGGCCAGGACACCCTTGGACTAGTAATGTCCATCAGCAGCAAGATGGTCCCTCCCAATGGCAGTAACCTGACCTGAAAGTAGGGGAGCCCCCGAGACAGGAGCAGGCTGGTTTTTCTGGGAGGTGAAAGAGGAAAAGAGGGAGATACCAAGTTCACTTCCCACCTTATTGCTGCTAAAATCTCACAAGAAGCTCAGGCTAACGGCAGTTTCCTTTTGTTTCCACCTGTTATGCAGCTCCTTGTAGCTGGAATTTCACAAGGCTGCAGGGCTCTCTGAACTCTCCAGAAGGACCCAGTTCATCGGATGACAACAGCCTGGATTGTTTCTACTATATCACTGTCTATCCTGGCTATGGTGTAGAGATTAAGGTGAGTGAAGGTCCCCTGGGGCACTAAAAAGGACAGGGAGGGGGACACAAGTATTTACAGGTCCTACTGTGTGCCAGGCAGTTTGTTCTAAGCACTCGACAAATATCTCATTTTATCCTCATCACAACCCTAAAAGGTGGATCCTTTTCTGATCTCCATCCTACAGTTGAGGAAACTGAGGCAATCAAAGGTTCAGTAACTTTCCAGGTTCACAGTGCCCGTAAGTGCCTGATGCTGATGATGTTGGATTTTATCTGGAGTCTTCCTGAGTCCAAGGCAAGCTTTCTAGCCACTGCAGCACCTGGCTGCTCCCCCAAAGAAAACTGGGGTCTAGGAATGAGACAAAAGCCTGGAAGCCAAGAAGACAGTGTCAAACTTAAATATTCTGAGAACAGGAGCCACTAATCCATACGTTAAGATCCTGTGCTGCATATCGGCTTGGTTTTAAAATATGATCTTATCAATTGTTTATTGTATTTTTATCTACTTATTAAATATTTCCCAATTACATTTAATCTGGTTCTGCCAAGGAGTATTGTAGGTGTGAGTTTAACATGACTGCTGTAAAGAACAAAAGAGCATTGACGTAGGAGTCCAAGAGACCTAGGTCCTAACAGCCCTGATTCTACCTAGATTCAAATCCCCATTTTGATACTTCCTAGCTGTGTGGCCCTGATTCTCTCTGCCTCAGTTTCCTTATCTGTAAAATGATGAGGTGAGAGTCAATGACCTCGGAGGTTGCTTCCAGCTTTGGAGCTATGATCCTATGGTCTCCAGACACCTCAGTTCTCTGGTCCCTGAAACACCAGTAATAAACACCAAACTATCTGCTTCACAAAGTGAGGTTGTTTGGCGGATGAGAGCGGATAAAAAGAAAGAATTTCAAAATTAGTAAAGCCCTATATGTAGGTGAAAGTGATTAGATATGGCACCAAGAACACTGCGTACTTGGAACTTGGGTTGGAGACTCCCCATCACGACTTACTGGTTGTGTTGCCTTGGCCCACTCACTTCTCTGCTGAGAAACCTCAGTTGTTGTCCTAGCTGAGCTCTCAGGTCCCTCGGCCCTATCATTCTGTTTTTACTTCTGTGTTCCTCTTCTCCATTCCTCAGTCAAAGAATCACAAAATCATAGGTCTAGTACCAGAAGGGACCTTAGTGCTTATAAGGTCCAACCTTCTCATTTAACAAAGGATGAAAATGAGGTTGAGGCAAAATAATTTGACCAAGGCAATCATTGGTGATACTAGGATTTGAGCCCAGGCCCTCCAACTCCCATGCCCTTTCTCCTGGTCCATGCTGCCTCAACCCTGGTACCACCGCATCTTTGCCTGCTCAATGATCAATGCCAAGCCACTTAACCTCCAAAACCTAAGTTTCCTCAACTGTAAAATAAAGAGGTTGAAGTAGATCACTCTTCCATCTCTAGAATCTACAATCCCATGATCCCTTTCCTTTGAGAATGAAGCAGATTTCCATTCATCTGTCTTCAAGGGGCCATATCGCAATGCCCCAAGATATAGTGCACTGTGAATGTAAGGACCTGGTACCAAAGAGGCATAGCCAAGGTAGCTAAAATATAGCTTGAAAAAAAAGAGGCAGAATTAGGATCTTGGTAAGAATTGGGAAAGGGGGCCAGTCAGGCCTGAGCCTAGGCCTTGGCCATGCTATTTATCACCCCCTCTCCCACTGAACACAGGTCACTCCTCTTCTGAGGCCAGGTCCCTCAATCCTGCTGCTGTTGCCTGAGAGGGTAATTAGTAGCAAGGGTTACCCAGACATCCCCCTCCCACCACAAGCCATTAGCACTCAGTGCCGCTTAATTAAAGTAATTAATGTAAAATCATCACCTAATGAGAGGTGGCACCGGCTGTGTTTCTTTGGGTGGAACAAGCCAGCTGCAGGTGTGGGGGAGGGGACAACTGATAGGTCCCTGGACCGGACCCCTTCTCCTTCCTCCCTAATAGCCCATCCACAAATGGGTGAACATTGAGGCATTCCTGTCCCGTCAGGTCCTGGACAGAAGGAGAAGTACCAGAACCTATAACAAAAGCAGGCAGAAACTTTGGGCTCTATCCATTACTCTACTCCCCCCTCGCTATCTCCTGTGCCATGAGTATAGTGAGTCCCGCTTTAAGTGTTATAGATGTCTGTACTTTGTGTGTATGTGTGTGTGTGCGCGCGCGCATGTGCTACACATTTTTTGGTCAAAACACAAAAGCTGTTACCAAGCAACAACAAAATTAAGAACCGCACATCCCCCAGACTGGTATTTCTAAAATGCCAAGCAAAAGCCCACTCCCCCAGCCCTCCATCTCCTTCCTTCCTCCCCTTCCCCTGGTGAGGAGTCAAGAGAAAGACAGTCGTGAGGCTGAGCAGCTGGGACTGTACAGAGGACCCTTCTCAGAAGAGAGTAGGTTAGTAGGTTGAAGAGGAGGGACTGAAAAACAAGGCAGAAATTGGAACAGGGTCATTGAGTGGCATGACCTTCAGAGGTGACCACTTGTGTGACCTTGATTGAGTAAATACCTCTGAGACTCAGTTTGCTAATCTGTAAAATGGGAAGGTCAGTTTAGAACAAGGGTTCTTAATGTGGAGTCAGTGAACTTTTAAAAAATACTTTGATAACAATTTCAATAGAATAGGTTTCCTTTGTTATCCAATGTGTTTTATATTATATATTTAAAACCATGATTCTGAGAAGCGGGCCATAGGTTTTTCCAGACTGGGATCTGGGAGAGGGGTAGGGTTCCAGGATGCAAAAAGGTGAAGAATCCCTGTTTTGGATGGCATCTCTACGTGTAAATCCCACAATCCTTGAATTGCTGTAGTCAGGGAGGGGGGCTCATTACTACAAGCGGCAGGAAATTGAGGTTGGGAAGCCCAGTGGTGGGTGGGACATATGCACCAGCCTATGAAGTGTCCTAAAAAAATAATAATAATAAATAGACTTATTTCATTTGTATTCAGGAAAATGGATTTGGCTCCTCTCCCTTTCACACACACCCCCCAGGGTTGGGAGAAGGAGGGCTTTTGTGAATTCCCTTCCCCCCTTTTCTTTTTTTTCTTCACCCCATCAAGGCTGCCAGGGATGTCTACCTGTATCATCTCTCCTGATAATAGAACACAAAGCGATATAACCTCTCATAAAGAAAACATGACTGGGAGTCTGAAGGATGGGATTACTCTGCCACAAACTAGCTGCGTGACCTTGGGCAAGTCACAATTTCTCAGACGCAACTAAGACAATAAATTACAAAACAATTGTACAGTGATTTGCATTGGCAAAATTTTCTGGGAGATTCCTATGCTAATGAAATCATAGGTCCAGAACAATAATATAATAATAAATCATATTTCTATAATATTAGTAAGTCTTATACAAAAGCTGCTTAAATTGTCATGCCTGTCAAGCACCAAGATGAACAAATTTCAGAGGTGTAATAGAGATAGAGTGGCCAGGCCTTTGGCCCAAAAGAGAAGCATGCTCCACACTGGGAGGGGAACTTTGTCTCCTTAGTAGTATCTGTGCTTCCTGCATCATCTACCAGCCATGCCCCTAGAAGGATTGAGGGGGAGGGTATAATCTGGAGAGGCTATTGTAAGTGTGTTGATACATGTATAACCTATATTAAACTGTGCGCCTTCTCAATGAGGGGGGAGAGAATTTGGAACTCAAAATTTAAAAAAAAGAATGTTAAAAACAATTTACACGTAATTGGAAAAAAAGAAAATATTTTTTAAAATCTGAAATTGCATTGACAAAGGACCGGGATGATGAGCAGATACGGCACACCCTCTTCCAGGGAAACTGCCATCACAAGATAAGCAATGGGATGGGACACAGAGCTCCAGGGACCTCAATCAGTTGGGTCACTCAAAGCTCTCCTTCCTCTCTGAACCAGGAAGTACTTCCAAAGAGTTTGCCCCAATTGAAAAAAAAAAATCCTTCTTAAGCATCTCTCAGTTTATAGCAGGATTGCAGCCCCAGCTAGTATCACTCCCTCCATTGTTGGGGTACAGCCTCTGGGAACCCAGCTTCCTGGGAGTTACAGTCAACAATTGCTCCCTACTTCCTCTCCTACTTCATTTGCTGACTGGTAGGTCGTAGGTATGTATGTACATATAGAATGAATATAATGGATAGAAATGGCCCCAGAGTCCGGAAGATCTGGGTTGGAGTCTGCTTCTGACACATACTGACTGTGTGCCCCTGAGCAAGTTACAACCTCCCAGTGGCCCAGGCAGACCTCTAAGATGACAAGTTACAGAGAAGATGGCCAGCTATATTGGGAGAGGGAGTTTCCTCATTGGGAGTTCCCCGTGTTAACAAAAATCATAGGTCTAGTATGAAAAAAAACAGAGAGAGACAGAGACAGAGAGACACACAGAGAGAAACAGAGACAGAGAGACACAGAGAGAAACAGAGACAGAGAGACACAGAGAGAGAGAGAGAGAGAAGGGACCTTAAAGATCATTTAATCAAATCCCTTCATTTTACAGAATGGGAAACTGAGGCCAAGAGAAGGGGAATGGCCCAAAATAGGTAATAAATAAATGAGCTGTGATCTGAACTCAAAATTCCTTGTTTCCTGTCCCCTATTATTTGCACTTTAATACATCTAAACATTTCCCTCCCCAGCTTTGTCACCTCAAATCTTTCCATCCCTAGACTAGGCAGACCCTTGGGGGAACCTGCCCCACAAGGACCCTGGGCAACCTTGATGGGTACCAACATCCCTGGTTCCTCATTGTCTTCTGAAGAGTTGGCACCAAGATGGTAAGAGAAGGAAGCCATGGGGCCTCCATGCAGGGATAGGACTGAACCCACAGGCTGCCAGAAACTCTTTGGTCATAATTAGTGAGGAAATCAGATTCTCTCCAGACAGGCAGGCATCAGGGTATCATCCTGGCATATTAGCAAAGCTTCTTTCCTGAGGCAAGAAACAAGAGCCTAGACCCATAAGTTTCTGGTGGGTACCGTGGGTGGTTGGGCGCATCTAGTGCCAGGCCCCATCCCATTTCCCTTAGCAGAGGGCAGCCAGTTGACACCCCTTACCCCATGATCATGATTTCCCCTTTAGAGGCTACAATTCCATCTGCATGCCAGGGCCAGGTGCCCACCCCCTCCTCATGCTTTGGCATTCCAAAAACGTGCTCAATGCCGGCTCCCTTCCTCTACTTGGCTGGGTTCTGAGGCCATCTGGCAGCCTGGATGCAGCTGCCCAGATCTCTCTACCCTCCCACCCTTTTCCCTCTTGGCTATGTTTGCCCCCACATACTGCAGGTGGCACCATTGGCATGCTGTGTTCATGCACTAGGCTAGATGCCAGCTGGATGCTAGGGTCTATCTTAGCCCACCCAGTGGCCTCTCCCTCCAATTCACAGTTCACAACATCATGGGTCTAGAGTTGGAATGGACATCAGAGGTCATCTAGTCCAGCCCTCGCATTTCACAGGTAAAGAGACTAAGATCCAGGAAGATGAAGCGCTATCATAGGTTCATAGATCTAGAAATGGAGAAGATTCGGAAGGCTCTCTGATACAACCCCCTCATTTTACAGATGAAGAAACCAAGGCCCACAGAAATGAAGTAATTTGCCCAAGGTCACATAAGAAGCATCAGAAGTAAGATTTGAACCCCCCAGTCCCTCTGATTACAGAGCTGGTCCTCTTTCCCTCTCCCTACCCTATCTTCAAGCCCATTAATTATGCCTCTTTGGATCCACCATCCAATCAGTTCCAAATCCTCCAAACCATCCAGTCATGTCTCTTTCTTCATATGAGAAGCTCCAGGAGGAACTTGCTGAAATCCTGATTCTC
This sequence comes from Pseudochirops corinnae, assembly GCA_028646515.1. Classification (NCBI taxonomy): domain Eukaryota; kingdom Metazoa; phylum Chordata; class Mammalia; order Diprotodontia; family Pseudocheiridae; genus Pseudochirops; species Pseudochirops corinnae. The sequence goes on from CM053586.1 coordinate 28,795,078, forward strand.
CTGTTCTAGGAGACTAGTCACTGACCAAAATGGAAATGCAGTTAGTCTAGCATGTCCTGGTGATGCTGCCTTGAATACACGGGTCCCCAGGGAGCTGAAAGTGAGACTGAAACAAATCTGGCCATCCTGGTAGAATACCTACCCTCTTATCTCCTACTCCCATCTATCTCTGACTCCACATCACCCCCAGCCACCTTCCCCAGTGAAAGACAATCCTGGCTCTCTTCTCATCTACTCAGACATGGAAACTCTTCCAATAGCCCCTTCCCCTTAAATATAGCAGTGTCCCCAATCTGGGTGAGATGATGGTCTCCCCCCAGCCCCCATGCCCACCCTGTCCCCTGGCCACCAGTGGCTTCTATAGCCATAAGGTCAATTGCTAATCCAAGGTTGACAGGCTTTGAAAAGGAACAAGGGACAGTAGGAAACATGTTAAACATGGAGTGCAGAAAGTTTCAGGTTCAAATCCCACCTTTAACACTAATTGTGTGACCAGGAAAAAGTCCTTTAATCCTCTCTGAGTCTCAGCTTCCCCATCTGTAAAATGGCTATGATATCTGTAATAAAAATAATAAGAGCTAACACTGATATAATGCTTGAAGGTTTGCAAAGCACCGTATGTGTGTTCTCTTCTCTGATCCCAACAACCCTGGGAGCTAGGGATTACTATAATCCGCATCTTGTAAATGAGGAAACTGAAGCTAAGAAAAGGTAAGGTCGAGAGGCTGAGAAAGAGCAAATGACTCTCCTAGGGTCTCACAGCTCCCGTCCTTGTATAAGAGCAAGAAATGAACTTCGGTCTCTCTGACTCCTTGGTCAGCCCCCCACCTACTGTCCCTCCCAGAAGCCATTTCCCTCACTGCGCTGCTGGGCAGATCATTGTATTATAAATGTCTTGAGGGCTTTGCTTTATCTCCAGCTCCTAGGAACTAGGAACAGCACCTTTCCAAGCACACAGCACTTCTTAATAAGTACTGGTTGGATCAAACTGAATTCTTCATGAATGAGATAATGTATGGAAAGCACTACTTAAATGTGGGGTATTAATATTATCATCCTCTGAAGCCGGGAGGTCCTCGAGGGCAGGAACTGTCCTTGGTACTCCTTCATATCGTGTTTAATAAGCACTGACTGATTAGGCCGCGCTAGGTGGCGCCATAGTGCACAGAGTGTCGGGTCTGGAATCAGGAAGACCTGAGAACAAATTTGGCCTCAGACACTTACTAGCTGTGTGACCCTAGACAAGTCACTTAACTTCTGTATGCCTCAGTTTTCTCATTGGCAAAATGGGGACAATAATAACATTTACCTCCCAGGGTTGTTGTGAGATAATGATTGTAAAGTGCTTAGCACGGCGCCTGGCACATAGTTATGGATGTGATCTTGCCCTGACTTGCTTCTGTTTCCTGGCATGGTCCTGCTCACAGGAAAGAAAGGTCTCCCAAGAAAGGCATCAAGAGAAATTCAATTCAATTCTTCAAACATTCATTAAGCACATGCTGTGGGATCCCAGGCTCATAGAGTCGGAGCTAGAAAGAACCTGGAAGCTAATCCAGTTCAGTGCTCTCATTTTATTTATGAGGAAAATGAAACCCAGAGAGGTTAAGCAATCCACCTGACCTCACACAGGAAATAAAGTGACAGAGGAAATTCTAACCCAGATCCTTTGACTCCTTTGCACTTTCCCACAGTACCAGGCTTCCCCTTGTGTTCCAGGAAGGCACTGAAGATACAGAACCAAAATTTCAACCATCTGGGTCCTCAAGGGCTTGAGATTCTACCCAGCAACAGATCCAGAGTCAGAAGCCCTGAATTCAAATCTTGATTTTGCCACTTACTACTTTTTTGACCTTGCCTAAATTGCGTCCCCTATCTTGGACTCAGTTTCATGCTCTAAAATGAGGAAGCTGATCTTTCAACTTTCTGAGCCTGTGAGATGAATGACAATCCATCTCAGTATCTGCCTCAGCCTACCAGGCAAGAACAATGGGCGGTGGATCACAGGTACCAAAAAAACAATCTCTCAGGCCTAAGCAGATCTTAGAGAAACAGGAAGGGAATCCAAAGTCCCTCTCTCCCTCCCAAGAGAGACTCAGAATCCCAAGAAAGGCTGGGGAACCAAAACACCAAGATTAAAGACCTAGGGAGGATGGTTCAGGCCCTACCCTGTTGCCATAACAACTCCTTGAGGCTGACTTGCTCATCACTAACCCAGCACAGTTCTGTCCTTGCTTCCTCCTTCCCTCCTCAGCTTCCTCAGCCCCTCTCCCCTCCCTCTGCTCCCAGGACAGGCAGCCATTTCGTCAGTGGCTCCGAGATGGCCAAGCCCTGAGCAGAGCTGACATTTCAATCTGTCTCTGGAGCATTTCAGACTGCTGTAAATTGCCTCAAGACTTCATTACAGCCCCATCCTCCACACTCCCTCCTCCCCACCCCCCAACCTCATCAGGCTCAGCTCTCCGACCAAGTGACAGATCTCAAGCCAGCAAAGTGACAGGCATAGTCAGTGAGGTAAGAAGAGACAGGGTTGACCAGGGCAGGACTTAACTCTGTCCCATAAGAGAAGGGACCCACCTGCAGCCCTTTAGATATGAAGGAAAAGGTCCCTGGGACTGATCTGGGTCTTCTGGGAGACTACAGCATCCTCCCCACTCAGTACCAAGGGCTAATGATGGTGGATTGGCACAAGATCAGAACCAGAGACGGAAGAGAATTCCAAGGTCATATATTCCAACCCTCTCATTTTAAAAAGGAAGATGCTAAGGCCTAGGAAATGACAATGACTTGCCCAAGGTCACACAGGAAGGAAAGATTCAACTCCTCTGACTCCAGATTTGGAATTCTATTCTAATGCACCTGTTATCTCCTGATGATAGAGGTGCCAAATTGACAGTTCCTAGGCCCCATTTCATCTCCTGAGGCCTCCAGTCTTGGGGAAACCAATCACTATCTCCTGAGAAAGAGGCCACTTGGTTCCCCTCAGGAGCTCTGGCATCTAGGAGCCAGGATAGAGTCCAAGAAGGATTCCAGCAGAAAAGAAGCAAGCTGTAGTTCAGCAGAAAGATGCTGAAATCAGAGTCAGAGGCCCCAGAGTCCAATTATTCAGATCCTACTCCTTGCTTGCTGTATGACCCTGGGGAAGTGACAAGTTCTCTAGACCTTGGTTCTCTCTATAAAATAAGGTGGTTGGACAAGAGTAACCTGATGTTCCCTCCTGCCCCAAGTCTGTGGTTGTACCACCCTACCAGGATGCTAGGAAACTGGAATCTTTGTAACTGGGTCAAAAACAGCTTGGGGTTGATGTGGTCAGCAGGTGCAGAGAGGCCAGGTCTCTGGAGCCACAGGGAGAGGGAGGGTCTAACCCTCACTCCACGTGAGGTTGTAGAGGGAGAAAGTGAGACCATGAGGCTAAGCTCCTGGAAGGTATAGAATGCTTTTGCTTTTCTTGTATACCCAGCATCTACCACAGAGCCTGGCTCATGGTAACTGCTTAAGAAATGCTTGTTAATTGGTTGATTGATTGATTAAGAAGGTCACCACAGCAACCTCTTATTCCACATGGGCACATTCAGGAATGGTAGTCACTAGAGGAAGGCAGCACTTCCCACTGTATGTCAGTGTCCTGAGGCAAAGTCTGGTTCACCCCTGACTGGTTACACCTCTGGGGAAAAGACAAGGACGATAGGTAAAAAAAAAAAAAAAAAAAAAAAAAAAACAGCTGCCAGGGAACATGGGGAGAAGAGCCAAGCAAGCAGGACAAGCTCCCAGGGGGCCAGGGCAGCTGGAAGCTGATTAGGTATTCCTTGCTGCTGAATCGGGGACAATGGGGAAAGGGGGGTAGGGTACAGGAGGTGGCAGAATCTGAGAGGAAGGGCATCCAGGATACTGCTCCTGCTCCCAGGGAGCTGCAGTCAATGGAGAGGCATCGAATGAAGAGCTTCTGGGTGAGACCCAAGATGGGCTGGAGTCTTGGAGCAGCCCTAGAGTAGAGGGAAACTGTCCCTCCCCCACTCCCCTTCAGTCAGACAGTCAACAAGCACTTATTAAGTACCTACTGTATACAAGGCACTGTATTAAGCACTAGGGATACAAAGAAAGACAAAAGATTGTCTGCCCTTAAGGAGCTCATGGTCTAATGGCCGAGACAAAGTATAAATAAATGGTACCTTCAAGATAAAGGAGAAAGGGGAGGGGGTGTCTCTAGTCCCATAGTATAATAGAGAGACTACTGAACCTGGGATCAGAAGAACCAGGTTCAAATGCTGGTAAGAAATGGATACAGGTGGAACCCATCCTGGGCTCCGATAGGTTACTATATCCTCTCCCTTTTTTTTCCTAATCAAAGAACCAACAAGCATTTATTAAACGCCTTCTATATGTCAAGCATTGTGCTGGGAATTAGGGATACAAAGGGAAACAGTCCTTGCCCTTGAGGACACAACATGCCCATATGTAGGTTTATGCAAAATAGGTACAAAAATAGATTCAGGGTAATTTGTGAGGGAGGCTCCAGCAGCTGGAAGAGAGAGAATCAGGAAAGACTTCACGCAGAAAGTAGAAATTGAGCTAAGCCTTGAAACAAACAAGGAATTGTATGGGATGAAGGTAAAGACAGAGGGAGGGCATTCCAGGCATGAGGGACAGCCAGTGCAAAGGCAAGGAGGTGAGAGAAAGCGTGCCCTGTGTGACAGATCACTTCTATGAAGTCAACATATGATTGTGTTAACCCTTTTAGCAGCCAGGCTCTGCAGGCTCTGCTTCTGGGTCTAAGGCCTCTTCTATCTAATTCAGTTTCCCAAAGATAACAGTCATCCTTCTTTGGAATGCTCCAGGAGCTATTTGCCTTGGGTCCCAGGACTTTCTTCACCTTTCACAACATTCTTAATCTCCTCTAAAGGCAAAACTTCTTCAGCTATAGAATGGGGGGGGGGGGGGTGTCCTGTGTGTGTGTGTGTGTGTGTGTGTGTGTGTGTGTGCGTGTGAGACCCTTTCACAATCCCGTGATGTCTATGGACCTCTCCTCAGAAGAATGTTTTTAAATGTGTGAAATAAATACAATGGAAATCCATTATATTTAAATAAAATCCAAAAAAACTTTAATGAGATGAGGAAACTGAGACCCAAAGAGGTTAGTCCATGATTCTGTCTAGACTGAAAGCATATGGCCCTAGAACAAAATCAGTTTTCCCATTCTAAAGCACCCTTTTCCTTAGCTTCCCCCATCCAAGTCCTTGCTGATTTATAATTATCCTCCTTGGTACTCTGGATCAAACTCTAAAGGTTAAGGTAGTGAAAAGAGCATTGGATTTGGAATCGAAGGACCTGGTCTTGAACCCTAGCTCTTCTACTTACTCTGGGGCTTTGAACAAATCAGATCCCCTCTCTGGGCTTCATTTTCCATATCTGTAAAACAAGGGGATTGTCTTAAATTATTCCATTCAACCAGTATTTATTAAGTGCTTACACTGTGTTAGGCACTAAGGTACAAAGACAGAAATAAAACAGTCCCTGACCTCAATGAGTTTCCATTCTACTGGGAATTTACAAAGAGGAAGAAGTGGGGAGAGAGAGAGTTCATGCTGGAACTAGGAAAATTGACTATGCAAGGGTATGAAGGCAAGAGATGAATGTCATATACAAGGAACTTGGTCAGTTCCATTGGAACAGAGAGTGCTTGAAGAGAAGGGATATGAAATAAGACTGGAAAGGTAGTATGGGAAACTCTACTAATGCAGGTCAGTACCTTCTCAGGAACTTAGTCACCTAGACCACTGAGGGGCTATCACTTTCCCAGGATCACATACCCAGTAGAAGTCAGAGGTAGGACTGGAACCTTGGTCTTGGTTTCTAGATTAGCTGTCCGCCATGTTCATGCTCACACTTAACAAGTCATGTTTACTACTATGGACTATCATCACTGGAAGACCTTGGAGATGGAGTCCAATCCCATCATTCAACTTGTCCAAGATCCTAAAGCTAGTTAGTGGCAGAGACCTGATCTCCAGACTCACAGTTCAAAGCTCTTTCCAATACTCCCTGCTGTATTCACTAAGCATCTATTTGGACTTGCCATTGCACTCTGTCCCTAACAGACCAAGTATAACAGAAACAGTTCCTGCCCTCCAGGGTGGTCAGAGCTTAAGGGGAAGGAAGAAGAGAGGAAGGGAAAGTAAGGGAAGGCAAAGAAAGAGAAGAGGAAGAGGAGGAGAGAAGAAGGGAAGAGAGGAAGGGAAGAAGATGAAATTATTCAATTGAACAAGGATTTATTAAGCACTGCTTTGAAGGAGAGAAGAAGAAGTAAGGGAGGAGAGGGGAAGGGAAGGGAGGAAAGGAGTAAGGGACACAACCCAGAATATTAGAAGACAATAGGAAGGGATCCTCAGAACTCAGGAAACTTCAGGTCCTGCCACTTTGTAGGTGCCTGTCTCAGGAAGGGTTGGGCAAAGGAGGCTTGACTGGCTTACTCTGTGCCCACAGGTCCAGAACATAAGCCTGCTGGAGGGTGAGACAGTGACGGTTGAAGGTATGGGAGGCCCTGAGCCATTGCCCCTGGCCAACCAATCATTCCTGCTCCCAGGCCAGGTCATTCGAAGCCCCACCAACCAGGTGGCCATGAGGTTCCAGAGTCTCCTGCCACCCTCAGGACCTGGAACTTTCCACTTCCGATACCAAGGTAGGACCCTTGGAGGGGGGTACCTAGCCCAGTGGCATGAGGTCATGTGCCTACAAGCAGATTTCTCCATTCCCATCACACCCTGGGGAGAAATACTGGAGACAGTTCTTTGCAAACAGAGATGGGCTTGCCGGCTGAGCCACCATCTGGCTGGGGGGAGATGGCATCAGTGCCTGTCTGGCACCCCCAGGATCTTCTCTCTGTCTGCCCTGCTGAGCACTTGTCTGGAGGACAGGCCCTTTCTGGGGTTAGATGGCCCTCTAAGTATGTCCAGTTGGTACTTTCTGGCTGCCAGTCTCTGCTTAGGACCACCACACACAGTGGTGATTCCCTCCATCCCTTCAGTTGTAATTCATTTTGTGATGTCCCCACTGCCCTTGTCCTGTCTCTATACCACCCATCCTAAGTCTGCCTGACTTCTCCCATTACCCTAACCAGCACCCACCACTGGCAAGCTAACAAGGGTCCAGCCTATCGCCTCTGAAAGACAGAGACAGGTGGAAATGCTTCCAAGAGAGGTCCCTTAACTTGAACCGCCCCCATCCCAACTAGGCCATCGCTGCATGTAATCACCTGGCACCCATTCAGTGAGCACTGGGCCCCTCCTTCACCCCTCTGAGTCAGCTGCATCAGGGTTAAATGATCAGGGGAGCTCTGAGGCACACTAATGGGGAGATAATTGGTGTGAGCAATTACCGGATCATTTAACATCATTAATGGCCACCTCCACAACCCAGAGAGGTGCCACAGCAGAGGGGGGGGCATCACTAGGCACTCACTGCCAGGGTCACTGCTCCCCTGGGCTGAGACCAGGATGCATAAAGGCTGACCCTGTGGAACCAGGCCCTTGGAGCTCCCAGGTGTATGTGAAGGGGAGGATTAGGGGAAGTTTCACCCCTCTCCTTTTCCAGGATAGACACAACTATGCCATCTCACACAGGGCAATGAGAGCCCTTCAGGAGGATCCAAAAGGCAGGGAACATATAGGAGGCCAGTGTTACCTGTGAGGAAGGAGGTGTGGGTGCCTAGGAGGTGGGGCCCCCAGGAGGGAGGGAGCAGGGGGCTCCGAGGAGCTATCTGTGTGTCGAGGCTGCTCCGCTCCTGCCTCCTTAATGGCACATCAATTCTCCACCAGCAGCGGGTATAATTTCACGCAGCTCTGACCTTCATTGTCCCTGCAAATTCCTTTGCACAAAACATGGAACTTTCCCTCTGTTTGCCCAGACAAAGGCAGCTGAATGGAACCCAGAGCTGCAAGTCCTTTGGGGGAAGAGGAGGAAGTGCCAGTCTGCACTGTGCCTATGTATGTGTCAGGGAAAGGATGGGGGGCAGCCACTTGTCTTCTTTCTCTCTCCTCTTCAAAGCCCATCCCTCCAATAGCCCAAGTTGTGTTGTGTGTAGCATTTTTTTTTGTCAATGATCAGCTCTTTCTGTAATGAGTGTAATTCCCCTAATTACAGACTGTAATTAGCCCTGATCCTGGAGATGGGAACAGGAGGAGCCTGGGGCCCACGCATTGGTATCGCTGTGTGGCTGGTGATGCCAAGCTGCCTGGAGCCTGGGTGCCAAGCTAAGGAGAGTGAATGGGACAGAGAAAATTAAGCTCCCCCCTCCAGTGTCCCCATTGGGAAGAAGCCTGAGCCCCATCCTCCAAGTGGTCAGGAGAGAAAGCCAGTGTTCTAGGAAGCCCCCAGCCCTAGGCACAAATGCCATTTTGCTGGGCTGCCTAGAACAGATGGGCAGAATGCTACATTGGTCCCCAGTTCTGACTCTATGCTTCTCTTGGATCCTGGGGAACCCGGCTCTCTGCCTCTGCCTGACTTCTGGGCTGCTGTAGTCTCCAAGGACTCTGTGCCAGCCCCTCCTCCTCAGCTACCAGCAGGCAAGAGAAGGAAGAGGCCACTTCCAGAGCCCACCTCCCTCTTCACCCCATACCTGGTACAGGACTCAGCCCCAGAGATACAAATGGGAAAAAAACAACAGATCGTGGTGAAGTATTCCCTGGCGAGCTGCTGCCATGGCAACAGGAGACAAATTAGCAAGGGAATGGCACTTTACCCACCATGGGTACAGGAGACTTTGTTTGGCCCAAACTGCAGGGCCTGGCTTCCTGCTCCTCCATCCCCATCAGCTCCACCCACCCACTCAAGGAGCCCCAACACTGAGAAGGACAGGGGAAACCTCAAACGTGTCCCCAGGTCACTGCTTGATGCACATGAGGATGTGTACCCAGGCCCCATCTCTGCCCCCAGTTTCCTCCCTTCCTCTTCCCACTCACCCCCCCTCAACCAAAGAGAAGAGGAAAAGGCTGGGCTCAAGTCTAGAGTCAAACCTCTGGCCTTGAGATCACATGTGGCCCTCTAGGTCTTTAAGTGTGGCCCTTTGTTCTGTGAGGTTTGGATTTAGTCAAAGGATCACAACTGAGGACCTCGAGGGCTATGTGTGGCCTCAAGGCCACAGGCTCCCCATCCCTGGTCTAGACTTTCTTATTTCAGACTCAGTCTTTGTTCAGACTCAATCTGTTGCACCTTGGGTCAATAAAGACAGCTAGGTGGCACAGTGAGCAGAGCGCCAGGCCTGGAGTCAGGAAGACCTGAGTTCAAATTTGGCCTCACACGCTTATTAGCTGTGTGACCCTAACTAAGTCACTTCACCCTGTTTGCCTCAGTTTCCTCATCTGTGAAATGAGTTGGAGAAGGAAGTGGCAAACCACTCCAGTATCTTTGCCAAGAAAACCTAAATGGGTCACAGATAATTGGACAGAACCAAAAAAAGCTCGAACAACTGGGTCAATAAATCTACAAAAGGGAGAGAAGCAACAGGGGAAAGTGCTGCTGAAATCTGACTCTCTCTGCAAACCTTGTCCTAAGCACAGTCTGTGAGCACCCCCAAAAGGAGCAGCGGCCAGAGTGCAGGAGACACCAATCAGGACAACTCGGCTCTCCTAGGCATCCGTAGCTTTAGAGTAGAGAGCGCCTCCACAGTCCAATCATCCAAACCCTCCATTATACAGATAGGGAAACTGAGGCCCAGAGACAAAAGTCCTACGGCTGCTAAATGGCAGAGGTCGGATTTCCACTATCTCCACCATTTAGGTATAGAAATGGAGTACTTGGAGTCCTTAGGAAAAGCTGCCCTGCCTTATATTCTCCCCACTGGGCCCTAGGTGGACAGAAGCTGGGTGACACTACTTGGCTGGGGTGGGTTCACTGGAGGAGGACTGGAAGATGGCAGCCAGGCTCCTAGGGCTGGGCAGATCTCAAGGCAGGACCACATTGAAATGCCAGAGATCAAGACCCGTATGTCCCATTGCCACCTCCTTCTCCAGAATATCCTGGGAAAAAGGAGCATCTGGTTAGAATGGAACAGAGAGAAAGACTCTATTGTAGCCAATACAATAGAGACTAAATCTATCAGGGCACCCAAGAGAAATCTAGCACAGTGTGGACTCCTGGGTCCCTCTGGAGGCTAAGCCCTCACTCGTGTCTCTATCCCTTTCGGCCTGAGCAGAGGCTCCAAAGTCAAATGAATAATAACAAAGGAATACCCTAATAATTATCAATAAATTATAATAAATTACTAATAGCATAACAGTAACGATCCTCAATCTCATCAGTATTAACAACATACAGAGGCAATTATTAAGTAACATGACAAAGTGGGCACTCTGTTCTTTCTGCATCCCCAGGATTTAGCTCACAGTGCCTGGCACATAAGCAGTTAAGCACTTAATAAAGCTTTAAGTAATAAATACATTTTAAGTAAGCACTTAAATGCTTTATCCATCTATTGCCCAGTTTCTGATGGATACCCCAAATCATGCATCACCTGACTTCCCAGCAGCTCCAGGAGATGGGGAGGGGTAAGGATTATTCTCCCGATTTTATAAATGGAAACTGTTTCAGTCGTGTCTTACTCTTCATGACCACATTTGGGGCTTTCTTGACAAAGATACTAGAATGTTTTGCCATTTCCTTCTCCCATTCATTTGACAGATGAGGAAACTGAGGCAAACAGGGCTAAGTGACTTGCCCAAGGTCACACAGCTAGTAAGTAAGTCTCTGAGTCTGGATTTGAACTCAGGTCTTCCTGACTCCAGGTCCAACATTGTATGCACTATGGCGCCATCTAGCGGCCCTTTTGACTTTCACAATCCAAACCCCAAGACCTTTCTCCATTATCTAATCTCCCATTTTGTACTAATGAAATTGACTTTTTGCACCCAAATACAAGGCTTTACATTTGTCTCCCTATTAAATTTCATCTTATTAGATTGAGTCCAACATTCTAACCTGTTGAAATCTTTGGTGATTCTGATTTTGTCATGTAACATATTAGCTGTCCCCACCAGCTTTGCACCATATGCAAATTTTATGAATATGCCATTTAGACCATTATTCAGTTGGCCGATTAAAAATAGAGCCAAAGGGCCATGGGGCAAAAGACAGGTTCCTGGGGTGCTCCATTAGAGACCTCCTTTCAAGTTGACATCAAGCACAAATGATGCTCTTTGGATCTGGCTGTTCAAATAGTTCCAAATTCTCCTAAATGAAGGAGAAAGGGAAGGAAACATGCATTTATTAAATGCCTACTGTGTGCCAAGTACTGTGCTAAGCACTTTGAAAATATGATCTCATTTGATCCTCACAACAGTCTTGGGAGATAGATGCTATTGCAGTTGAGTAAACGGAGGCAACCAGAAGGCAAGGAACTCACCCAAGGTCACACAGCAAGTGTCTGAGGTTACTTGAACTCAGATCTTCCTGACTCCAGGTCCAGCGTTCTATCCACCCTGCCATTGTTTCTGCCTAATTACGTTGCTTAGCACACACTTCTCTATGTCATCCATAAAAATAGCATGAGAGAATTTTTTCAAAAATCAAATTCATTGCTAAAATTTAGTTAAACCATTATTTACAGAATTCCCTCAGTCTACTAGCCAGTTAAGAAAGGAAATGAAGTTGGCATGACCTGTGTTCGATGAAGGAAGCCATACTAGCTCTTCATGATGTTAGATTCTAGATTTTCTAGATGTTCAATAACTATTGCTTTAATAATATGACCTAGAATTTAATCAGGAATTGTCAGTCACTCAATCAATGTTTATTAAGTGCCTACTCCGGAAGCTAGGTGACATGGTGGGTAGAGTGCCAAGCATGGAGTCAGAAAGACTCATCTTCCTGAGTTCAAACGTGGCCTCAGATACTTACTAGCGAGTCACTTAACCCTACTTGCCTCAGTTTCCTCCTCTGTCAAATGATCTGAAGAAGGAAATAGCAAACCCCTCCAGTATCTCTGCCATGAAAACCCCAAATGAGGTCACAAGTAGTTGGACAATAAGTGCCTACTATGAACCAGGTACTTGAATTGAAGCCAAGTTCACTTGAGTATAATTTGAACCATCCACTGTCTTCTATTTTTAGAAAATTGGGACAGTATTTTCCCTTCTCTAAGCCTTCAGTACGTTTCCCATTCTCCATAATTTTTCAAAATCGCTGATAAAGGCTTAGCAATCACATTCCCCAGTACTTTCAATTCCCAGGAGTGTAGTTCATCTGGTCCTGATGGCTCGAACACATCAAATACAGCAAGGTGGTCCTTTATTATCTTCCTACTTTTGTTGGATTGTCTTCTTTTGTTCTGTCCTTTCCAACCCAAAGGTCATTCTTCTTGGATGAAGAGCAGTAAACAGAGGCTAAATGAAAATTGAACAGTCCTGCCTTCTCACCACTGTCCATCATCACCCAATCCACCTCCAAGCATTGGTCCTCTTCCTTCTTTGATCCTCTTCTTTTTCCCAATATAGCTAAAAAACAAAATCCCTAAACCCCTTTTCATTGTTCTTAACCTTCCTTGGCAATCTCATCTCATTCTGAACTTTAGGACTCAATACTATTTTTACATGATTTTACCATGGTTTTTTATTTATCTTCCATTACCTCCCCTTGCTTCCATCATCTATGCTTAATTTGCAAAAATATAAGTTGGTTGGTGAGTGTCTTTTGCATCCACTTTGGTTTCTTTAAGCTATTTCTCTTACTGGAATTGCTTCTCTTGTGCCTTCCAAATTCCCTCTTGAGAATTTTCCATCCCTCCTGGTTGACTGTTCATAAGTTTTTCAGTTGTGTCCAACCCTTCCACAACCCCATTTAGGGTTTTCTTGATAAAGATACTGGAGTGGTTTGCCATTTCCTTCTCCAGCTCATTTGACAGATGAGGAAACTGAGGCAAATTAACTTGCCCAGGGTTACATAGTAATAAGTGTCTGAAGTCAAATTTGAACTCACAACCCACATCTACCCACAGCGCCACCTGGCGACCCTAGATAGACCGCCTCTATAGAATTTTGATCCATGGGATCTCTATCTTTTATCTGAACATTTTGAAATCTGCTTTCCCAAAATCTTCCCTATCACAAATTGTAAGATGAAGTGATGACTTCCCAAAGAGTTCCCATTCCCAACAATCAGCTCTACTTTACTGAAGACTATCAGGTTAAAAAATGTAGTTCCCTCTATTAATTCTTTCACCTTTTTATGGATGAAATTATCATTAAGTCAAATCTTCAAATTATCAACTGCTTCCCTGGACAGAGAGTTCTAGCAGATGTCTAAACAATTGACAATTAACAACTGACTGTGTGTTGTCTCTCCTTACCAGGTGATAATCTCTGTCTTACTTTTATATTTATAGCCCCTGTGCTTAGTTGATCAGTGAGCTAACATTTATCAAGCTCCTACTCTGTGCCAGGCACTGTGCTAAGCACTGGGGTTACAAAGAAAGGCAAAAGACACCCTCTGCTTCCAAGGAATTCATTCTATAGGGAGCTAACAGGCAAACAACTACGTACAAACAAGGTCAATACAGGGAAAATTGGAGGTAATCAATAAGAGGAAGTCACCAGCATTGAGGAGCATCAGGAAAGTCTTCTTGAAAAAGTTAGGCTTTTAACTGAGACTTGAAGGAAACCAAGAATCCAGGAGGCAGAGGAGGAGAGACAGCGTTCTCTGCATAGGAGACAGCCAATGAAAATGCCCAAAGTCAGGAGAACGTGCGTATTTCTGAGGAACAGCAAGGAAGCTAGAGTCACCGGTTGGTAGAGTGTAAGAGTTAAGAAGCCTGAAGAGGTAGAAAGGGGCCAAAAAGATTTTATATTTGATCCTAGAGGTGATAGGGAGTCACTAGAATTGATAAAATGGGGGGGGGGGATAATATGGTAAGACTTTAGGAATATCCATTTGACAGCTGATGAACCAGAAGATATATTGAAAAGGGGAGAGACTTTAGGCAGAGAGACCAACAGTCCAAGAGTGCAATGATGAGCCCCTGCACCAGGACAGCCAATGTTTCCTCAATGTCAGAGGAGAGAAGGGGCGCATTGGAAAGATATTAAGCAAGTAAATAGGAGAGGACTTGGCAGCTGATGGGATATGAGAGGTAAGAGAGAATGTAGGACATCAGGTAAGTTTCGAGCTCAGGTAACTCAATTGTAACAGGAAAATTAGGAAGAGAGGAAGGTTTGAGGGCAGAGATAATAAGCTCAGTTTTGGACATGTTGGGTTTAAGATGTCGAAAGGACATACAATTCAGCATGTCTAAAAGCCAGTTGGAGACCAAAGACTGGAGATCAAGAGAGACCAGGGCTGGACAAATAAATCTGAGAATTATCAGCATAAAAATGAATTCACAGGGACTGAATTTACCAAGTAAAATTGTGAAAGAGGGAAAAGGACAGAGCCTTGTGGGACATCTCTGGTTAACAGGAGTAACCTGGATGAAGATCCATCAAAGGAGATAAAAGAGTGGTCAGATAAGGAGGAGAAGAACCAGGAGAGAGAGTGAAGGGTGACCTGAAAATTTAGGGAGAAGAAGGAATCAAGGAGAAGTGACCAATAATGCCAAAGGCTGGGGAGAGAGGTCAAGAAGGATGAGAATTGAGAAAGGTCACAGTATCTGGTGATTAAGAGATCATTAGTAAGTAACTCTGGAGAGTTTCCATTGAATGACGAGGTCAGAAGTCAGACTATGGCAAGTACAGAAGAGAGTGAAAGGAAAGGAAGATCGTTATTAGCTGGCACGGTGCCTGGCACATCATGAGCACTTAATAAATGCTTATCATTCATTCATGGGATAAGAATAGCTAGCATTTACGTAGCACTTTAGGGTTTGCAAAGCTCCTTATAAATATCTCATTTGATCCTCACAATAACCCTGGGAGGAAGGTGTTATTATTATCCTCATTAGCGAAACTGAGGCAGCCAGAGGTTAAGTCTATTGCCCAGGGGCATCTAAGACAGGAATTGGTCTGAAGTCTTCTGGAAGGGACCTCCAAAGGCCATCTAGTCCAACCCCCTCAATTTATGAATGAGGAAACTGAGGCAATGATTTACCCAAAATCATGTGTGTAGTGTCAGAGACAAGATTGGAACCCAGGTCCTTCAACTCCAGAAACAGTTCCCTTTCCACTATACCATGCTCACTACTATATCATCCTTCCATAACAGGTTTGTGATTGTTTTAAACCATATCCTCTGTGTGCTTCTTCTTTTCTGCCTCAGTGGTCTGGTGACAATATGTTCCACTATGCCTCCCCTAGCCCTTATTCTTGGGTTTCTACACGTGGGTGTATCTTCCTAATACAGGGTTGTCCCAAAAGACTTAGTGCAGTTTAAAACTTTAATAAGCTATAAAAAAGCACATCGTAAGGTTTAATAGCTTAAAATTACTTTGAGACTTTTGGGACACCCTGTACCGAATGCTACCTCGTCTTTTTCTCTCTTGGTTTATTTGTTTGTTTTTAAATAAAGCCCTCCAGAGCGACTCTCGAGACTCAGTGATAGCTACTATCTCAAATTTGTCTGCTTTCATGAGGGTCATTAATTCACTTTACTTGTCACCCACACTTTTCATGTTTGGAAATGTATGTACATATATAAATGTAAATGTAAAGGACTCCACCCCTCGGGACTGGCTCCCACTTCCTCTCCATCCCAGGACATCCATTGACAATAGAATCCATACAGTAAATGGCAAAGCAATCTGCATCCTGGCTCCGGTCCTGTAAAGGGATCTTGAAATATCCATCAAGGAAACCCTACTCCCCCAAGTTAACAGAGCTACAGAAAACTCTGCCCAGCTCCCAGATAGTTCTTCACCTTCTGCCAAGAATCTAGTTAGGGAACATTGCATCTCATCCCCATTCTTTCTGAACGTGGCCCCAGCCCTTTGCTGTTCCTTTCATCCTCGCCCCAAAGAAAGCCCAGTCCCAGAACTGGGGGTGGGGGGAACTTTGACTGTTTCATAGGATCTGCTGCCACCAGCTGGTCAGAATTAGCATGACAGTTCATCACAAGGCAAGTTTTTCCAGCCCCAGACTTCCAAAAGACTGGTCAGATGCTAGAAAAATTGAGCCTAGCTGCATCTTTAGAGGTCATCTATGTTAAGCCAAGGGAAGTTAAGAGACTTGCCCAAGGTTACCAAGCAATGAAGAGGCAGAGCTGGAATCCTGCCCATTCTAGGGTTCTTTTTACTGGATCCCTGCAGCCTCTCTCAAATAAACCTATTAAACAAATAAGCTTCATTTGCTCGTCAATTGTTCCTTTTCCAGTCTCAGGGAAAGACTGGGCCTCTCCCCTTATAAACAGGGTTTGCATTATCATAAATGCAAAGATGATCATTCTATTTTTAAAAATAAAAATAAAAATGAGAGGCTAGGTGGCACAGTGAATAGAGAACCAACTCTGGGGTCAGGAGGACCTGAGTTCAAATCCAGCCTCAGACATTAAACACACACACACACACACAAAAAAAAAACTAGCCTTGTGACCTTGGGCAAGTCACTTAACCCCAACTGCCCCTCCAATAAATAAATAAATGAAACATTTCATTGTCTTCCTCCCTACCCCTACTCCTCAGCTAGACCCTCCCTTGTAACAAAGTAATTAAACATACTAAACAAACCTAAATCAAGTCTGACAGTGTATGCCTCGCTTTGCATTCATAGTCTCCAGCTCTCTGCCTAGAAAAGGAAGTCCATCCTGTTCTTAATATATTTTTAGTTATTTCATTAGATATTTCCCGACGACATGTAAAAAAAAATTAACATTCTTTTTTTTTAATTTTGAGTTCTAAATTCTCTCCCTCCACCCCACCCCTCCCTCATCCCTTGAGAAAGCAAGCAATACGCCATGTGGAAACATGTGAAGTCATGCAGAACCTATTTCCATATTTACCGCGTTCCATCCTGTTCTTAAAAGAAATTCAATGCTCACCCATTTATAAGCCTCACAACTGAGTAGGTTCGCTGAGGGAATTCTGAATGTTTAACTTGAATTTTTCCATGCTGTAAAATCAACCTTTTATTTCTTATTTTGTCTCCACAGTTAATAATTATAATAATGAAGCCTTATGTTTCTCTCTGGTGGTTGTTTTTTTTTTTTTCTTTCCAAACTGTTATCTAATTTTATTCTCACAATAGACCCCTGTAAGATAGGGAGAGCAAGTTAAATTATTTCCATTTCCCAGCTGGAAAAGTAGAGAGCTAGGTTAAGTGACTTGTCCCAGGTCAAACAGCAAATCAGGAGTAACAGAAGGCCTAGATCTCATCTCCACCCTCTCAATCCCTCCTGAGTTCTTCCCACCAGATCATGCTCCAGAAGTATCGCTGTTACTCTCTAACAGAATAAAAGAGGCTTGCTCGGCCACTCCAGGTGACTTTCCCTATGTCAGTATGCCACGGTATGCAGAGAAGTCTGATCTGTCCCTCCGTCCCCTGACAACTGTCATCCCCATATCCCCAAACTCACCCTCTTCCTTTTCTCCTTCAGCTTACCTGCTGAGCTGCAGCTTTCCCCAGCGCCCAGCCTATGGGGGCGTGGCTGTCACCAGTCTTCACCCGGGTGGCAAAGCCCGCTTCCACTGTACAACCGGCTACCAACTGCAAGGAACCAGGGTCCTCATTTGTCTCAATGCCACCCGGCCCTTCTGGGACTCCCGGGAGCCCACCTGCATCGGTGAGTGACACTCCAGGGGCCAGAGCCTATTGGGCTGGGGACCTCATCCCTGCTCTCTTTTCTGGGGGAAGGCCTAAGTCCTTCTCTGAGTCATTCCAAAGACCTTAACTTGTGACATCAGCAGGGAAGCCAGGAAAGAAGCCACACTTTAGAAAGGAAGAGCAAGGGACCTTTGGGACTTTTTCTGGGGGAGGCTGGTTCAGGTTTGAGGCCAGTCCATAGGGAGGGTCTAGTCTACTCTATTTGTAAAGGTGTTAAACCATCCTCGACTCACGGACACTAAAGATATTTCTCTAGTGGTGGGAATGGACCTGCGCCTCCTTAGTCTTTCTACACACCTTCATTGGACAAATGACTACCTGTACAATCAGAATATGTGTGTGCTTTGGGCCAGATCTAGGATTTCGCCAATACTGGGGGACTCCTTAGAAGGAGTCTCCCAACGAAGAACAGTACCTACCCTGTCACTTAGAGTCTTAGAGACTTGTCTAGAGCACTAAGAGGTTAAGTGACTTGCCCAGGGTCACACAGCCCCCACAAATCCAAGTCTTTCTGATTCTGTGACCAGCCTCTCAGTCTCTATAACAGCTCACATTCATTGAATGCTTTATGGTACAAATGCTTCACAAACATCTTCCCACTCGATCCGCACACCAGCTCGATGAGGTAAGCAAGGCAGGGACTACTAATGTTCCCATTTTACAGATGAGGAAGATAAATGACCCTTCTGAGATGGGGCGAGTTAGTGAATGGATTAGCTGATTTTACAATCTCACAGGAAAGCTAGGACAGATTAAAAGACAGGACAGATCATCATCACCTTTGGCATCTCACAGTTGGAAAGCAATTTTGAGTTTCCCCACACATCTGTGAGATAACCAGCCAACGGATAAACATGTATTAAGTGCCTACTGTATGTTGTGCCGAAAAGAGGAAAAAGACATCCTTGCCCTCAGGGAGCTCACACGCTAATGTGGGGACAACATACAAACTAATGCATAGAAAGCAAGTTATGTAGAGGATAAGTAGGAAATAATTAACGGCAGGAAGGCCCTGGAGTTAAGAGGGGTTGGGGAAGGCACCCTACGGAAGGCGGGGTTTTAGTTCAGACTAAAAGGAAGCCGCAGAGGTCAGCAGTCAGAGCAGAGCGTGGCAGAGAGGAGAGAAGGGCTTTCTTTTGTTTTAAAAGGTTTTTTCAATTATCAATCAGCTTTTTTCTCATGTAGCCCCCACTGGGGGAAAAAAAGAAAAAGAAATAGAAAGTCCTCGTCTTACCTAAGCCCAGTCAGACGCATCCCCACATTGATCACGGCCAGAACGGTGTCTCATTCCATGTATGAATCCAGCACTGCTCTGTCCTAAGGCGGGCAGGCTTCTGGAGTCCAGGGCAGGCACTGCATCAGTCAGAGACCCGGAGTCTTTCAGAAGGGCCCCTGTTTACAGTATCGAGGTTAGAGTCGAAATTGTTCTCCTAATTCTGCTCACTTTACTCTCCATCAATTCATACAACTCCCCCCCTTTTCCTCTGACACCATCATCTTTCTCATTTCTTACAGCACCATAAGGTTCCTTCCACTAAAATGACATAATTCTTTCAGCCATTCCCTAGTTAACAGGCATCCCCTTAGTGCCCAGCTCTTTACCCCTACAAAAAGAGCCACTGTAAAGATTTTCATACCTATAGGACCTTTTCCTCTTTGTGTGACCTCTTTTTTCTAATTAATCAATTTATTTTTAGTTTTCAACAAGATTTTGAATCCCAAATTTTCTCCCCATCTCTCCCCTGCCTTACCCTAAGACAGTGTGCATTCTGATCACCCTTTCTCCCAATCTGCCCTCCATTCTATCACTGCCCCCTTCTCTTATCCCTTTCCCTTCTATTAAGATTTTCTGGGCCAGCTAGGTGGTACAGTAAATAGAGCACCAGCCCTAGAGTCGGGAGGACCTGAGTTCAAATGCAACCTCAGACACTTAACACTTACTAGCCAGTGTGATCTTGGGCAAGTCACTTAACCCCAATTGCCCTGCCTTCCCCCCTCCAAAAAGAAAAAAAAAAGATTTTCTGTGATCTCTTAGGGGGAGCTGAGCCCTAGTACTGCTGGGTCAAAGGGTAGGTACAAGCAGAGTAACTTTGGAGGCATAGTTCCAAATTCCTTTCCAGGGTGGCTGGAGCAATTCACAGGTGACTTCAGATGTTCAAGACAGCAGGAGCAGGACCCAGAACCTGAGTGAAGGCAGGGAGGACAGAGAGGAAGGGTGTGAGAAGGAGGACAGGAAGAGGATCACATGACTGGCATGGAAGACAGAAGGAGATAGAGTCAAACAGTTGGGTGAAAGAGTTGGATCTTGCTTTTTATTTCAGAAGTAGTTAGCAGAGACCTGTGGAGTAATAGCTACAGACTTTAGACTCACAGGGCCTGGGTTCAAATCCTGCCTTTAATACTTAATACCTTTGCGCCAATCATGTCAGCCCCTGGGGCCTCGGTTTCCCTATCTATAAAGTAAAGGGATGGATTCTGAGTCCCTTCCAGCCCTAGACCTATGACCCCACACCTCCGTGATGCCTGCCTATCTAACTGAGCCTGGGCTTCCCCCTGCCGGGCAGCTGCCTGTGGAGGGGTGATCCGGAATGCCACGACCGGCCGCATCGTGTCCCCCGGCTTCCCTGGGAACTACAGTAACAACCTCACCTGTCACTGGCTGCTGGAGGCTCCAATGGGGCAACGCTTACACCTACACTTTGAGAAGGTCTCCTTGGCAGAGGATGATGACAGGTAACAAGCCGGCCCCAAGTCTCCCCTGTCAGTTCAAGAGCGTGGCTCCACCTGTTTTCATCTTATACCCATCATTCTTTTACTTGTACACTCCTGTCATTTCTGAATCTATGTCTTCCCCAGCCCCGCGGGCCGTCCTTTCCTCACAAGAGAGACTGAAAGAGAATGAGGGCAAAAGGAAAAAAGGGCATTGTAGCAAAACCAAAAGCAACATCAACCATGGCCCAGGGAAAGAGTGCAGGCTCCAGAGGCAGAGGACCTGGGTTCAAATCCCACCTTTGTCATTATCTGAAGGTTTTGGGGACTCGCTTTCTCCATCTATAAATGAGAGGGTTGAACTAGGCAATCTTTGAAGTCTCTTCCAGCCTGAGCTCTATAATCCTATGAGCTGTACCTACAGTGTATACAATATTCCATACCCATGGTCCGCCACTCTCTGCCTTTTTCTCAGATCTTCTCTGAGACCAAGCTTAGTTGTTATACTTACTCAGACAGAACTCATCCTGGGTAGACCAAAACAGAAATGAAACCCTCCCTGCCCTAAAGGAGCTTACATTCTATGGAGGGAAACATTACACAGTTAAGTAGATAAAAATATATGTGAGGCAAACACAAGGTAATCTCAGAGAAGGAGGCAATCCTGGAAGGCTTCATGTAAGAGGTGGCCTTAAAGAAGCTGAGGATGCTGAGAAGTTGTAAACACTGACCTAGGAGCCCAGTGGTTTGCCCAGCTACCCTGTCAGACCTTACTGAGTTCCCAGGAGCAGCCCTCCAGGCCAGGGGAGAGAAACTAGCTCTGTCCCAGGACCCCTGTGGCTAAAGGGCCTCCGGGGCCTCTGTGGAAAGAGGCAGTGATGAAAAAAATCACTTGATCCTGAGCCGCTCGGCTGTTAGGGCCTCCCCAAAATACTACCCGACAGTTTGTAAAGAGTGTGCACAACTCACTGTGTAAGCTACTTGAGGGCAGCCTTTTTGTCTCCCCAGCACCCAGCAGAGTGCCTGCCCAGTATACAGTAGGTACTTAATGCATGCGTGTTGGTTGGTTGGTTGATTGACTGATTGATTGGTGGGGTATGGGCATCCCCAGACTCATTATCCGGAATGGAGACACAGTAGAGGCTCCCCCCGTGTACGACTCCTATGAGGTTGAGTATCTGCCCATCGAGGGCTTGCTCAGCTCAGGCCGCCATTTCTTCGTGGAGCTCACCACTGACAGCAGCGGGGCGGCAGCAGGCGTGGCACTGCGCTACGAGGGTGAGCCAGGCTTCCTCGCCTGCCAAGGGGCCCCACAGCTTTACTTTCCCCCTGACTGCAAACTCTTCTTTCTGCACTGTCTGTCATTCACCATCTTTCTGTCCTCCTGTCTCCCTGTCTCTGATCATCTACTTCCTGCCTTCTGTCTATCCCAACCTCTGTGCACCCAGTGCACTCCTCTCATCTCTTTCTCTCTGTGTCTCTCTGTCTCTGCCTCTGCCTCTCTCTCTCACCTCTCTGTCTCTGTCTCTCTCTCTTCTCTCTGTCTCTCTCTCTCCCCTCCCTCCCTCCCTCTCTCTCTCCCCCCCCATCTCTCTGTCTCTGTCTCTCTTCCTCTGTCTCATCTCCCTTTTTCTCTCCCATCTCTCTCCTTTCTCTGTCTGTCTGTCTCTCTCCTCTTTTCATATCTCTCCTTTCTCCCTCTCTCATCTCTCTATCTCTGTCCCTCTCTCTCTGAATGCCTTCCTCCATGTCTCACCTAGCCCCCTCCCACCCTCTAAGGCCCAATTTGGGGTCTTGGTGGCCATCTTTAGTCCCCTCGCTAGATCCCCAAGACCCTCTAGTCACAAGGGATGGTTTTCTGAGAGTTCCAAGGGCTTAAACTCAGACCTCAGAGAGGGCCAAGGAGATCTTCCTATACTGCCTTGCTATCTCAAGGCTTCCTCTGACATGGGATATTAGGCCTTGATCCACAAAGGTCCAAAGGACTTCACTCTCCCTATCCTGCCCACTTCTAGCCCAGCAGTAACCAGCTTCTTGGGCTATAGGATGAGATAGAGACAATAACAGAGACAGCTGGTGAGGGACCCCCTGAATACACCCCTGTGCCCACCCCCAAGGGGCAGGTGCCAGGAGGGCAGAGAGGGCAATGGGAGCTAGCCCCTGTCTCCTGAGGCAGCCCCCGTGGCTTGCAGCCTTTCAACAGGGCCACTGTTATGAGCCCTTCGTGAAATACGGCAACTTCAGCAGCAGCGCCGCCTCCTACCCCGTGGGTACCACCGTGGAGTTCAGTTGTGACCCTGGCTACACGCTGGAACAGGGATCCATCATCATCGAGTGTGTTGACCCCCACGACCCCCAGTGGAATGAGACTGAGCCTGCCTGTCGAGGTCAGCAATTGAGGGAAAGCTGGGGAGCCACAGACAGAGACTGCAAAGAGGGCACACTGTGGGTGGGCATCCTGGGTGTTGGGGAGAGCCACATGCATGGGCAAGGAAAAGGGGCCAGGAGGAGATGTAACACTAGGCATAGTGGGGCAAGATAATAGACACCTGGTGGGGCTGAACCCAAAGGATGGGGGCACTGAAGGTGACCACAAAAAAGGGGCTTCCTGATCCTTCTTTGGAAGTCCAAAGGGGGAAGGAGAAGAGTAAGTAGGCCTAAGCCTCAGCCCCCCGCTCCTCTCCTCCAAGCTGTGTGCAGTGGGGAGATCACAGATTCCGCTGGCGTGGTACTCTCACCCAACTGGCCGGAGCCCTATGGCAAGGGACAGGACTGCATCTGGGGTCTGCACGTGGAGGAAGATAAACGGATCATGCTGGACATCCGAGTGTGAGTGGGCTACAGAGGTGGGACTGGGGGAAGGGGAACGGAGGGCTCCCCCAAGCCCAAAGAGGACCAGAAAAGAACAAAGAGGAAAGGTCTGGGTTGATCAGAAAAGATAAAAATATTCCTGAGGATGCAGGGGAAAAACCTGGATTCAAATCCCACCTTTCACACTTAGCACCTATGTGACCTTGGGCAAGTTACTTCACCACCACCTCTACCATTGCCTCCCTCCCGGCCTCAGTTTCTTCTTCAGTATGGTGAGAGATTTAGATTAGATGCAGCCTCTGAAGTCTCTCTCCCTAAATGTATGAGCTTACGAGTCAAGGTCACTTATCTGTAAAAGTAGGGGGTGGACTAGTCTGAGGTCCCTTGCTAGCTCTAGGCCTGTAATTCCTAAGCCCCATCTTCTCCTCTTGCCCAGTGGGTTCTGCCCTCAATCCTAATAGACCCACTTCTCCTCCCCTCACCCCATCCCACCCTTAACCCTGGAATAGGCTTCGGATTGGCCAAGGGGATGTGCTGACCTTCTACGACGGGGATGACCTAACTGCCCGGGTGCTGGGGCAATACTCGGGAACCCACAGACACTTCAAGCTGTTTACCTCCATGGCAGATGTCACCATCCAGTTCCAGTCGGATCCCGGGGCCTCTGCCATGGGCTACCAGCAGGGGTT
Organism: Pseudochirops corinnae; assembly: GCA_028646515.1. Taxonomy (NCBI): domain Eukaryota; kingdom Metazoa; phylum Chordata; class Mammalia; order Diprotodontia; family Pseudocheiridae; genus Pseudochirops; species Pseudochirops corinnae. The sequence continues at coordinate 28,819,013 of CM053586.1, forward strand.
TGTCGTCCACTTCTTTGGTGAGCACACCTCCCCACGCCCCATTCTCACTCCCATTGAGAGGCAGCCAGCCCATGGCATCAGGGAGGGCTTCCTGAAGGAAGGGAATGACTGAAAAGGGAGGGGGAGTGGGAAGGCGGAAATGGGATGAGCTCGTGCCTAGGAAGAGAAGGCTAAAGGGGCACCCAAGGAGAGCCGCCAAATTTCTGAAAGGATATTATTGACAAGAAAATTACCCTCTGCTCCCCATCTCCTCTGAGTACCCACAAAGAAAACAATGTAAGTCAGTTATCAGAAAGAACTTCCCATTGAGGCAGAGACACACGGCCTCCCACATTGTTTCATATATTCAGAGCTGGAAGGGAACACACATGACATCAGTCCAACCCCCCCCCCCATTCTACAGATGAGGCAACTGTGACCTAGGAAGGCCAAGTGATTTGCCTGAGGTAGCCCAGGGAGTAAGAGGGGTGACATTCAAATCCAGGTCCTCAGACTCCAGAAGCAGCAGGTTCTGATGTGCTAATGATGCTGACTCATAAGGCCAAGGGATTTACCTGAAATATCACAGGTAATTAATGATGGAGCCAGGGCATGAACCCACGTTCCCTGACTCCAAAAGCAATGCTCCTTAGAGGAGCATTCCCATAACAGGAAAATTCCTGCAAATGTTGGCCGATTGATGAGAAAAGGGCAATACCAGAATGACAGAGGGGACAGGGCATTGGAGAAAGAGCCTGGGGACTCAATTCTGGGCACAGTTCGATTGTTAACCATCTGTGTGGCCTTGGACAAGTCACTCTCCCCTTGGTGGACTCCAGCTACCTCATCTCTGAAGTTTTTTGCAGCTTTAATATTCCAGTAACAGACGTCAAGAAAAAAAGGGGCAAGCTGAGCATGGGGAGCAGGCCAGTGGGGCAGGGGCACAGCCAGGCCCAGGACTAAAGAAAGATGGCAGCATTTCTTTCAGAATGATCTTTCAGAAGGTCTTTAACAATAGAGGAGACACAACTGCAGCCTTACTCCTTACACACCCACACCCACCCACCCACAGACACACACACACACACACACACACACACATCATTATCTAGTGAGATACAAGCTTTAGAGGCAAGGAGGTGACTAAGGTGACCTAAGGAGGAGGTGGGGGGAGAGAAAGAGAGAGAAGAGGAAGGAGGGAGAGGAAAAAAAAAGAAAGAAGAGAAGAGAGAGGAAGTGAAAAAGAATGTGTATGTAAGAGAAGAGAGAAAGAGAGACAGAGAGACAGAGACAGAGAGAAAGAGAGACAGAGACAGAGATAGACAGAGACAGAGAGAGACAGAGACAGAGAGAAAGAGAGAGACAGAGACAGAGAGAGACAGAGAGAAAGAGACAGAGACAGAGAGAGAGACAATGAGAGAGACAGAGACAGAGAGACAGAGAGAGAGACAGAGACAGAGAGAGACACAGAGAGAGAGAAGGAGAGAGGAAGTGAGAGGGGCAGTGTCATACACTGGAAGGAGGTCCGGCTTTGCATTGAGATGACCTGGGTTCAAATCTCACTTCTGACGCTAAATACTTACGTGACTTTGGGTGAGTTATTTAAGTTACCTGGGTCTTAGTTTTCCCATTTGTAAAGTGATAGGGTTGGAGTAAGTGGCTTCTGATGTCTCTTCCAGCTCTAGATAGATAATCTAAGGAAAGGTGATAGAGAAGCACGAAGGCTACTAGAACCCTGGGTAAAGGTTGCCAACAGAGGGCAAAGGTTGGAGAAAGAGGGGCATGTGGGCAGCCTTTAGGGTAGGAGGAAGGACTGCACGGATGCCTGGGACAGTCTGGGGCTGCCTCCATTGTCCCCCTGCCTCCCCCATGGGCCTGAGCCCTGACGTGCCTGTGTCTCCAGAGGTGCCCCGCAATGACACATGCCCAGAGCTGCCCGAGATTCCCAATGGCTGGAAGAGCCCATCTCAACCCGAGCTGGTCCATGGCACGGTGGTCACCTTCCAGTGCTACCCTGGCTTTGAAGTAACTGGAGCCAACACCCTCATGTGCCAATGGGATCTCACCTGGAGTGAAGACCTGCCCACGTGTCAGAGGGGTGAGTGAGCTTCCCCTCCCCACCCCCACAATGAGCTGGTCCTAGATCAGAAACAGTTAAGCAGATACAAAGGGGTAGAAATACAGTCCAAAAGAGCCATAGGGAAGCAAGGACACAAGGGAAAGAATCAAAGAGCCAAGCTATTGATCAGTCAATAAACAAATTAATAAATATTAAGCACCTGCAGTACGCCTGACAGGCACTGTGCTATGCCCTGGGAATACAAAGAGGCAAAAGAAAGTCCTGCCCTTCAGAAGCTCACAATCCAGCTAGTCACAAGGTCTAAGGCAGTGGCTCTCAACCTTCCTAATGCTGTGACCCTTTAATAGTACGTGGACATGTCTGCATGTGGGTAGACCCAGCTGGAGGAGCAGTGTCTGGGTTCCTAAGATCATCAGAAATATGTTTTCCAATGGTCTTAGGCGACCCCTGTGATCCCTGTGAAATGGTCGTTCGACCCCAAAGGGGTCGCGCCCCACAGGTTGAGAACTGCTGATCTAAGGGATGGTAGAAAAGCTCCATGCTTGACTCCCAAATGGACCGTGCTCATTTCCTCCTGTCTACCTTTGCTCTAGCTGTGCCCCCTGCCTGGGATGCCCTCCCCTCTTTTCCAGTTAGCTAAGTCCTATTCCTCTTTCAAAATCCAGTTCAAATCCCACTCCACCCCCATATGCCTTCCCTGAGGAGCTCAGTGATCTCTCCCTCTCCCTCCACAAACTCTATCTGTACCACTCACATGCCAATCATTATACTAGCTATGTGTGTATCTCATTCCCCAACCTCTCAACTGGATTTTAAAACCTTTACAAATAGGGATCTGCTCTCCAGTCTTATCCCTTTGTGCTTTATTCATCACAGTGCCTAGAACAGCCCTTGTTTACATTGTAAGTGTTCAATAATGTCAAGACGGAAAGGAAAGACAGCCAGTCTGGGAATGTGTATCAATGTGCATCTGGGGAATGGGGCAGGGAGCAGAGTGAGCTGGAGGAGGGCAGGACCAGGCAGGAAACATACACAGCTATGCCCATCCTCGGCCTTGGCTTGTTCTGCCTCCCCCAATCTCCAGTGACTTCATGCCACGACCCTGGTGATGTGGATCACAGCCGTCGGCTCATCTCCAGCCCCAAGTTTCCAGTGGGTGCCACCGTGCAGTACATCTGTGACAAGGGTTATGTGCTGACAGGCAGTGCCATTCTCAGCTGCCATGACCGCCAGGCGGGCAGCCCTAAGTGGAGCGACCGAGCCCCCAAATGCCTCCGTAAGTGCCAAGCTTCTATTGGGTGCAGGGATGGGAAGGAATGGAGTTTTAAGGGAGGAATATGTCTACCCTCTATCCATACACATGTCCTATTCAGGGTATGGGACAAAGGAGAAAGAGTACGGTTCCTCCCTTTGATAAGAAGTTCAAATCCTGAGTGCCAGGCAGGAGGAGTGCTGTCCTCAAACCCTAGAAACCATAGCTGGGTTGGCAAGAGGCTCTGACAAGTGTTCAGTCCCAGTGCCCTCACTGGACTCTGGCTGACTTTGCAGTGGAACAGTACAAGCCATGCCATGGGCCTGGGACCCCTGAAAATGGTGCCCGCAGCCCTGAGAAGCGGCTGTACCCTCCAGGCGCCACCCTCCACTTCTCCTGTGCCCCTGGTTACGTGCTACAGGGAGAAGCCAGCATTAAGTGCATGGCTGGACATCCTTCACAGTGGAGTGACCACCCACCCACCTGCAAGGCTGGTGAGTCTTCTCAGCACACCTCCCATTCCCACTTCTTGGCTTCCCCTCCCCTCGGCGCCACAGAACATGAAGACTACGAACAATCTCTTCATTATCAGTATCCCATGATAATGTGTGGCTTGCTTCCAGAGAATGTCCTCCTGGGCAGAGTTGCCCCTGGCATGCCCTTTCCTCCTTCAGCCCTTCTCTAGTCTAATTGGCCTCAATTCAACTGGAAAATGCATTCAGGCTCTACTTGGATGAGCCCCCATCCCTGTCCCCCAAATCTCCCCACCCTTGCCATGACCCTTGGTTCTAACTAGATCACTACTTTCTCTTCCTTCTTCCCCTTCCAATTCTCATTCTAGCCTCTCTGGAGGAGTTCTACAGTGGTCGAAGCTTGGATGGTGAGGCCCCATTCCTTCCCTCCTATCAAACACACACACACACACACAGACACACACACACACACACACACACACACACCTCTTATATGTATGGTCTATGCTATCCCTGGTACTTAAAGCTTGCCCTTTCCAGTTATTGGTGGGGAACAGAATCTCATGTAGCACTCAGGGAGTAGGTAGGTGGAGGGAAGACAGTGGAAGAAGTCATCCATTATTAACCCACCTCATCCAGAAACAGTAACTGGGTAAAAAGGAAGGCCCAGGGCACTCATCAACGGGACTGGCACTGATGTCAACAGCAAAAGCCGCAGTGATACAGAACGGAAAAAAGGCAGTGGTAAAGGTAGGAAGTAGCCATTGGGAGACAAGAGGTCTGGCTTTCACGGACTCCCCCACCAAGACCCTGTCCTTTGTGCCTACAGTTGCCAAGGCCCCCACTGCCACAAACTCTCTGGGTGCCGCTCACGTGGCAGCCGCTGTCTTCCTGCCTCTGGTGGCTATGGCATTGTTGATGGGAGGCATTTACCTCTACTTCTCTAGGTAAGTGTACCTTCCATTGCCCTCAAGACACTTCCAAAGGCCCAGTGATGATACTCACCCATCCCTCTGTCCCACAGGGTCCAAGGGAAAAGTCCGCTGCAGCAGCCTCTGGCTCAGCCCCGTCCCTATGACCACATCACCGTGGAGTCTGCTTTTGACAATCCTACCTACGAGACTGGAGTAAGTTCCCTAATTGAACCTGTGTTGCCCTCCTACCCAACAGTCCTCATCCCTGGCTCTTGACAAGCATCTTTTCTTGAAGGGGAACCACTCTGTCCCAAAGATCCCTTTCCCCAGGGGGGTGGGGGTGGGCCAGGGTCTGCTGGGTGGTTTCCAACTCCCAGCAGTCTCTTTCCTTTGCAGGAGACAAGGGAATATGAGGTCTCCATTTAGGGAGAGGGGGCAGTCTGGGGGAGCCCACCCTGCCTGGCATTACCAACTGGTCAGCAGCTTCCCTGACACTATCTGCTGCCCTACCCACCTCCTGTACATACCACCTGGAAAGAGACTCTACCCTAGCCCTTTCAGAGCTGCACCTTCCCCCACCTGCACTGCCCACTACAACCCATCTGCCTGGGTACTTCTACCTGCTCGGGGCCCATCTCTAAGCCTATGAGGGCATTTGCCTCTGGGCAAGCCAGGTTCAAGCACTATCTGGTCCCTGGAAGAACAGCCTTCTCCTGCCTCTTCCCCAGTCACCAGGTTTGGATCTTGAGGACTGGAAGTCAGAGCATTTCAGTCTCTATGCTCTCAAACTGTGGGCAAATGAGCTGCAGGCAGGCCAGGTGGGTGGCAGAAACCTCTCCCTGTGTTCTTCACAGGCAAAGAATGGGGGCTGACCAAGAGACAGGAAGAAGCCCCCACAGGTTTCATGTCCGCAATTAGCCCTGCCTTCTTAGGGGAGGTCTATTCTCTGGATCTCCCTGGAATGACCCCCTCACACTTCAATAAGCTTCCCCAATCCCCTCTCTCCTACCCGAGGAGTGGACAACCACCCCTCTCTCCCAAAAGCCAGAAGGGTGAAAAGGAAGAAATCCCAGGGACTCTAAGGTTTGGGGACTCCCACTTACCCAGGACTGGTCCTCCTGGGAAATGTAATCCATACCAAAGGGGACAACCTTATCCTTCCCTGGCCTGCCCCACCCTCCAAAGTGTTTGTGTGTGTGTGTGTGTGTGTGTGTGTGTGTGTGTGAGAGAGAGAGAGAGAAGAGGATGAGGAGAGGTGACACTCCTTCCTCTGATGTGTTGGTTCATTATAAACATCCTTCTTTCCCAACCCAACCTCTCCCAACTCCAGACATATAATTTTCTCTTCCATCTACCAATATATTTTCTTTCTTTTTTGTTTTTTTTGGGGGGGGATGGGGGGACAGAGGCAAAAAAAAAATCCAGGAGAAAGGCAGTCCAAAAGCCCAGAAAACTGGCCCTGGGGGCAGAGGTTCAGCCTGCTGCAGTGGGGGAAACAAGGAACTGGTTGTAAGCCACTTTGTACATGTAAAGTGTAACATAGGATCTAGGGTCTGGGCTCCAGCCAGAGAACAATCTTTCATTTCTGTTGTTTCCTTATTAAAAAGGTGTTTTCAACAAAGCTGGCAGTCAGGTGGATGGTGTTTACTTGGTGGAAGGGTATTACGGGGAGGGTAAAGGCAGACACAAAAATGGATCCTGGGCCCCTTTAAAATCACATGAACAAATGTTTATTGAGTGACCATTATGTGCAAAACAGCCTTAAAAAGTTGGTCACAACAGGGAGGGCCAGATGACCCGGCTTCTCTTCTGGCGGGCACTCCTTTTGGTCTGGGAGCCTAGCTGCTTACCCAGTCCGTTCCTCTTTTCCTTCCACTGGCACTGTTTGGGAGGCGACAGGTCAGACCCAGGACTGCAGCTCGGCACATTCCCAAGCCCTGCCACGGGAGATCCACCATTCCTGATTTATCTGAGTATCTTTTTTCCTCAAGGCATGCAAGGCAAGCTACCAGGTCCATCCTACCCCTGATGCTTCCTAGCCAAGCGGCTTCAGCTTCCCTGGGCCTGTTTCCTCCTCTAAAACGAGGGGGGCATGCTAGGATATTCTCTGAGGATCCTTCCAACTCCAGACCTAGGATCCTCCCATCTCTCCCTCACTCATCCCCTAAGGACGGGGAGATGGCATCAATCCTATTAGGGGGGGTGCAGTTCCCTGATCAGCCACAAGAGGTCACCTGCTAGATCTGGATTCTGCTAACTCTGGCTGGCGCTCATACTCCCTTCCAAGGTGAGCGTCTTCTCTCCCAGCCCACCATGGTCCTCTCCTTTGCCCTTGCGGGTTACTCCTTTCTTCCGTGACCCGAGTGGGAGGTCTCCTGAGCAGTTTGGTTCCCTGCCACCTGTCACCAGAACAGTCTGATTTCCCTCATTAGCCCGCCTCCTGTTCCTGCTTGTGACTGCAACTGATGTTGTCGATCAAAACAAAGCCTTGATAGCTGGGCATGATGCCAGGGCTTCCTCTTCGCCCTCTCTCCCCAGCTCCCCTGCCAAGATGGTGCCACAGGGATGACATAGCAACGCAGCTGAGCCCTTGGGGGCAGGAGGAAAGCCAATGACGCCAGGGTATTTGAGGTCCCAACCTCAGCGAGCCTGTGGGGGAGTCCTTAAAAGTGGGCAGGAGGGTTTTAGAAGAGATTGAAGCTGGCAGCCTCCACTCTCTCTCTCGGTATGGCTATATGGCTCATTCATCACTTCACTTTGGGGAGAGCTGTTCCCCAACCTTAATCAGCACAGGTAGAGGCAGCAGAGAGGAGTGGTGAACAACCTGTTTATCCCCCATAGGTGGATTCCTGGAGGCAGGATGTTCTCTAGAAGTCCTCAGGCCACCTCTTTCCCTTCCTTGGCATAAGAAGCCTGATTGAAGGAAGAGAGATTAGAACATAAGGTCACATACTTCTGCTGGTCCTACCATCCCAAAAGGACTAGCAATTTGTAAGATCAAGACAATGAAGTTAAGTGGGGAGAATGACTGGATCCTAGACTGAAGGCTGGAAGGAACCTCTGACACCATCTAATCCAACTCCTATGGCACAAAGGAGGTTAAGTGACTTAATGTGACCCAATGCCACATAAGTGGCAAAAGGTAGAAACAGGATTTCAATGTAAGTCCTCTGTCTCCAAATTCAGCAGTCTTTCCACTGCACCACTCTGACTCTTAAGGCTGGAAAAGGAGTCAGGAAAATGGAGTGCTGGTCTTAACTCTGCCACTAACTAGCAATGTGACTAAAGTTCTTTCCAGATTTAGTGTTTTAGGGCTCTGTGTCCAAACTCTGGTGGACCCTCACCCTGGGGCATGACCTTGATCTACTCTTCTCAATCTGCACCCCCAATCCAAAGTATTCCCAAACTCTAAGTAATAGAATAATGGACAACACCCTGCATATGTCCTTCAGACACCTATCTGCCTGCTTCCCAGGGAGACTTGACATGCAAAATGAGGGGTCTAGCACAGCTTACAATCAGCAGCCCTCTCCATCTGTATGTCTCACTCTTAACCTATAGACTTCATTGGGAGGCCCCGGTGGGGACCTCTATCCCTGAAAGGGAAAGACCGTTCACTTCCCAGAGACTACAAATCCCAGCATGCAGCACTCCAGCTCTAAGTGAACAGACCGTGCTCTTACGTAGTTATTTGTTATACTAACGGCAGCTCCCATTCCTACAGCACAACGCTTTCATCTTGTGTGTCGGTTGTGGAGAAAGCGCTTGACGACCTTAATGTGCTGTGCAAATGGGAGTTACCAGAGGCTCCCAAAGCGCTTTCCTCTCGACCCGGCGAAGCAGGCAGATGGTGCAAGTATTATTATCTCCAGCTTTCGACTGGTTTCTGGGCGAGTCTGGGCCTCGCTGGTAGGCAGGCGACTATTAGGTGTCGGAGGCAGAATTCAAACTCTTTGAATAGCTCCTTAATTTCAGCGTTTCTTCCTTACCGTATTGTGCAAAACGTTCAGCGCCGCCGCCCAGACTACAACTCCCATAGTGCACGACGAGGCTCGTAGACTTCAGTTCCCAGATTGCAATGCACTTCCCCGTACGTGCGGGGGCGCCTGGCGCGTTGCATTTCGGGAATCGAAGTCCGCCGTAGGCAGGTACCTAATCCTAGACGTGGAGGAGGAGCTGTTCGAGCCGGGAGGGGTCAGGAAGCTAGCCGCGGCCGTGGCTGCCGCTGCCCCTAGCAGCCCCTCTTCCGTTGCAATGTCTCTTTTCCCCCTTTACAAACATGGCGGTCAGGTCAAGCGCAGCCGTCAGCACTGGCGCCTAACAAAACGGTGCCGACTAACATCACTAAAAACTCCGACCCTACCGACAGTCTAACAACCCCAGCCAGCACCACAGCTTGTCTTGTCCTGCTCATCCAAGTTGGAGAGCTCCAAGAATATGCCCGTATTAGCTCTCTTTACCAAGATGGCGAAGGAAAACGAGCTCTCGTGAGCTGACAATACGCCTGCGCACGAAGCGGGTGCGGCTTTGGCGGAGGTGGGGGCTGGAAGGGAGGGGTCGAGGCTGGAGCTTTCAGTACGCCCGCGCAGGGAGCAGCTCTTCTATGGCTGTTCCACTGACGCCTGCGGCAGAAGGGTTCCTCTATTCCTTGCGGCTGCGCCGTGAGCCTCGGGAATCCTCCAATGCGCTTGCGCAGAAAGAAGGTCCTTCGGGTTCTAATGCGCCGGCGCGGAGAGGGGTGGGAGGGTCGTCGGCTCTCTCGGCGTTTGCCAGCGCGGCTGCGCGCTGGGGGGCGCCCCCTCTGCGCGGCTGCGCGGGAGCGAGGCCGCCGGCTGTCAGTGCGGTTGCGCGCGGCGAGCGGCGAGCCCGGAGCGCCTGCGCGGGCGGCTTTGCGGGCGCTCGCGGTAAGTTTGCGCCAAGTGCGCGGCAGCGGGGACGCAGACGGCGGCGGCGGCGAGAGGCGGAGCCCGGGGACCCCCCCCATCCCCCTTCCCCCCAGTCCCCTCACACAGCACCACCTCAGCTCACCTCTCGCCCCCCCCTCCCGACCCCGACCCCCCCTCCCGGGATGGCAGCGCCCGCCAGCCTCCCCGGCCGGGCCGGCGGCCGCCAGCGCCGGCTCTAGCCTGTGGGCCTAGGCCCCGCCGAGGCCCGAGCCCCGGGAGCCCGGAGCCACCGTGCAGCCAGCAGCCCGGCCCGGGACTGAGGGGCCGCGCCCCCCTCACGGCCCGAGGGGAGGACGGTGCCGCCCCGGGGGCCCCGCGGGGGCCGGGGGCTGGGCTGGGGGGCGAGGAGACCGGGCCCTTGGGGCGAGAGGGAGGGTCAGGAGCGCCCCCTCCCCCCACATACCCCCTCCCCTTGGGGTCGGGGGGGGGGGCCGAGCGGAGCGCGCCCAGCCCGGGAGGTGGATGAATGTGGGAGAAAATGGAGACCAAGACGATCGTGTACGACCTGGACACGTCGGGGGGGCTGATGGAGGTAAGAGTAGCCCTCCCGGACCCCTCCCCTTTGGGCAGGCAGGCTGGGGAGCCCGGTTCCCCTATCTCCCGGCCTACAAAGCAGCCCCGTTCCTGGAGCGCCGGCGGAATGGGGGAGGGGGCCGGAGCCCGGCCTCTTGCTCCTCGACCCCTCTCGGCCAGATGGGGCCCCGGGAGGCCGGGCAGCAGCCCCTGGCCCCCGGCGCCCCCCATCCGAGCTCCGTGCCCGGATGCCCGCCCCATGCCGTGGCCTCCGGGTGCCTCCCCGGCGCCGCCTCCGCGGCCCCTTTGTGCCTTACCGGCCTTACCGGCCGCTCCCCACTCCCCTCCCTCGGTCCGCCTCCGGTCCGGGTCCGGGGCCTCGGATGGCCTGCCCCGTGTCCATACAAGGAAGTGGAGCGCGCCGGCCGCCGCCGCCTCCCCTTCCCCCAGCCTCGGTCCTTCGGCCCGCCGAGCCTGGCCGCCTCAGCGGGCAGCCCGGGGCTCGGGAGCCCGAGGCGCAGGCGGGATGGCAGGCAGGAGGAGGACAAAGCGGGAGCGGGGGGCGGGCGGGAGGAAGAGCGGGGGGCCGGGGCCCGCGCGGGGCCCCCCACGCACGCCCCGTTTGTCCGTGTGCGCAGCAAATCCAAGCCCTGCTGGCTCCCCCCAAGAGCGAGGAAGGGGAGAAGAGGAGCCGCAAGCCCGAGAAGGAGCCGCGCCGGAGCGGCAGGGCCACTAACCACGACAGCTGCGATAGCTGCAAAGAGGGCGGGGACCTGCTCTGCTGCGACCACTGCCCGGCCGCCTTCCACCTCCAGTGCTGGTAGGTCTGCCGCGCCTAACGGGAACCGCAGCCACCGCTGCCGGAGCGGAGCGGGCCGCAGGGGAGGGGCGGGGGCTCGCCCCCCGGCCCCTGCCTCTGTTTACAACATGGCGACCGGCCGCCTCTAAATTATATTTTTATTCTCAGCGCCATTTTGGCTGCAGAGAGGATTTGCCGGCGCGGCGGCGGCCCCGGGAGCCCGGCCCCTGGCCCCGGCCCCCTCCGCGCCCCGCCCCGCGCCCGCCCCGCGCCCGCCCCGCGCCTCTTGGGCAAGCCTGGTCTGCGCCCGGGCCCGCTATTAGAGCTGGCCCCGGGCGCCCATTGCGCGGCTCTCGGCGGCTGGGCTGGGTCGGCCCGGGTCTGGGAAATCCTTGGTCTCCGGGGCGGAAACGTGCGCCCGCTCGCCGGGGGAGGGGAGTGGAGCGCGGCGGAGGGCCGGTTCTGGCCCCTGTCCTGCCCGCCCAGCCTGGGGAAGGGCGCCGGCCACCGCTGCTCGGCCTGGAGGCGTCCAAACGCGAGCTTCTGCCCCCTCCCCTCCCGAAGGGTCTCGCCGCAGCGGGATCCCAGATTGCGCCCGGGCCGGGCCTGTCCTGCAGCCGCGGTGGCCGGGGCGGGCAGCTGATCGGCCGGCCAGCTGGATGGCTGGCGGAGGGGGGCTCCTCCTACCTCCCCCTTCTCCAGATGCCTCCTATACCTAGCTTTTCAGACTGTGTAGATCCTGGCCAAGCTCTCTTCTCCAGCTTCATTCACATTTTCCCCCCATTTTGGGATGGAGTGAAATACTGTATGCTCTGTATTTGTGCTAATTGTAGGGGTTTGAACCACTTATTAGAGTGATTACTGATAGTAAGGAAATTAAGGTTGTGGTCAGAAGTTGTGTAGGAAGAGGCCCATTACTGTTCCCAAGATAGTTTTGTCTCGGAGTGAACCCCAGCTTGCCGTGGTGCTGGGGTAGAAATGTTTTTGTCCTGCAGGAATCTTTGCTGGTAGCTTTTAAAAATTTTATGGTGAAATGACTAATACTCTAAAGGTGAGGATCCATGCTTTTAAAAGTATATACTTCCTGTAATGTGTAATACAGCTAGAGGAAAACTCTTTGCTCTTTTAGTGCTGTGGAATTTCTATACCTGAGGTATTTTATGTGAATAGACAGTTAATTTCAGTTAATCTTGTTTCAGGTTGTGATTGTTTGGTCATACTGGGACAGGGTTGTGGACATCAGTTTGCAATATAGGTTAATGTTTTACTCTTGGATGTAGTTGGTGTTAACTGAGTGTAATGGCTTCTATGTAGAACTTGGCTATTTGATAAGGCCTACACTCTTTTTAGTCTCATTTGTTTAAAAAACTGGAACTATCCTTGGAAACCTTGGGCATCGGACAAGTGTTCATTGGGTTGCAAAGTGTAAAACCTGACCCCTGAATTTTTTAATTCATCAGTTGAGACGAAATCCTGTCAAATTGTAACAATTGGTTCCATTGTAGCTGTAGTGAAATTCTGGTTTATCCAGGTTTCCTTTCAACGAATCAGATTTATTTTTTTCCCTCTATGAACAAGATTGGTAATGGTCATTGGCAAATTGAGATTCCTGCTAAGTAAGGTAGGGCATGTGTCTCCTTAAAGATGATGGAACTGAATGTACCACTGACAACCCAGGTTAATATTTAAATTACAAAATACCCTATTGTGTTTCTTATGTTTCTTAGGATTTGGGAGAACAATGCTTTGGGGTATCACTGGGAAGACTAGAAACTTTATTTCCAGATAGGAATTCTAGATAACCCTCATCCTATAGACTGGGTTTATTTTCACCATGTTCTTCAGTCACCTCTCTCTCCCCACTGTGCTGCTAGACTGATGGTAATCCATTGACTCATTCATGCCAGAGTTGTCCTTCTGGGAGAAGTTCCTGCGTTTTAAAAAATTGACTAATCCTCATGATTATGCAGGACTCTTTTTGGGGTTCAGTTCCACTGATCTGTATGAGATTTGTTTGGAAATAATGTTGACTTGGGCAGACTTTTTTATTCAACTTCCTATTTCATATTTATTTTGATAAACGTAACAATGACTGCTTGATCCATCCTCCCAGAATGCATTGGTGTGTAGCTGGAGTTTTGCAAATCCTTGAAGGCAAAGAGCTTTGCTACCTTACATCTTGATTCAAAGTTCTCTGAGGATACCTGGTCTGATTAACTGGGAAAAGGACCTGATGAAGTATTTCCAAAACAGATCTAGGCACATTTTAGATTCTGAGATGATGATACTGCCCTGAAGGAACCAAGGGCTTTTTACCCAGTAGCTACAAGAAGGAAATGGTCTTTTCTCTAGCGGCTAGAGAAAAGAATGGCCAAGAAAACAGTCAACCTCCCAACAGGCTAGAGTCTAGCCTGTTTTATTATGTGGGAAGAACAGTGATTTTCTCTCAACTAGAACACCTGTTTCTGGGTCTTTTTCTGTGAGTCTATGCAAGAACAGAGTGGTAGAGGTTAGTCTTAGGATATTACTGTACGATAAGCGTTCGGGAAATAATGTGTAAGCACTTGTTTAAGTGACAGTTGAATCATTTATCCAAGTTTAACTGGTACATCAATTATTCAGAGTGGTGGGAAAGGATACCAAGCCTGTGTTAGGTGAGGTGGAAGATCTTTTTTAAATGTTCCCTGAACATTCTAATTGCACAGCTTTAAGTTGTGCTTTCTGAAAATGCTAGTCACACAGTCATCAGCTCTTAAGATGGGTTTGAAGGTAGACTAACTGAGCCTGAGCTGAGTTTACTCAGCTACCTTTCTGATTGAAATGGGTATGATCGCCTCATAGCAAAATGAACATTGTAGGGCATGACTAATGACTTTGGTGAAAAACATCATGATTTCCTCTCCTAGCAAGCTCATAGCCCCAAACAGAAATAGGAACTGAGACTGTCCCATTGAGCAGGCATCTCCCTTACCTCCCTCAGCACGCTTGCTTCCCATCAGACAGATTTCTGCAGCATTTTCCTCCACATGTTATATTTGGAATTGTTGGCTGGGTTTCCTCTCGCTGGTATTGGCAGCAGGATCCAAAATGAGGTTTTCGAAGAATGGGAGAGAAAAAGTCTACTGCTCGGGCAAAACTGAGCTCGCCTCTGAGTTTTGCATATTATTTTCAGCGAGTCACAGCAAGAGAAGTTTCTCACGTGAAATGGAAAACTGCCACCCTTAATTGGCATTCAGAACGTCCTGATGATTAGCTAGGAGGATGGTTTTTTTCCTGGTTTTGTCAGGTCCATGAGCTGCTCTGCAGCTCCTGGTATAATGCCGTGACTGAGGAGTCTTCTTAGCAGGATTGAGAAATTAGAAGGGACTGAGTCTGGGGTAGAACTTGTGAGGTATGTACTGTCGGTTGGCCTGCCAGTGGCACTTTTGACGTTTTAAAATCTCTCCCTTTTTGAGCAGTAGAATGTTTTGAAGCTATGGTGACCTTTCTTTACTTTTGCTATATTGCAGTGAGATCTGTATATTTTTGATATTGTAAGCATTCCATATAAACTCTAAGGCAGTCGAGGTTAAGTCAATATTTAACTTAAGTTTAGATGGTTACTTATAAAATTTGTTTAAATACTCATGGATAATTTTCTCTACAAAAGCTAATTTTGTGGGAAACTTCATTTCAGAGGCTTGGGGTGATCAGTCCATATTTAAAAAAACCTTAACTTAAAGACTAAGGATTTGGTTTAATTGTATATTTGTCAAAATTTTTATAATCCAAATGGTTTAGGAACTGTTGAAGGGTAAGAAAAGAAGGCTCAGCTTGAAAAGGGGAACAGTATTCTCCTGAAATGTAACATTTATCATGGTGCTTGAAACAACTCAGTAACATTCAGAAAGTTGTTACCATGTTGTTGTTCAGTCCTGTCCAGATTTTTGTGACCCCCCTCAGACTATACTGTCCATGGAGTTTTCTTGGCAAAGATACTGGAGTGGTTTGCCATTTCCTTCTCCATTGGATTAGGGCAACAAAGGTTAAATGACTTGCCCAGGGTCACACAGCTAGTGAATTCCTGAGGCCAGATTTGAACTCAGGAAGATTAATCTTCCTGACTTCAGGCCCAGCACCCTGTCTACTATGCCACCTAGGTACCCACCTTTTGGTGTGCAGTTCTTCTTTTAGTCATACTTTTGGATTCTAGAACTATGGTTCTCTTGCATCTGTTTTAAGCTCCAATCAGGTTTAAAGTTTCAAAGAAAAATTTTTTTATATAAAGACTAGTCATGGGGTGGCTAGGTGGTGCGGTGAATAGAGCACCGGCCCTGGAGTCAGGAGGACTTGAGTTCAAATCCAGCCTCAGACACTTGACACACTTACTAGCTATGTGACTTTGGGCAAGTCACTTAACCCTACTTGCCCTCCAAAAAGCACAAAAAAAAAAAAGAGTAGTCGGAGAGATTTCTAATAAATTGTTTTACTTGCACTAAAAAGTGGTTCTAGTAGTCACTGTTGTGTATTGAATGAAAGATACTGATTTATAGTAAGCTCAGAATGAAAATGCAAGTAAAATTCAAAGGGCTGTAGACATGCCACTCATTTTCCTTCCTCTGTTTGTCCTCTGCCTCTTCTGATCCTTCCCAATAATAATTTAGCTCTCTGCATCTGAATGAATGGCTAGTGAATAGTTACATCACTTAGATCCAGATGCTGTATCTTAGTAGAGACAAATGCAGAATGACTGACATGTTTGTTTCTTGTTCTTCCAACTTTTCTGACAGAGAATTCCAAAGATGAACATGACCTTTTTAATGTTGCCTAAATCCACCACCCCATCTCTCTCTCTCTTTCTCTCTTGCTTTCTCTTTCTCTTACACACACACACACACACACACACACACACACACACACACACACACACACACACACATATTAGCCAGCCTTAAATGTCCATGTGTGGCATGAAAGAGCCAAGTGGGAAAGTATTCCTTGTATTTGTCCTCGTACCTGGAGGCTCTTGGTTTAAGGAGGAAGATTTTAATTGCTGCAGTTTAATTTGTAAAACAAGTAATTAGCAGCTCGTTTTGGAAATTATTTGGGTCAGCTGACTCATTTAAGCCCAGGTAAACTAGAGGGAAAAGGTGGTTATGAGCTATGCTGAACTATCTTGTGGGTGTTAGGATACACCTTACTGGATAAAGCATGGAAGAGGGTTTTGGAGTGTTTTTAAATTAATAAAATACATAGGCTTACAAAGGAAACCAGTTATATTAAAGTGACAGTTTTTTTCCCCACCCAAGTGTACAGGCCCCTTCAGTTAGCAGATACCAGGTTAAGAACCATTGGTATATGGACTAGAAAATATACATTTGTTTGCTTACAGGTTTTCCATATAACATAGCAGGCCTGATTTGATATCCCCAGAGGATGTGTTAGTTACCAGTGAAGGCATCCTGTAGCAAGATCTAGTTTTGCCCCTAAAACGACAGACTGGTAGAAAGGAGAAAGCCAGATGTTTGCTTTTGAAAGAGACCGCTTCCTTGTCATTGGAGGGTGGGGGTCATTAGATTTAGTTCAGACCACATGGCTGGTGAAGTTCCTTCCAACTCTGATTCTCTGTTGAAATCCATCTCTCTTGATTCCCCCCCAAAATACACACAAGTTCTTTGGATATAGAGTGAAAGCAGGCAGCCCAGGCAGAAGGGGTTGGTTTGGGATGTGATGATACATGCTATGTTGACACACCTTAGGCCTCTGGAAATGTTTTCATCCATAAGATGCCAGAAGTTTTTGAGTTGCTCTAGCAGAAATACACCTCCTCCCCTCCATCATTTGGCTTAAATGCCCTAAGGAGTACTTATCAATGACTGTCTCCTGTGCTGACCCGTAAGGGACACTTACCAGGTACCTCTTAATAATCCTGGTCTCCCCAGAGACATAACAGGAATATGTCTCTCTGCCAGCTTCCAAAAAGAGGAAGACATCATATTCAATGTAAGTCCTAGGCTACATTTGAAAAGGTGGCTTGTCACCATGCCCAGGACGCACTACATAGGTCATTAGCGGACTTCTTTGCCCATAATCTCAGAACACTTCAGAAGAACAAAGGAATAACTCTTCTACTTTCCCCTCTTAAATTACTTAAATCTCTATCCTGTGATCTTAAGGTTGGTCCCAAAGTTCAGTGAAAGGGAAAAATTGGTGATTGAGATTTTGGAAATAGTAGCCATGTTTAAGATAAGGTTTAAGCACACTTAAAATAATAATAAAATGGAATTTAAAAGTTGAAGGAGTGAAGGTTATGATAGAAATTGGTAGAAGAAGAAACAGTATCAACCCAGAAAAGTTTATTCAGGCTATTTTCATTCAGTAGCATTCAGTTCACCATAAGATTCTGGATACTATAAGTATATCTTGCAGAGACAAACCTAGATTTGTCTGGGACCTGTTATTGATGGAAGTTGATGAGTAACTTCACTGCCTCATCCAAAGAAATGCTTCAGATTTTCCTCTTTGATTCCTATTGCAGTTTCTCACAGAGCTGCTTGAGAGCCCAGAGCTGGCCCATCGATTCTTCTGTACGTTGTTTTGGGAACAGAAATGATGTGTGGGTCATTCCAAGTCGATGGTACCATTTGTTAGCACAAACATCACAGCCATTCCTGTCTGCTTCATTGTGTTTGCTTTCCTCTATGGCAGTAGCTTGGGTGTTTAATTTTTGCCCTTCCCATGCTTTTTTACAAATTGCACAGACTGTCTCCCAGGAAATGCTACCCAGTCTTGAGAGGATAAAAGATAAATAGAGTAACAGCAGGATGAGGAGAAACATCCGAGTTTGAACGAGCCCAGCTTCAGTCTTTGCTGCTGATCTCCGCCCAGCATGAGACACTTTTTGAAATAAGCTCTAGCAAGCTGGAGATGACTCTCTGTGGGGTTTGAATTTCACAGTGGCCCAAAGTCATCACTTTACCTCCAGGCCAGACTGAGGGAAAATCCTCTCTGAATTTCAGGCAAGTTGGATTTCCAATTGGAGCCCCATTTGTGGCAGCATTGCCTACTTCCAGACCTCAATGCTGCTGTGATCCCAGAGGGATATATGGAGTATTACCTTTCTCTTATCTAGGTTCTGCATTTATGACTAAAAAGAACTCAGGATGGCAGGGAAGCTAATGAACAGCACAAAACTTCAATGAGGGTTGTTTAAATAAGTTCTTCTGTTACAAGAATGGGCTACTCAGAATTCCTGTTGTTTTTCTTTCACCAGCCCAGCGACCTATAAAGACTTTGGGGGGGCTGTTCCTCACTCCTACCTTCACTGAATCAATCAAAAGGTATTTCAATTATCTTTGTTCCAGAGATTGAGCTTTGTGCTGGTCATTTTTTCATTTTGAGGAGCTGGTCTAATTTTTTAGGGAGAGTTTTCTAAAGCATCTTATTGGCTGTCAATTGGCTGCTCTCTGTTATTAATCAGTGAATTATGAAAATGGGACTCCAATAAGCTGACTAAATGTTTATGGACTCAGCTTTCCTATTTCAACACTTAGGCTATATTTGATTTTCCTTGGTTTGTCCTTGTTTTTTAAACAGCCTCTTAGAAGTGGAAAGGAATGCCTCCTTTGTAGAAGTGGAGGAATCTGGATATGGAACATTGCATGTGCTGTCACATAGTTGGCATGTGGGTTTTGCTGAATTGCTTTTCTCTCTTTAAATTTTTTTACATCACAAGGGATGGCTAGATAATGGGGTGGGGGTGGGGGGCAACTATTTGGGAATGAAAGGTGAGATGAAAAGATACCAGTATGAAAGAAAAAGAAATGCCACTGATGTTGGCCATTTGGTGAGCTCTGATTTGTGGAAGAGCATTGGAGCAGCACATGTTTTTGTGTAGGTACACACTACACACACACACACACCATTGTCTTTTCTTTCCTCTCTGGTCTCATCTGGCATAGATGAAAATTAACCATCCTGCCTTAGTGACCTGACACCATATGAAATGGCCATTTTCTCCCCTTTCACATATTGTGTATGCATACTATCTCTTTGCAGGCATTTGAGAAATTATATTCTGAAAAGTGTCTGCAATTTTTTTCATTAAGATGTGGCCAGATGATCATGTCTGCTTTGTTTTCTTAAAGAGGGCTTTCCTGAAATTCCATTATTTGAGTATATATAAAGTTTAGGATGATCATTTTTTTGCATATAAATCATCCAAATTTTTAGCCTAGACTCTCTGAGGAAGACAGTGCCCGAGGAAAAATTTTGACTTTCCATCTCAGAGATAGCATGTTCAGCTTCTAACTAGGCACTAGGGGTAAGAACTGGGAGGTTTCTCAGAAGCCCTAGTGGGCACTTATCTGGGGCCCCAAACCCTTGGCCCAGCCCAACTTGACAACCTGCCCATGAGATTACTGAAATAATGTAGGGCAGGGAGGTCTGAGGTTTATAAGTAGAACTGGAGGGAGTAAAGCTTACTCTGCTTTAGCTCAGATAGGACTTCTTAATAAGATCCCGTGAAGGGGAAGAAGAAATGAAGTAAAAACCTCATCTCTAATTGAACTCCGTTTCAGTCAAAGTGATTATTAGAGCTTTTCATCTCTTGAGCCTTTGCTTTATTTAAGGTACAGTATCCAGAAGTTGTCACTTTCCCAGACCCGCTGCATTTTAGCTCTTGGATCACTGGCTGTGATAATCCAGTCAGGCTTGACCCCAGCTTAAAAGAAAAATTCATTCCCTCTTCTCTCACACCTTGGAGGTTTATGGAATGCATGGGTCCACTTGTTGGATTGTATGTCCTGGTGGAACATTTCCTCCGATTGTTAGAAACTTATTGTTGTGATTGGAAATTTATCCATTTTTAAAAGCAATTGAATTTCAGCATGTGCTCTGAGGTGATCAAATGGAGTAACCATTAAAATATATGCTGCTAGCCCATCTCCTGGGACAGACTCTCTGAAGTGTGAACTAGTCTAAAGTGTTGTAGGCCAACCCAGAACAGTGGGGAGCCGGCCTCTGCGACATGGGGAGCCAGCTAGTAGAAGTCTTTCAGAAGGTGACAGAGTGAACACCTGACCATAGCTGTTAGTTTTGTACTCATTTTTTTTCCTCCCAAGATGCTTTGGCTTGCAACGATCTTCTCCAGGTGTCCCCTGCTGGGAGAATGCCACAAGCTAACTGCAAAGAAGCATGTAATTTGGGGGCACAGTCAGCCTGTTTGAAAGACTTGTGTGCCTCTGGAAATGACGCAACAGGCTGGATTTCTCAATGGGGCATTTGTAATGCCCTGGCACTCCTGTTGGTTTCCTTCTTAGCACTCTGCCACTGAGGCTGTGCATGAGAAAGCCAGTGATCCTTGTTCTTTATGGAGTTAGCAGGACAGCTGTATTTGCGTCAGTAGCTGGAATAAAGGAGGTTTGGGGAAGAGCCCCTGTGGAGCTCTGGTCTCTTTTGCCTTTTATCTTACTGGCATACTTCAACATGGCCATCATCTTTCCTGCCTCCATAAAATGGCCCTTCTTTCAGAAGACAAGCTGAAATATATGTCCAGGGATCTTAAATTTCTTCCCAAGAGTTTGGTTTTGCCCTCTCAAAAGAAGTAGTACTAAATTTGCGTATAACCATAAATCTTTTTTATCCTCATTTTTAAAAACCTTAACAAGCATTCCTTTTTCTAGGACTGTGACTAGTTTAAGAGGCCCATTTTTATGTTGCTGCTGATCTCTTTGTAAATCAAGAAAGCCACTAGAAGACTAAAGTGAGTGTGGGCATTTTCACTTATCACCTTAAAACCTCCTCCTTTGAATCCCATTGACCCTGTGTCCTAAGTTGGTCAGAAGCAGCAAGGCCAGGATAAGGGAGGGTAGGGCAGCGCCAAGCATGTCTTGTAAATGATGATGCCAAGTCTAATTCCAGGATTTTTTCCAGGGATGGGCCTTAAATGTATGAGAAATCCAGACTTCTCAGTGCTATAGTTTGCTGGCTAAAATATCTCTCCTCCTTCCCTAATCGGAGAGGGGATGTTAGAGTCCTAATTTTACAAGATTTACTAGGATATAATTAGTTTTACTGTTTTTTGGTACCATTGGAAAGTATCCCAAAGCAATATCTAGATATGAGACATGGAGAATTCATAATTCTTAAGGAAGGTACACTTCCAGTTCATTGTTGTTTTGTTTGTTTTTGTTTTAATGAAACTAATGTGAAATGCCAGGTGGGGAGGGGGGGGTGTTTGAACATTGTGTTTGCTGATGTTTCTCTTAGGTGTTTTTTTTACTTGTTAAATATGAAGGTATTTTCTCACTCCAAGTAGGATAATAGATTAAGCAAAATTCATTCTTGAAGTTTTTCAGCTCTTCAGTCTTTGCTCTGCATGGGTACACTACTAACCTTTTAACAGAGTGAGGGTTTTTTCTGTTACTTTGCTAGATTGTCAGTTATAAGTTGTACATTTCTCTGGGAAAGAAAAGATTGGCCTTAACCATATCTTTGCCTAGTCCCTACATGGGAGAAGTCTCTGAAATAAAAGGTATTCTCCAGCTCCCTTTATCTCCTTTTCTCTTTTTTTCAACCTCTTTCTCCTTTCTTTCCTCCTTTCCAACTCCATATTGGAAAACTGCTTTTGTTCTGTGGATAATTAACACAGTACTGTGAAGCAACAGGTCCCACTGGTGGCAAAGGAAAAAAATGTTAATTTAGTGCAAGTTCATGTGTATTAATAGATGGAGAAGGTAAGGGAGGGCAGAGCCAGATCAACTACATTGGTATCTGACTTGAAATAGATTCTCTTAATTAGAGCCCAGAACCATGACAACTACCGGCATCTTCCACCTGCAGTGGTGAGTGTCACCCTCATTAGTGAATGAAGGGAGCATTCTAGAAGAAAACAGGCTGTAGCTCTTTGGCTCTGAGTTAGGATTATGTGGCGGTGAGCAGGAGCTTGAAGCTTGGGCATACAGAGAGAGGTCCAGCAGTGCAGTAGTTGCATTTAGCTGGGTGGGGCTTTTCCATTTTTTTCCTCTTGAATGACTGTTTCCTTGGTTGCCTTCCAAAAATACTATTAACACTAAGATCTAGACACTTCATCAGCAAACGAATTGGTCATTTGGGTTTGGGCTTCATTAAAGAAAAACTGGAATGAAGCTGTGATCTGTATCATTGGGGGAGCTATGCATACCAGTGAGATCCCAGATCCATTTGAGGATTGAAGGATTGAGCAGTGCCTGTATAAGTTGGCTTTGGGGGGAAGGACAATTTGTAAAGTAAGTGCTCCTGACCTGCTTTGATTAGTTTGTGTATAGATGCCATGTTAACATTTTGCCAGGGTTCTCAGGCCTCACTGTATGGAAGATGTGAAACAGTGAACTTTGAGAAGCATATCCCTCAGTTGTACAGCCTTCCCAGATTCATTGCTCTGTCATTACGAACTATTTTATAAACTAGCAAAATATCATTAAGATCAGGTAACAGCAGTTAAATAGCAAGCTGCAAAGCAGAACACAGTTACTTTCTGGCCAGGAGCTGAAAACCAAAATTTTATAAATGGATCTAGAAGGAAAACTCATCCCCAGTAGTGAAGAGAGAGAATGGTGCTCTGTAATCCCTCCTCTATTAGTCATTTGGCCCTTGAGTCAGGAGGACCTGAGTTCAAATTCAGCCTCAGGCACTTAACACAAAACTAGCCATGTAACCTTGGGCAAGTCACTTAACCTCAATTGCCCTACCTTCCCCCCTCCAAAAAGCAAAAAGACAAAACAAAAAAAAAAGGAATTAGTTTTGCAAAGTCCAAAAATAAAAGAGATCTTTAGCCTCCTGATCAGCCACAAGTTGTTTGAATCTGGCCAGCCCAAAATCAGAAAACAAAGCCATTTCAAGGTTGGTCTCCCCTGCCCCCCAGCCTTAGAACTTGATTCATTCTCAGATCTATTGAAAACTGCCAGATAAGATTAAAAGCTCCATTGCTGGAAGATGTCTCCCTGCTACAAAACACTCCTTCCCACTCCCCTGAAGCCCATCTCTGAAATCTGAATATTTCAAGCATCTCAAGGGGGTGCTTAATGACTAGAAGCATGATTTTTTTCCCTGTAAAACTGATTGCTGAATAATAGCATTTTAGAGCTTGCAGGGACCATGGATGATGAAAACAATCCAATACAATTCCCTAATTCTATAGGTAAGGAAATAGATCTAGATTTGCCTCCCATTGATCATATATAGCTAATTTGCGTCAGTGCTGGGACTAAACCCCCTGTCTCCAGTACTTCTTCTTGAGTCTCCTAGAGCTGAGAGCAGGGCAGGAAAAGACAAACCATTATCAGCATCTTTACAACTAATATATTGGTGAGTAGGGGAGAGAGATTTCTCTTAGTGCACAGACTTAATACTAATGAAGAAACCTGCAATAGACCTTTTCCATTCTCAGTGGTTTCCTTTTGTCCAGCCCTTTGTAAAGAAAAATTAATCATTTATGTTAAGTGGTATTTGTGGAAAGCAAGGCTGTTCTCACAGGTTTGATTTTTTTTAAACTCCAGCTTACACATGTTCATCTTTGCAGATTCTCACAAATGGTACCAAGTTTAAAGATACACAAACCATTTTACTAGAGAAATTCAACAAGGCTTTGAGACATGGCAGCTGATAATTGAGTTCAGCAGAGAGCAAGTTTGAGTCAACTCCCTTGGCTGCACAATCTCCTCTCCAAAGATTTTCATTCCTGTTTATGTGATAGTGATGTGAAAGTAAACTCAATCTATTTGCAGGACAGTCTCTTTAGGAACTGATTCCTCAGCTTATCCTCCAACTGCAGTAAGGCTTCCCTGTATTGGTTTCATAATGTCTTTTCTCCCTAGAAATAGGAGTTGAAAAGTCACCTTTTAAATAACTAGAAATAAGTTGGCGGTGGACCCAGGGGGAAGAAGGAGGACTTTGTCAAGGAATTCTCTTCTTTTGTGTTCTAGCTCAAAAATAGTCTCTAAACAAGGCTCAGTCTCTTCAGAAGGCTTAGGCCTTCCCTCCTATTTTAAGATGATTCTCCTTCACAGAGTGTATCCTTTTTAAATTCTTTCACTTCATAGTTTGTCTCTGATAAATTTGGTAACTTTTGTTTTAAGTAAGCAAAGAAATGTCCCTCATTCTCCTCATATTCTCTTTGGCACATGGAAGGAACATTCTAACTTCCCAAACTTTTTCTTACATTTATTATCTCTTGTGCTTTTTTTGCATTTATTCCCTAAGCTGCCTGTCCTCATCAAGCACACACCTTTTGTACATACCCAACAAGGATTCATATGGCTCCAGTTTAGAATTCTGAGAGTAGATGAGGTCATCTGGAAACAAAGTGTTTGAGAAACTCTTCTGGCAGGAGTTCATCAGAAAGGAGCAGAGATGAGAATAAAATTGTTTTAAAAAATTAAAATAGTGAGGGCTATATACCCTACTAGAGAACACACAGATATAAACTTTGTCTCCTGTCTGTCCTCTCATTATTTTAAGTGACATGGGAAAAAGAAGAGGATCATCTCCTATGTGATATAACCATATATTGCCCCAGTTTTTTGTTTATTTGGGGGGGGTTGGTTTTTTTGTTGTTGTTGTTTTTTAGGAAACCTGTGATTTCACCTGTGATAAGGGTTCCCAGTGACACATCTTTCTGGTAATCAGTGCAAATTAACTCCTTCTCTGCAACTTAGAGACTTTAGAGAGTTGCCTTGGCCAAGGTCGGGCTTTCTGAGGCTGAGGCTGGCTCTCTGCCCCTGCTACATCGCCCTTAGATGCCCAGAGCAAAACAGAAGCTACCCGCCTGAGCATCAGCAACACGGCCGGCAAGGATCACGGCAGTAACAGGACTCTGGAACCACCCATCCCCATCATCGCTGACTCTCAGCTGGTCACCACGTTTCTTTGTACCTGTAGTGTATGCAAGGTGTCGTTGGGCCTGTGGCGAATCAAACAGGCTGTAAAATAGCCCTTTTCCTTGAATTAGTCTAGCTGAGGATATGTGGCCACAGTATAAAAAAAGAACTTCTGGCTACACACTTGTATTTACATTTGCACAGGTTTCTTTTGTTTTGTTTTTTACAGTTAGCAATGCTCTTTCTCATGTATTCCCTCTTAGTAATCTGTAAGACCTACAGGATTGATGGTGATATTCCCACTTAACAGATGAAAAAAGCTTCGCTAATAAGTGTCAGGTCCAGAATCAGGGTCCAGCTCTTCTGACCTCCAGTCCAGGGTCTTTCCAAATGAATAGAAGACAGAAGGGTTACAAAGGTTCAGATGAGTTGTGGTTGTCTCTATATCTAAGAGTTACCCTGTTTTAGTTTATCTGCCCAGGGCACTCCTTTCAATTAATCCATAGGCTATTCATTGGCCCTGGACAATTGCCCTATACCTCACCTACTTTTTATGTATATGGCTAAGGAACAGCATAAGAGGTCAGCACTAGTGGGTTAGTGAAAGTGGTCATAACCAAAAGTTGGCCCTTGGAGTAGCTTTTAAATGGGAACGGGCCATGGAGATCAGCAGAGTCCAGGTAGATGTACATTTTGTGCTTGCCCCTGGTTCATTTGGCTGTGGCCTTCTAGGTGATCTGTATGGGGACAGCTGGCCTGGAGAATAGTAGTAGGGGTAGGTGCAGTTGAAATTTACCCTTGGTCCTTAGGTGCATGTCTGAACAGCCTGTGTGCCTCTAGTTTTTGGTTTTGCATTTTGGTTTGATTTTTTTTGTCTCCTGATAAGCAACCCCCTAAGATGTTAATAAGGCCTTCAAGGAGTTTGGGAAAGGGAAATAGAGCTAAGGTTGTCTTTTGCAGGTTTGTTCTGTATTCTCTGGTGAAGCCCATCTGTATGTTGAATAATTTCAGAGTCTTTTTTTTTTCCTTTTATATTTTTTATTATTTTTTCCACTTAATAATATTTTATTTTTTCCAATTACATGTAAAGATAGTTTTTAACATTCACTTTTATAAGATTTTGAGGTCCAAAATTTTCTTTCCTTCTCCTCCTCCTATCAGATGAGTATGCAATCTGATATAGTTGGCATCACTATTACAAACCTCTTTTTCATCTTTTTGTGATTTCTTTAAGAAGTCAATTTATGTATGTAGTCTTTCTGTCTTCACTTTGTTCTCTGGTTTCTTTTTTTTTTTTTTTTTTTTTTTT
>CM053586.1:28845612-28953002 GCA_028646515.1 Pseudochirops corinnae
ACTGGGACAGCAAGGAAAGATAAGGGGAGGGTCCCACCAAGTCAGGAAAACAGACAAAGGAACATAAAAGTGATGGACAGAAGCAATTTGAAAAGTTAACCACCCCAAATTAAGAAGTTTTCACTCATCCCATACAATGTGAATTATCTTGAGGATCAAATGAGATGCTATTTATAAAGCACTCAGTACAGCACCTGGCACAGAGCAGGCCCTATATAATGTTAGTGATTATCATTGTTATTAATCGGTAAGTTTCTAGAAACTTAATGATAAATGCCTCTAGCAAAATCCTTAAGAAGGAATCCTTTGGAGGTGGGGAGGAGAACCTTGGTCTCAGTGTTTTCTCCCTCTATACCACCTTGGCCAGAGGAGGACTTCATGAGTTTCTGTGAAGGCTGGGGAACTGTTGTCACCCTAGCACTATTCCTGGAATAACTAACAGCCATGTCCAACTCAGGAACTAAGGTTAAACTGGACGTGATGAGTAAAAAAAGATTCAAGTCTCCATAGGGCTGGGCTTCTTACCATATAATCACTGTGTCATATAGTAGACAAACATTCATCAAAGCAAAAAGAAAAAGGAAATGGTAACATATTAGATCATGGAATGTGGAACTGAGTGGTCCTCGGGTAACAGGATGTTATAGATAGTATTAGAGTTCCACTTTTGTGGAGAATAGAAAGCAGGATGGCTGTGGCTGAGAGATCACTCCCTGCTTCTCCTATTTTCAAGAGGGATATTAGTCTTAGAACTAAGGCTAATTATTCCACACCTACATAGTTGAAGTCTAGAATAAGATTATTTCGGGGATGCAGAATAGAAGGTGCTTTGCCTGGTATGCTGAGGGAAGGTTGTTCTACCCCACACCTGGAGGGCAACAGTGAACTTGGTCTCAGCTGGTTTAACATCTCCCACTATATATTTACTGTGTAAAACACAGAGATAGCAAGCAAACATTTATCAAAATAAGCAGTAAAATAGTAATCAGGAATGCCATACAGATTAGTTTATGTGACGGAATCCATAAGAATTGGAGGACTCTGCCTGCTGCCTGGGAGCAATATGAAATTTCAGTTCATCCAGGGAGAGAAAAGTCTCAATGAGTCCATTCTTAGCAGTCTCTGGAGTGCACTTGCTGATGGCTTTTCCTCACATGTTTGAGGCTCCAGAAATCTCCTGTTCCCTATTTAAAGTCCTCTCTCCTTGACCCACTCACCTCTCTCTGCTTCTTTTTCAGAAAAAAGAGATCTTCATCCTGGAAGATCACTTCAGCACCAGATCTGTTGAGGTTTAGGGGTGTTGGGACCCCGAAATAGTGATACGATGGGTCCTGCCTGAATGAATTCAACCCAAACCTTCTTTCGGACAGAGAAAAAAAGTTTCTTAAAGATCTGCCCTATTGAGTAGACTTTTAAGGAATCTGAGCATTTGTACTGCTAATGGCAGCAGGACAGATTGAACCTGAGCACCTTCATGAAGACAAGATGGATCTTATGTACAGAAAGACTGTGGGAGGGATCTAGGGGTGGCCAAGCAGTCTAGGATGATGGGAGGAGGGGTCCAGGGAGGATCTTGATGGGACTGGGATTATAGAGGTCAGACTCTAGGCATCAAGAGAATGGGATTAAGATTAGGAAGTAACTGAAGGCTACCTGGAGATAACAGACAATGGAGGGCTAGGCTAGGTTATTTTAGGGTACCAGAGATTTGCGCATAGCGATAATGGAAGGCTTATGGTCTCAGGTAAAAGCCAGATCCAGCGGGAAGATTCAAGGAAAGTTCAAGAGGGTTTCCAGAATCTATACCCCATCAGATCCACACCCCGGCCACATCCTCAGCCTCTTTGGCCCTTCTTTCTGATTGGACGACTTTTCCCAGAACCTCCATTTCAGGAGGGTGCTCAAGCTAGCCATCTCTGCGGTTTTCCCAGAGCTGCAATCAAGCTTTATTTCATATGTAGTCTTCCTCCATTAGAATACAAACCCCTTGAGGGCAGAGACTGTCTTTTTGCTAGTTTTAGTATTTCCAGTGCTTAACACTTAGTAAATGCATAATTAAGGCTTATTAGCTGATTGACTTGTCTTCCAGAACTCTCTCAGCCAATGGGGAGTCAAATCTTCCTGCCTTCTGTAGTCAGATGGGCTGTCCTTCAGGAGACCACCAGATCTTCCTGGGGTAGCTTTACAAAAGAAGTTATTGA
Organism: Pseudochirops corinnae; assembly: GCA_028646515.1. Taxonomy (NCBI): domain Eukaryota; kingdom Metazoa; phylum Chordata; class Mammalia; order Diprotodontia; family Pseudocheiridae; genus Pseudochirops; species Pseudochirops corinnae. The sequence goes on from CM053586.1 coordinate 28,847,814, forward strand.
AGCATTTTTTTTTTTTAATGCACAAAAGGCTGCTGAAGAAAGAACAAAAGGAAACCCAGGCAAACAGAGCAGGTTGGAAAATTACTTGCTGAATTTATTTGTTGTGTACTTTAGAAAAAAAATGAGGAGGGGAGAGGATTTAGATGGGGAATATTCTGGGCAAAAGCATTCATTGGGATGGGCTTCCTCGTATGGGAGAGGAGTAGAAGATGTTCAGTTTGACTGAAGAGGAGTAATACCAAACTAGAAAGGTAAGATTGTGTGGGGCTTTGGAAAGCCACCAAAGGCACTTCTCCTTTGTTCTCTAGGCAGCTGGGGCCCCTAAAGATGGATTTGTCCGTGTCTAGTTTGAGTAAACTAGGTGGGACGTGGTAGTGTCTGTCATTAAGAAACATGATTCTGGGGCAGTGGGATGACAGGTGGGTAATGGGGGGGAGCTTTCCAAGGTTCAGCAGTTCTTTCAACATAATTCTCAGGATAAAAGGAGGAACTAGCCTTTGACTTGAGGGTTGGGGAGAGTTGTTTCTTAAGGAATAAAGTTGGTGAGAGCGAGAAACTGTCTCAGGACTTGAAATTCTCTTTGAAATGAACCTGTGAGAAGAAGGGAGCCAGGGGAAATGAAATACTCTTACTGCCCTCAGTGGGGAATAGAGACTATCAGTGTTACAGGAAATCCAAGAAGTATGGTACAGCCTGTAAGGAGATATGCGCCCCAGGTTACAAGCTCCAACTTTCTAGACCAAGAAATTTTGAGTTTAGTGGAGCCAGGAAGTTCCATTTCCCTTAGGCTGCTGGGTCAGCTATATGGCTCATTGTAGACCCATGAATGAGGGAATGAATAAATGAAGGAAAAAGCATTTATTAAGCACTTACTATATGATAGATAGAAATACAAAAGCAAAGGCTATTTCTCTGTTCAATGATCTTTTACTCTTTTTCTTGTGAATTTTTATTATTTTAATAACTTTTTGTTGATAGTGTGTTTTTACATTGCCTAATTTCCCTGATAATCATTCCCCCTCTTCTTCTATTTCCCAGAGAAACTTCCTTTATATTAAAAAAAATTTTTTAAGAGCAAAAAGAAGAACCAATAGCTTTTCATTGATATACTTTATTTTTACATTGCTTAAACTTCCTCTTATATCTCTTTTTCTCCTACCCCTCCCAAAGAGGTATGGATTTTATTTTAAAGAATTTTTTCTTTTTCTTTTTTGCTTTTTTTGGAGGGGGGAATGCAAGGCAATTGGGGTTAAGTGACTTGCCCAAGGTCACATGGCTAGTAAGTGTTAAGTGTCTGATGTTGGATTTGAACTCCGGTCCTCCTGACTCAAGAGCTGGTGCTTTATTCACTGTGCCGCCTAGCAGCCCCAAAAAAATTTTTTTCAGAGAAAAAGAGAAAAAAAATAAAAAACCTATCAATACACTGAATAAATCTGACAATATATGCAATGTTCCACACCTGTGGGTCCTCTGCATCTGTCTAGGAGTGAGGGGAGGGAGGTGTCTTCTCATATCTCCTCTTTGGGGCCAAGCTTGTTCTTGTAATTTCACAACATTTATCTTCTACTGGTTTTGGTGGTTCTTTCCATTTACATTATTCTAGTCATTTTGTATCTTGTTCTCCAGGTTCTGTTCATTTCCCTTTGCATTATTTTGAGTAAGTCTTTCCATGATTCTCTGTATTTATCATTTTTTTACAACACAATAATATCCCATTACATTCATTTACCACAATTTATTGAGTAATTTCTCAATCGGTGGACATTAATTCCCCATCCACTTCAATTTTTTGCTGCTACCTACCCAGTGCTGGTATATATTTGGGCGGATATGAATCCTTTCTTTTTTAACAATTACTTCCTTGGGAGGCATATGCCTAGAAGTGAACTCTTAGGCTCAAAGGATATAGACCCTTTATTTGCATCATTCCAAATTGTTTTTCAGTATGGTTAAATGACTTCCTAGCTTCCCTAACAATATATTAGTTACTGTATCTGAATTTCTACAACTTCTATGTTGAATACTCCCATCTTTTGCAATATTGGACAATTTGGTTTGATTTTCATTCCTCTTTGTTAATGATTTGGAACATTCTGTCATATGGATTGGGCAGCTAAGTGGCACAGTGGGAGAGCATCAACTCTGGAGTCAAGAGGACCTGAATTGAAATCCATCCTCATACACTTACTACCTGTGTGACCCTGGGCAAGTCACTTAATCCTGTTAGTTCCTCATCTGTAAAATAAACCTGAGAAGGAAACAGCGAACACTCCAGTATTTTTGCCAAGAAAACTCCAAATAGGGTCACAGAGAGTTGGACATGACTGAAAGACTAACTGATTTCGCATGAATGTTGATGGTTTGCAATTATTTTGAGAATGTTTGTTCATATATTCTGATCATGCCATTTATTGGGGAATAGCTTTACATTTCTGTTAGTTGCCTTTATATCTTGGACATCAAACTCTTATCAGAGAAATTTGATTTTTTTTCCCAGTTGACTGCTTCCCTTCTTACCTCAGACATATTAATTTTGTTTGTATAAAACCTTTCAATTTCAAGTAATCAAAATGATCTATTTTATCTTTTTTTAATTCTCTCTATCTCTATTTATTCATGAACTTACCTTTTACCCATAGCAATGAAAGCTACATATATGATTTGCTTCTCTCGTGTCTTTTATGGTATAATTTTTTAATCTTCAGGTCACACATACATTTGTGGAATATGGTATAAAATGCTGTTGGACAACACCCATACTGGAGGAGGTAACGCAGAAAGGAAAGTGGTAGCCTGGACGATGCATTTTTGTCTGGAAAGCTACAGGGATGCTGAGTCACAGAGGGATAGATTGACACATCCATTTGATCAAAATTAATGGCTTTAGAACTGAAGGGGAGAGAGAAGGAAAAGGTACAACCAGAAACAAGAGCTAGCCAGACTGTGGAGGAGATGATGGCCTGAGAGGAGGGAATGCTGGGAAGAATGGTGGTGGGGCTTTCCTAAAGAAGTTGTCTGAGAGAGGCAGCCATTAATCTGGATAGGAGGGCCCCAAGGCAGAAATTTGGGGGTGAGGTGAGGGGAGCTGGGGAGGAGATGGCCAGAGAATAAACCATTATATCAGATGGGAAGAAGAGCTAATGCTTCCCCTTCCCCCTTTCTGGCTTCACAACCAGGAGTCACTGTGTGGAGTCTCAGGCATAAAGGATGTACCCATGCCAAAAGATATTACACCAGCAATGCCAACTCATCTATAGCCAGGTGGGTGCCAGAGGCTAGAACTGCTTTAGGGTAGATGATGGGCTTTAACAACAGGGATACCAGCTCTGGCCTTTGCCTCCTAGCATCCTCTTTCCCTGCTCTGCCAGCTATTGTACAATCCTTCCCTTCGTATCTGACACCGGTCACACAGTGCTTCCCAAGGTGGGTGGGTGGCAGTCATGGGCACTGAACCTGTACCTCTAGACAGATATAAGTTCCTTTTCAGGGGAGGCAGGTTGATGCTGGACCAGTGCCAATCCCTACACAGAGCAGAAAAAGAAGATGGGCTGGTCACATAGTGAGAATTGATGATAACTCCATCATGATTCTTTCCACATCAAGAAAAAATGAGTAAAGTCCCCAGCACACTGACTGGGTTGTCCCTGTGGCAAATTTATGGGAGGCTATGGACAAGCACGGTATGGGATAGGTGGATATAGATGCAGTTTGTCTCATTGGTATAACCACATCTATGAGTTCACAGGTCTATGAGTATTTGGAATTGTGTTATGGCTTGTAGAAGTCATAAGAATGTGTGTGTATGTGGGGGAAGTCCACCTCTGTCTCCTGGCTGCTTATCTAAGAAAGGGGAAGAAAGGAATAGGCCTTACTTGGCCTCTGTGTGAGAATCTCCACCCCCCCAACTTTGTATTATAACAACTCTGAGCTTCTCCTCTCTCCATGCACTGAGACAAGTGCAAAATATGTCTGTAACAAATTCAACTCCCAAATCCCCAACTTTTCATCCTTCCATTCAAACAGAGAAGTGTTTTTAAAGATATTGAATAGTCTTAAATTTGGGGATACAGATATTCTAGATCTTAAGTATGGTCCCCAGCTTTATGTACAGCTGCTATTTAGGTTTTTTAACCATTTTCCAAATTTTCCCCAAGTTCCTTTCTAACCGTGCCCTGCATATAGTGGGTTTCTTTGTAAATGAAGAGTGCCTTAATCTTCATCAGCAGAGGGGAAAAATACAATCATAGTCACAGTCCTTTGTGGCAACTCCTCTGCTGGTAATGACTTATCATCAGATAAATTTCCCAGATTAACTTGAGTTCTGACCAAATCTGTCTTTGGAAGCTATGGACAAGAGTACAATAGGGTGGTCATTGATTTGAGTGTCATATACTAGATGGAGCTTTCTATGGTACCTCAATAGACCAGAAAGAAGCATGCTTCTAGTTTGGTCTATGCTGTTCTGACTGTCATAGGTTCTAAGCTCACTGTCTTTTATGCCAGTGTGCATTCTTTCCCTTTGTCCTGAGTATACCCTAGAGGAGGTGTTAGCTTGGGTGTAGTTGAATTTAGCAGCCTTCTTCCAGAACAGCAAAATGCTGGGGGGAGTTCTTCATGCTTTGTCCTAATTATTTATTCATCCTGCTTTACTTCTATCAAGTGGGGATGGGGAAAGAGAGGGTAGTAATGTATCTAATAGTTAGCTGGGCTAGATTAGATAATTTAACAAGTTTCCTTACTAGGCAATAAGTTGGCAAGGGAGGAAAGGGAAGGGACCCTTTTCCTACCCTAAGAATGCCAACGAGAGGGGCGGCTAGGTGGTGCAGTGAATAGAGCTCAGGCCCTGGAATCAGGAGGACCTGAGTTCAAATCCAACCTCAGATACTTAACACTTATTAGACCCATGACCTTAGGCAAGTCACTTAACCCCCATTGCCCTGACTTCCCCTCTCCAAAAAGCAAAACAATTAAAAAAGAATGTCAATGAGAGCAAAGCAGAAGACTTTCTAGAATGTTTTCCTCCTGGTTTGTTTGTAGCAGAATTCACTTGAAGTCTTCCAAAGAAAAACTCTTTCTACCCTATTTCAAGCCTTGGTCCCCACTTTTCCATCCTCAGAGCAGACTTGCCAGGAAGAGACTGCTTGGGAATTACCAAAGGAAAGGAAAATAAAAATTAAAAATTGTTTTTTTTTCTCTCCAAAATCTAGGCAGCTGAGACTCTCGGCACTAGGCTGAATAAAGTCCCTGGTCTTGCTTCATCAAGAACTGACCAGAGTTGAGCGGCAGATCCAGCCTTCTGCTAACAGCCCTGAGAAGGGGCAGGTGGGCCAGGCAGCTCATCTTGGCTAAAGGCCTGGCGCATTCTTAGGCTCCCACAGTGCTTCCTGGGGTATGGCTTTGAGTCCCCCTCACTGTGGGGGTACATCAGCACCCCTTGAACAAAGACTTTGTACATTCCAGGGTTGGGCTCCTTCAGAAGAGTCCCAAAGCTTCTAGGGGTGGTCACCCCTTGGCAGGAGCACTGCTGGGGGTGGGGAAAGGTGGCTTTGTGGGCACTAGAAAGCAACATGGTGCTGGGCCGCGTGGACAGCTCGTCTTCCTCCCGGGCGGGCAGCTCTGGGACTCTGAGCCCCGCCTGGCCCCACCTGCACCCGGAGGAAGAGGAGGGAGGGGGAGGGAGGAGCACCAGCGCATCAGGCACTGAAGAAGGCGCTCGCCAGCCCTGACTGCGCAGGCGCCACCAGTAGCCGAGGCCCCCTGCTCTCGGGGCTGCGCAGGCGCATGAGCGGCGCCCTCCCGACAGCGGCGGCGGCTGTGGAGGTGACGGCGGGGCCGGGGCAGGGAGCTTTGGCGGCGGGGACAGAGCAGCCATGAGGGCCGGGCCCAGTCACCGACAGTGAGTAGTGGCTGCCGGGGTGCCGTGGCTGGGGGCGGTACGGGGGCAGAGGAGAGGGCAGGCGGGGCAGGGCGCCGGACTGGGCTGCAGCCGGGCGGAGGCTGGACGGCCGCGCCGGAGGGGAGAGGAGGCAGTGGGGGGAGCGGGGACCCTCGCCCAGTGCATCGGGACGTCCCTGTGTCCACTCCCCCAGACGCATCCTCTGAGATGAGCGATTCAGGAGCTGGGGCGGGGGTGGGGAGAATTCCGGAGGGGGGAGGGAGCTCGGGGCCCGAGGTCACGCCCCGCCCCCGACGCTTGGCCCCGTGTGACCTTGGGCTAGGTTCTGAACCCCTCGGGGCCTCAGTTTCCTCTGCGGTGAAATGAGGACAGTAGGGTCTGACGGCCGGGGGGAGGTCCTGACCCAGGGTGGGAGGGGCTCGTCGCTGCTGCGCCTCCCCCCCAGCCGCCTGGGAGCCAGTGGCCACCTGGAGGAGGGGATGGGCGGGGCTGCCCCCCTGCCCTAGGTGGGATAGGAGGAGGGGGAGAGCCACCTCTCCGACGCCCTTCCAGTGATTTGGAGTCTCTTGTGAAGGCAAAGCCTGGTAGTAGCAGAATCCCCGAGAATTCGTGCACAGGCAGAGTTAACTGCAGTGTCTCATGTGATGAAGCAACTAATGCACCTGAAACGTGGGTCTCGGGCGTTTGGATATTTTGGGGGGAAGGTGGACAGGTGGGTTTAGACACAAAGCGTATGCTTTGGATTATTTAGGAAAGAAAGGGAAATACAAACCAGCTTCTCAACACCCTGTGGCATTCAGGTATTTGTGACAGTCCGAGTTTCAGTCAAATGTGGTGACTTAAACTAATCTAGACAAGCCGGAAGGGTCGCCCAGTGAGAGCTGTGCAAACATAATTTGGTATTTTAAAGTAGAAAAATGTCCCTCTGCAAAGGAATGCCTGATTACCTTCAGGTTCAGCCCTCTGTTGGAGGCCGCAGCAGCTGTGGATGGAAGCAGCTTTTCAAACTCACTTTTTTGTTACCCTGTTGGTGGGAGGCTCCAAAATGGACTGGATCTCAAAGAAAGACAGAAACAGCTGTGTAAGGGCCCTAAGATGTTGCAGGCTCCTTGCTGAGAGGCAGGAAGAGCACAGAACATTGCTGGGTGGGTGGATTTTTTTTTCTTGTAGACAAAGAGCTAAACCAGGTGCATCTTGAGAGAGAAAATGGCTTCCTGTCCTTTGAGACAGGTCCAAATTCCCTTCTGAGCCCTACTGGCTTTGATTTTTAAAAAAAGATAAAAATGACAAAGGTTTGGAGGGTTTTCTGGGAAATGGGTGTGTGAATTTACCTCTCTGCTCAGCCTTGGAGGAGTGGCTGGAATGGATACTTTAAAGATTTTCTGATAAGGAGAATGAATTCCTCTGTGGGGGGGGGAGGTGAGGAAGGGGGAATGTGGAAAAGGTGAGTTATGCTCTCTAAATTCAGGTTATCTTTAACTTCTCAATCTGGTAAAACATGTTTTACTTCTTTATCCTGAAAAATTGACTCAAAATTTTTCGTACATTTCTTTAACTCATTTTTTCCATTCTTTGGCTATAGATAATTCCTTTATTAAGAGGTCAAATGGGAAAAGGGGTCTTAGTCAAGTCTGATGCATACCCCATATCCCATTTCCCAAATGGGAAAAGGAGACATTCGTTATCATTTATATTGCTTTTATCTTTGTACACATCTTATCTCTCCTGCTAGTCTGAACTAGGAGGACCTGACTGTCTTTCCTTCTGAGTTTAGCACAATGCCACAAATTTCCTAGCTGCGTAATAATGTTTGTTGGATAAATGTTATAGGTCATTACAGATGTAGTTGGTTTAAAATGTGAGACTAGTTTATGGTATTCTGTAGGGAATTTATGGTAGATGAAGGACCTTTTGCTTTAAAGGGAAAAGGCAGTTTAAGAAACACTTATAAAAGTTTGATAATTCCTTTTGTCTATTGGAAATTTCCATCAGGTCAAATGAGTACATAAGTGTCAGATGAATTGTGTTGGGATGATGTAAGTTTGTTCAGCTGTGGAGGGAATTTCCTGTCTCTTTTTCCTTTCTTCCTCCCTCCCCCCCCAATAGATTGCTACTTTTGTGCAGATGATAAATACCAAATGGTTATCTTTTACTCAGAGGTGGACACTGTTTCCCTGTTAACTTGTGCAGTCTCCTTGAAAATGTGAGGCTTGGGGGCTGTGGGATATAGGGAAATGAGGACTTCCCATGAAGTCATGGCATACCAAAGATTAAATTAAATAATTTAAAGTTCATTAAGCCTTTCTTTATCCTGATAAAATGAATCATTTCCTTTAAAGAGCAGGTAGTTCTTCATGGAAAACATTCCATTTAAAGGCTTTGATTTGGTGTTTTCCCCTTCTTTTACTAAAGATATTTGCTTGAAAACAGAATCTTTGTTTCTTTGGAGTCTCTGTGATCTTCTAGCTTATTCTCCAGCTGAAGAGACCCTTTTGTGATATTTCCATGGTGGCTAATTATTCTCTTTAATAATAATAGTACACACTGTATTTTTTGTTCACGATGCATTGCACATGTGTAAAGACACTTCTAAGAACCTCGAAGGAAGGAATACTGGCAGACTTTATTAAAGGGAGAATGGGGTATGCATCAGACTTGACTAAGACCCCTTTGCAAATAAACTTTTTTTTTAGGGGTGAGGTATGTTATTTGGGGGTGGAAGTTGGGGGGAGTGTTAGTTTGGGAAAAGCTTGGATTTAAAGGCCAAGAATGAGAGAGAGTGAAGGTGCTACTGAAGTAGATAGAGCTCTGTATCTGCAACAGGCAGTTGGAGGAAATGAACAAAGACAGTGGCTGTACACCTTTGTGTAGAGCAGCAAAGAGAAAGACAAGGAGCCTGGAACTTGGTCTAAGGAGAAAGCCCAGAGAGTTTGGTGTGATTAAAAAATGTGGTAGGAACTCTGGAAAGAGAATTCCTGCGTAATGAATTGGGGTAGGAGAAGTAGGGATGGGGGAGGGCCAAGGGGGATATGTAAAGTAGCCGGGTAAAGGGCTGTAATTGCTTGTTCTCTATACTGGAGATGTCAGTCAGCCAGTAGACTTTTATTAAGGGCCCACTATGTGCCAGGTGTTGGAAAAAAGATGAAGTCAGTGTAATGTTGGTTCCTTCTTTCCACTTGAACTTAATAAATGCCTATTATGTGAATAAAACTGCTAGTTACAAAGAATACAAAGACAAAACTGCAACAATCATTGCCCTCCAGGAACTTAGGCTATATAGAGGGAAACCACATGTGCAAAGACAGATAGCTACAAAATATCTAGAAAGTAGCTACACACTAATTATAGGGGAGGGCCCCAGCAGCTAACTAACTAGATGGTGATCAAGATTGGCATTTTATAGGAGGAGGTTCTTAATAACCAGTCTTAAATGAAGAATATTTGTGGGTGTGAGGTAAAGAGGGAGGGTGGGCATTTTTGGCATGGGACATAACTCCTGCAAAAGCTTGCAACCTGTAGATCCAATGTCTTGTGTGGGGAACAACAAATAAGACCCATGTGCCTGGAACATAGACTGTGTGGAGAAGAGAATGGTAAGTCTGGACACATAAGCTGGAGCCAGATTGTGAGAGGCTTTAAGAGACAGACAAAGCAGTTTGTTTTATCCTAAAGGCCAGAAGGGAGCCACTGAAGCTTCTGGAGCAGGGCAGTTGGTCAGGAGCGGTCAGACCTGTGTTTTGGGATGCTTTGGCTGCTGTATGAAGGCTGGTTGCTTTGTGAATGGAGAGGTCATGGAGCTAAAATTTGGTAAGACTTGGTGGCCACTGATTTAGCTGAAGGGTAAAGGAGAGGAAAGATTTGATGTTGTCAGGGTGTGAACCTGGGGAACTGGAAGGATGGTAGTTTCATTAACAGAAATAAGGAAGTGAGGAGGAGGGGAATATTTGGGGGAAAATAATAAATTTTGTTTTGGATATTTTGAATTTGAGTTGCCTTTGGGACATACAATAATAGTAATAATAAGTAACATTTATGTAGTGTCTTCTGTGTGTCAGGTACTCTGCTAATCACTTTACAGATCTTCTCTTGTTTGATCTTGACAACCTGAGAGGTAGTTGCAATTATTATCCACATTTTGTATTGTAGACCGATTAAGTGACTTGCCTAAGGTAACATAGTCCTATGTCTCTGAGGACTGGATTTGAACTCAGGTCTTCAGGGACTCCAGATCTAGTGCACTATCCAATTGGAAATGTCCAATAAATAGGCAATTAGTGAAACAAGAGTGGAATTCAGGTGAGATTAGGGCTGAATATATATAGATGAGTCATCTTCGTAGAGATGATACTTAAGCCCCTGGAAGCCAATACAATTAAGAGTTATTGGATTAATAAGGAAAATGTTGAATGCCTGTTTCTGTATTTTCACTTCCATTCAAAGAATCTTCATTCCATCCTAGTCAGAGTTTATATCTTAGGTTAGAATTTAGGATGATGAGGGATAAAAATTGAACACTAAGGAAGCTATGTTCTCTTGTTTAAAAATAACTTATTCTAAGTAGGGAGATATGGAACCAAAATAGCCTAGTAATAAACTGACTTTCTGAAGTACATCCTTGATCATTTTGCCTTGGGGGAAATGTTTATTTTAAGATTAATTAAAACCACTTATTAGGTGGTTAGTTGTCTTCTGTGATCTCACCCTGAAAATAAAAGCATGAGAAACCTGAAATAATTTAAACTTGAATCAATAAATCACTATTTTTGCTTCAAGCTGAAGCTGAATTTATAATATTTATCTTCAATTTCTCATTAAAACTAGTAGGAATTGGCATAATGGAAGCTAAAAAAGACAGTAGCATGAGTGCCTTGTTCTACACTGTGCTCCGTGCTCCCTCCTAGAGAAAGAGGACCCCAGGAAGGCCTGTCTACACTCCAGGTTGTTGGGGGAGAATTGAATGTCTTCTAAAAGGACACAGAGACAAGACTTCCTGTTGGAGAAAAGGGAATTGAGGCGAAGAAGAAGGAGAGATGTGACCCATGTCTGGTTGTTGGAGAAATGTTATGCAGAGAAGAATGGGAGAGGAAACAGCAGCTGTAAAATTAGAGCTTAAATCAGATTGGAGGCTCTTTGTGAAGATGAGAGAGAGCTGGATGCTTGGGGAAGAAGAATCTGCTTATCCTCCAAAGAAGGATATAGTAGAGCTACAGAAACCATCAAGAGAAGTATTCAGAGAAGGGCAGAAGGAGGAGAGAAAAAGGGGACTATTTTGTGATTCCTGCTCAGGAGTACTAGCCAGCTCATTTTTTGTGGTCTTCACCTGGCATACATCCGAGATAGAGGAGAGCTGGCCATCCAAACATTAACAAAATAGGTGACCATTCCCTGTTCTAGGGATTTGCATGAGTGCAAATGTCACTTCCAGAAGGAATCTAAAAGCATGGCCAACTTTTATAAAGCTTTAGGCAATAAACTAAAGGCTGGAAGGGTACAGGTTGTGTTCTCCTCTCTGTTACCCACTGAAAACAAGAGACACAAAAAGAAAAGTTAACTTTGGAAACAAACAAGTGCCTAAGAAGGTGGTGTTGGAGAATGGGATTTGAACTTCTGGGCCATGGCTTAAAATGCTGGAATGACAGACTTGGTCAGATATGGACTAATAAAGACAGAAGAATCTATTTACCAGGTGTCTTGCAAATCTAATCAAAAGGGTTGCAAACCAAAAAGATTACATATAGATTGTATAGAGAGTAACTATAGAAGAATAGTAGCTGAAATATCCAGAAATTCACAAGGACAAAATTCAAGAAAGTTGTCGGTAGTAAAAACTCAGAACTTAAACTAAACATACAAGATGCTTGAAGAGTGGACACCAAGCAAGGGCAACTGAAGGGCCTAGTTCAGGGAGACATTTGGGAATCATTTATGTTAAAGAAATCACAGGACCATTTTCTTTTTTTTAAAATTGATTTGTTTATTTACTTTTAGTTTACAAGATTCAGTTCCACAATCCCTTGAGTTTCAAATCCTCCTCCCCTCCCCCATGGCAGCTTGCAACCAAATATAGGATCTGCAAATACTTACCGGACCATTTTCTATCCCTAATCCTGCCCTAGTGAGGAAATCCAGGAATCAGGGGAGGGATGATGAATATTTGGGTGAAGTTCAGAGAAAGGAGAAACAGAAAGTTGAAGTGTACCATAAAGCTCACAATCCCAGCACAGAGATATGACAGTCCATAGTGAGGGGATGTTTGCTGGAACTCTGCCAAAAGCAGAGCACTTAGAATAACTTGATTTGCTGTCAGTGATACTTTTTCCAAAGGTGATTACTAAGGTAGAAGTATTGGTGATAGAGAAGTCCAGGAGTAGTACAGATTACTGTATACAATTCCAGTGAGAACAGAGGGGATTTGTCTGAAGAGGCTGAAATGAATTTCCAAGGACCTTCCTGAGCAGTGTAGATTTTGGAAGACAGAAAGGCAGTGCCAGAGAGCAGAGGGTGATTGAGATTCGACTATTCAGGGACCTCCCTGACCATTATAGATTATTGAGAGAATAAAGAAGATAGTAGTCTGGCAGTCGGCCAGAGAAGACAGAATGGAATGAGATCACTTGTGCTTATAGGGCAGTGGTTCTCAACCTTTCTAATGCTGCGACCCTTTACTCATATGTGGGCGTATCTGCATGTGGGTGGACCCACCTGGAGACGGATAGAGGAGCAGTGTCTTGGTTTGTTCCTAAGACCATCGGAAATATGTGTTTTCCTATGGTCTTAGGTGACTCCTGTGAAAGGGTCATTTGACCCCCAAAGGGGTCACGACACACAGGTTGAGAACTGCTGTTATAGAGGGGTTTGCCTTTGCAAGGAGAAGGTTATGTTTCTTCACATGTGATAAGAGTGAAGGAGGAGATGTTGGTGGAAGGCATCTGAATAATGTGAGATGAGATGTTCTGCCCTTAATTTTTTTCAATGAAACATGAGGCAGGGTTCTCAGCTCAGGGAGAGTGGGGGGAGGAGGAGCTATGGGAATTTGGAGAAGGGGCGCAAAGGTTTGGGAGAGCCACTGTGGAGAATGTGATGGGCGATTAGGAAGGTGTTAAAGTATTACCTTGCTACAATGAAGGACCAGGTGAGCTTATGTAACACGTTTATAGTGAGGCCAGTCAGCAGGGTTTCTTGATTTTTTTTTTCCAACTTTGCTCATTAGCACATGAATAGGTACAAAGGCCATGGATGGTGAGAGTGATCAAAGATTAACTCTTTGCTGGGCAGTGTTGGCTGTACTCTAAGGGGACAGGGACTTCAGAAGAGGAGAATGTAGACGTGAACTGGTTCATCAGCAGATCAAGATGAGGAAAGGAGAAGAATGGAGCCAGGGCAGAGGTGACGGCCTGGGAAGGAATTGAGAGGTGGAGGAGATACTGGAGCTGGTGGTGAGGATAAAGAACCAATTTTGAGATGGAAGGCAGAGGTGGAATGACAACAGATTGTTATCAGAGAGGGAAATTTCAGAATTAGTGAACATGAATGCTGGAACACTCATGGATGATGAAAAGATGAAGGGCATGACCATCTTTGTCTAGCTGAGCTGTAGAGGGGAGGAGCAGATCATAAGAAATAAGTAGCTTGTCTGGGAGGTGATGGTGTTTGAGAGAGTTTCAGTGTGTATGTCCAAGTCCCCTGGCCTGAGGGCAGGATTTGGGGAATTTCTCCAGATTTCAGCCAGACTTTGAATGATCAGATGGATTCAAAACTTGTGGAATGACCAGTGCAGAATGATCCTTAATGTCTTCCATGGCCAGGGGGCTATTGTGACATTCTTCAGGGATCTGTGCTTGGCCCTACATTTCTGAACATTGTAATCAATGATTTATATAAAGGTGTAGGTAGTATGCTCATCAAACACAGTTGATAGGAAGCTGGGCAGAATTATTTTAAAAATTTATTTACTTTTAGGTTACAACATTAAGTTCCACAAGCTTTTGAGTTCCAAATTTTCTCCCCCCATCCTCCCATGGCGGCATGCAATCTGATATAGATTCTAAAAATACCATCACATTAAACATTAGTCATGTTGTAAGGAAGAATTATAACCAACGGAATGAACGAGAAAGAAGGAACAAAACAAAACACAAAAGAGAGACTAAGTAGTTTGCTTCATTTTTCATTCAGCTCTATAGTTCTTTCTCCGGATGTGGATATCCTTTTCCATCATGAGTGTTTTTGAGTTGTCTTACATTGTTGTATTGCTGAGAGGAGCCCAGTCTATCAAAGTCAGTCATCATAGATACAATGTGTCTGTAATTGTGTACAAAGTTCTCCTGGTTCTGTACTCCTTACTCAGTATCAGTTCATATAAGTCTCTCCAGGTTGTTATGAAGTCTGTCTGCTCCTCGTTTCTTATAGCACAATGGTATTCCATTACATTCGTATGCCACAACTTGTTTAGCCATTCCCCAGTTGATGGGCATCCCCTTGATTTCTGATTTTTTTCTCACAAAAGAGCTGCTATAAATATTTTTGTACATGTATGATCTCTTTGGGGTACATGAGCAGGATATCTTCGCCATGGATGACAGGGTCAAGACTGTTGACCCATTAGAGCACTGGGCTGAATCTAATCTAAATAAGTTATGATTCAGTCGGGCTAACTGCAGAGTCTTATACTTAGGCACAAAAAAAATCACAGATAGAAATTCACAGATAGAAGGTAGGGGAGGCAAGGATAGACTGAAGACAGTTCTGGAAAAGATCTGAGAATTTTAGTGGACTACAAGTTCAATGACTCAGCAGTGTGATAAGGTGGCCAGAGAAGGTAATGCAGTCTTGGACTGCAGGCAGAGGCATGGATGGCTTCCAGGAACAGGGAGGTGATCTTCCTACTTGGTCTTCATCTGGTGTTTTGGGTTCAGATCTGAACACCAAGAAGAATATTAATAAGCTGGAGAGCATCCATATGGGGGCAGCTAGGATATAGGATACAGAGTTTAGAGGCCATAACAAAGAGAGGAGAGCTTGGAGGAACTGGGCGTTTTTTAAAAATATATTTTATTTTTTCCCCCAGTTACATTTTAAAACAAATTTTTAACATTTGGTTTTTTTTCTTTTTAAAGTTTTGAGTTCCAAATTCTATCCTTCCCTCCCTTCCTGTCCCCTTCCCTGTGATGGTAAGCAGTCAGATACAGGTTATACATGTTCAGTCATGTAAAACATTTCCATAATAGTTATTTTATACAAAAAGACTTGAATAAAAGAAAAAGAATGAAAGAAGAAGGTGGAAAAGAGCCTGCTTCAGTCTGTATTCAGACAGTATCAGCTCTTTCTCTGGAGGGGGATCGTGGCTTCATCATTAGTGCTTTGGGGTTTTCTGGGATATTGTATTGCTGAGGATAGCTAAGTCATTCACAGTTCTTCATTGAATAGTATTGCTGTTACTGTGTATACTGTTCTCCTGACTCTGTTCACTTCACTTTGCATCAGTTCATGTAAGTCTTCCAGATTTTTCTGAAATTATCCTGCTTGTCATTTCTTACAGGGCAATAAATTGCATTAAAATCATATATCCACATTTGTTTAGCCATTCCCCAGTTGATGGGCATCCTTTCGATTTCCAATTCTTAGCCAACACAAAAAGAGCTACTGTAAATGTTTTGTACATGTAGGTCTTTTCTCCTTTTTTGGACGTCTGGGATATGGACCTAGCAGTGGTATTGTTGGATCCAGGGGTATGTAGTTTTGTAGCTCTTTGGGCATAGGAACTGGGCATTTTGAATCCGGAGAAGACTTGGACAGAGCACTTTGTCTTATCCCAGAGTAAAGAACCTGGAGCAAGGGGTGGATTTGCATAGAGGCAAATTTAGATTGATGTCAGGAAAAACTTCCTTGTGATTAGGGCTGTTCCAGAGTGGAGAGAGAGAGAGATAGAGAGAGAGAGAGAGAGAGAGAGAGAGAGAGTGTGTGTGTGTGTGTGTGTGTGTGTGTGTGTGTGTGTGTGTGTGTGTTCGTTCCTGCTTTTAGATCTTTGAGAAGATTGTGTTCTAGTGGGAATTCTTTTATGTATGGCTTGCACGAAGTGATGATGGAAGTCTCTTCTAAGTCAAGTTTATGATTCTTATGAATCTGATGTTGCACCAAGTGCTGCATACACCCAGGCTTTTTACCTTGATTCCACCTGAAAGTTTGCTGTCCTCAGAATTGTTTTGATCTTCAGCACGCCATCTCTAGTCACCTCCATTTGCTCATAATCAAAATAATAATAATTTGTAGAATTATATAATACTTTCCTTCCAACAGCCATGTGAGACAGGACTGGGTTGTGATCCGAAAACCATAGATTTGGTTACAGAAATTCCTAAAACTCATATAGCTCTTAATCGAGGGAGAACCCCCTAAAGGAGGCCCATTCCATTTCTAGGTAGTTATGACTGTCTTCGTTTTACTCACAAGTGAAATTGAGACCCTGAGACATCTGGGACAACTTCTCTAGGGTCATACATCAAGTGTAGGAATTGGCAAGACTAGTGGTTGGGTTTTTTTTAAATATAGAAGTAAAAACTGTAACTTCATCAAAATTAATGAGAAAAAGTGTTGCGCATTTGAAGAGACAGAGTTGAAAGATAAATGATTAATACTTGCCCAAAATAAAGATATAGATGTTATTGTAAAAATTAGGGAGGTAGGAGATTTGCCTGTCCAACAGTCCTGTCCACTGTGGTTCGTGGATCAGACTTGGAAAAGCACTGACCTAAAAAAGTGTCATTTTTTAAATGGAACAGGCACTTTTCGTGGTAGTAAAGAACTGGGATTAAGTGGCTGCCCATTGAATTGTGGTACATGAATGAAGTGGAATATTACTG
Organism: Pseudochirops corinnae; assembly: GCA_028646515.1. NCBI lineage: Eukaryota > Metazoa > Chordata > Mammalia > Diprotodontia > Pseudocheiridae > Pseudochirops > Pseudochirops corinnae. Next base: position 28,864,569 of record CM053586.1, read on the forward strand.
TGCTGTAGAAACTCTGTGTATGACTAATTCAGAAAAGCATGGAAAAGACCTATATGAATTGAAACAGAATAAAACCATCAGAACCCGGGAAACAGTATACACTAAGATTAAAGAATAAAGGAAATCTTCCTGTTTTGTCATTGGGATGACCGGGCTTTTGCCTCAAAGAAAGGAAAAAACGCACCTTCCTCCGTTACCATAGAAGTGTGGACATGTGATTGAGGAATATTGCATCTGCTGCCAGATTCTGTTAATATGTTGGTTGGTTTATCTATGTTTTCTTTTTCTTTCATTTAGAAAAAAAATTTGTTTAGATTCAAAATCTAGAGAAGAGGTCTATCAAAAAATGAAGGTAATATAAAGACAAAAGACATCAACAAAAACTTTTTAAAAATGTAGTCAGGAACTGCTTACATAGTGGTCAGAGTGATAATTTGGAGGGGAAGAAACGGACCAAGAATATTGCACAATTTGGCGTGAAGAATATTGGTGAAAGGATGGTAGCATAATAAATTTCTTTTTTTAAAGGAACTTAATGAATCTGTAAGGGTACAAAATGTTCCAGAACTACCTGTGATTAGAACTTACTAAATGCATAAACAGAATGAGTCCTAGTTTTCATTCCCTTCTACCTTCCCCGTCTTAGTGTCTGCCAATAATATTACATTTATTGGTTTTTTCAAAACAACTATGATAATACCAAGTTGAAAGGAGGATAGAGATGATTGTTTGCTCTAGAAAGTGCAAGAGACAGAATAAAAATTGAGTTTGATGCAGTGACAGTTGGAGAGAAGAAACTGGAGCAAAACTGGCTTAGGTTTCCCTCCATGAAATCAAAGCATTTTAGAACTAGAAGGGACTTTAACCAAAATCTTCATTTTATAGATGAGGAATTGGGGACAGAGAAGGGAATGTGACTTTCCTAAGGCCATGCAGCTAATTAGAGGCAGAGCCTGGGTCTCCAGTGTCGCTTTTACTGTATCACAGATGCTGTGGCCTCAACACTAAAATAAACAAGTAAATAAATGAGAACAGAATAAATCAGATGCAGAGGTTGGATGTATTTTTCAGTGAAAGTAACACTGGATTTTTGGAGTCAGTAGGCTGTACAGAATGTGGTTTTGAAGTATAAACATAGGCCTTTTGTGTTTTCTGAGCTAGAGCAATGTGTGCAGAGATCCTGACCTTCTGCACTGTGTATTGTTTTTAATATTTACTTTAACAGGAAACCTGGTATTTTTCTAAAATCTCTCTCCCTCCTCCCCTTCCCCTTTAACTGTTTGGAATGCTTTCTGCTTGGTATTCCCATTATGGATTTAGGAAAGCCAGTTTGCCAGCTTTCTGGAGAAGTTATATTTGAGGCTTCTCCACTTCTGTAGACTAATTTTTCTCATAGCATTGCACAACTAAGAAGTCTGAGCCTGGGAAAACTTTCATATCTTTAACCTTTATCCTCAGTCCCTTCCTAATCATAAAACTGATGAGTATGGTAGAGAATTTCTGGGAGATTTGGTAGAAAGCCTTGTGGGTGGGGTGTGAGTGGAGAAGACTAAAGTTCCCAAAAAATAATTGTCTAAATTTATTTGGCAGCCTTGTCCCACTGCCTTCTCCTCCAAACACATGTACACAAACAAGCAAAGATGGGATAAATTCAGATTCTTTTAAATGTTCTACTTTGTTTATAAATGTAGATGAATACCTTAGTGCTTCATTGAATGCTTTGTCCTGAGTCTTATCATGTTTTTCCCTGGCCATTCTAGATGTCATTGCCCTTATTGGTCAACGGATTGTTCTTTAAATGGATTGTTTACCTTCTTACCTTCCTTCTCAATAAACTGCTGTCATTTGTATGCAGCCAGGTGGTGTCACAGTGGATAAAGCCTTAAACCTGGATTCAGGAAGACCAGAGTTCAAATCCAGTTTCTTGACAGTAGCTGTCACTTGAGTTTAATTTGCCTCAGGTTTCCTGAACTGTAGAATGGGGATAACAGCACCTGCCTTTCGGGGTTGTTAGTATCAAACGAGGTAATATTTCTAAAGCCGAGCTTGGCACAAAGCTTGACACAGTAGTTGATGCAGAAATGTTTATTCTCTCCCCCCAGTCTCCTACATGGATCAATTTCCAGTAGTAAGGGAAGTGTTTCATTTGTCCACTGAGTTTGGGGGATGCCAGAATCCTGTACCAAGTCTGTCTGAACTTTCTACTCTCCTAGGGATTGCTGCTTAGTGGGCTGGTTCTCTGCAGTCTGAATTCTGGGATTAGGGAGATCTTTAAAGTGTCCTGGAATTTGTGTCTTGTGCTCAGGTGAATCTGGACCTTCTGAATTGGGACAAATTTGTTTAGAAAAATGATTATGATTATTAACTAATGGCACTGAGTCTCTCCCTATCCATACAGACCCGCTTCTGGGAGAGAATCTGAACCCCCTGCTAGTGTTGCTGGGGGGTCTGTCACCTTCCTGTACCTCATTCTTCTATCTCTTTCTGATCCAAAGAGATGTTCCATTTTTTTTAAAACCAATTTCTAAGCCAAGACTTCATTTTCTTCAAAAATTCTAATGTAGCGTAGGGTGATTTATGTTCTGGAATTACCTCTATAATACTGAGGAAACATCTAGTACGTAGGTCCTTAACTTTTTCTCTGCCATGGAGCCCCTTGGCAGGCTGGTAAAGCCCATGGACCTCTTCTCAGAGTAATCTTTTAAAAGATATGCAATAAAATACATAGGATTAGAAAGGACATCAGTTGTATTGAAATCATTATCAAAATTTGTGTTTTTTTTAATTCATGGGCTCCAGGTTAAGAATGCCTGATATAATGTGTGTTGTTAGGGTAGAGAGAGGGATGTTTTCTCCTTCTCTTCTGGAATAGTAATAAGCATCTGCTTACTTTGGGTCAATTCATTTTAGGTTGAGGTGGGCCCTTGAATCTCTCCTTTGGTCAGGACACCAGCAGAACAACACAGGTTAGTTTCTCTTACGGGGTCTACAATCTTAGCTGGCTCTTCCCTGGTAATGGAGGAAACATATGTAGCCATTTTCCTGTTTCCTGCAGCACTCTTGCATTCACAAACCCTTAGGAGAGTGAGAGGACTGAGGACACTTTTTTACAAATGATAATACTAAGGTGACAGGTCCAGTTGCGGTTATTCCATCTCCATTTGTAACAGAAATAAATGAGAACCAGAGAACACAGACCTTCCTTTTAAAAGACTGGGTTTATTGGCTTTTGGAGCTCTCCTGTACAGCTCATGTAGTTCATTTTGGACTAGCCCAAGGAAGCCCAAGATAGGACAGTGCAATAGATTGTTTCATGACCTCAGATTTTGTCTCGTATTTGTTCTATTCGCATTGGCCATTGGCACTGAAAAAAAGGGGGGGGGAGTCTGAAACCCAAGTAGTCTCTTCTTTTTTCCTCCAATCTGGCCTTTGCCCATCTCTTTGGCTTTGTGAATGTGTTGTTGCTCCATACCTGGAATTTAGAGTGGTGGCTGAAATCTTTTGTTCCCTGCCCTTCTAAGCCCCCTCTCCACTACCAGGTGATCTCCTCTTTGAATTTTCTTGGATCTATTCTGACACTTGTTTTCCAGTCATTTATTTGTGTGTTGTCTGATTCCCTCTATTGGATCACAGGTTCTTTGAGGGCAGGGGCTTCCTATCATTTCATCTGAGAGCTTTAAGAAATGTTTGACTTGAACTAAAGTGCTTCCTTGATCTGGTAACCAAAGAGAAGAGTCCCTACACTAGGGCCTCAGAGACAGATGACTTCTTCTTCGCAAGTCTGCAAGTTCTTCTCCCCCACTCAGCCAAGACAGCCTTTCCTGTTACGTACTACAGAAATGGTCACACAGAAATAGCACTGAGGTCAGTCAGGTTGTGATCCTAAAGCTTATTAACTGTGGGGCTTTGAGCAAGTCACTTAACCTCACTGAGTTTCAGAGTCATGTAACATTTATGAGCCACCTGCCAAGTGTCAGGTACCATGTGCTAAGTCCTAGGGATACAAAGAGAGGCTCAAGACAAGCCCAGCCCTCAAGCTGCTTACAATCTAATGGAGGTGATTGAAGAAAGAGGGTTGGGGGGAGGAGGTTACCAGGCTGCCTGGAGAAGATGATCTGAAGATGTGAGTGTTTCATATTTGGTTTCACCTTGTAAAATGGTGAGTTTCTGTTAATCCTGCAGTCCAGGAAAACAGCCAGGCCTGGGCAGTGATGAGGTGAATTCCCAGAGGCGGAATGGAGGCTCTGGGGAGGTCTGTAACATCCAGCCTCCTCCCTCTGGCAGGGGTAAGGGGTGCTGAAGAGGGAGGAGTTTGAGTTGATTCCGTCTTATAGAAAGAAAGATAAAGTTTTGGAGGTCTGTAAGTCCAGGAAAGCTTGATTTTCCTCATCTGTAAAATGAGAATGGATATTATTGCAATGTATATACTGAGTACTGTAAAGAGAAAACAACATTAGATTTAGAATAGAAGGAACTGGAGTCTAATGTGGGCCTGCTCTTTGGGCCATCTTTTCCTTATCTATGTGAGGAAGTTCAGCAGTCCTTAGTACCTCACCATGCTGTCATAAACAAAGTGCTTTGTAGCCTTAGAGTGCTATATTGTGCTATTGTTATTGCTCTTTTAGAACACACAGTTGTGTAGATAACTTGTGCTCTGGCTGTATTTCTCTTCCTGTGTTTACTCCACTTATTCCCTACCTTACTACCAGCCAAATTGTCCCATTTGATGTTATTTTAGCAGGGCAGATAAATGAATGGGTTGGGGCCTCCCAGCCCTCTTTGGTTTTGCTCAGTTTCTGCTGATAGTTTGCCTGACAATGTCCTTTAGCTTTGAGCTTGATCTGGAACTATGTAGCTATGGTGATGGGAGTAATACTGTTGTATTCAAATCTTTCCAGTGGTCTCTGCTGTTAACCCTTGTGCTGTGTGACATGATGGCAGCTTTTGAAGACTAACTTCTTTGAAATATGCTCATTATCATTGCTCTCTATTCACCATTAAATTTCCTGCTGTATGTTGTATATTATAGATTAAGTAGTCATTTATTCTTGACACTTGCTCGGACTGTGGTTCCAAATATATTCTAGTTCTTTAAGAACTATTTTGACTTGGACCAGGATTATGAATATCATGAACAGAACATCTTGATCTTGGTTAACCAAGATGGCATTATCTAAGGGAGAGGCCTAGACTAAGGGATTGGAACAACAGAACTTGACTGACTCTATGACCTTGGACAATTCTCTTCCTGGGTGTCTCTTTCTTCATCTGTCACTTGAGGATGATGCTTGAAGCTTCCAACCTCAGTGAGTGGGTTGTGAAATATCAGTGAAGAGAATTTGTGTAGCACTTTTACAAGTTAAAGTGTGATATAAATGCTAAATAATATTTTTTTCCCTGGGACACTGTGAAAAACTCCTTTGGGAGGTGATATATATTTATATAAATACTATTTGGATAAAGGTGACTCAGGATTTGGAAAAAGGTGTTGCTACCCCAGTTTCAGGAATACAGTAACTGTAAAGAGGAAACCAAGCAAGTTCTGATTAGACAAGCTTTTTCTGAAAGAGATTTATTATAATAGCACTTTGGATTTATAATGCAGGAGGTTTGAGGTTGTTTTTTTTTTAATCCAAATAAAGTTAATAATAATCCTAATAATAATAATAATAATAATAATCCTAATAAAGTTAAGAATGCCAACCTTTTAGGTGACTACAACTGCTGAACACTTAAAAGGCAATAATGATGGTGTTTTATATGTTGTCTATATTTAAAGCATCAGCACTAATCAATAGAACTACTCTGGGAAAATATTGAAAAAGGAGTTTTACTTATTGTACATGACGATGAGCGAACTTCAGTGCAGAGTTGGGGGAATGGTTCAATTTAGGATTTTAGAAATGACTTGTTGCCTAACACTAACACTATAGTGCCATACTTGTGTAAATGCAGAATTGGAGAAATCTCTGTTTATAATGTACTTAGAAATTGCTTGAAATTTGAATCCATTCAGCCACATTTTTTCACCAACTTGACTAAAAGAAGCATTAATAATGGGAGAAAAATAGGGATGTGGCAGTTCTGAGGCCTAAAACCAATAAAAGGACTTGAAATTAGTAAATGGTAGATTGTTGACATCCTTCAGATGGCCCAATTAGGATCTTGTAGATTATTTTCACTGGGGTCTTGTGCATTTCTAATTTTATAAACCATGTGAGAGAGAGGCAGAGTAAGGGACGTGAAGTCATTAGCTATACATAGCCAGAACTGAATCCTTTTTTTTCTGGAATTTTAGTTCTCCCACAGCCTGTAGTGTCAAGGGCGAGTTTAAAAGCTTAGATTTCTTCAGTTCAACCTGAGGACTAGATGTGGTTCTGTTGCAGATAGACACTGTTTCCTTTTTTTTGATGGTGGGGAGTGAGACTTGCTATCTGGGGAAAAAAGGAAGGCCAGCTTGGTTGACCAGCTTCTACAATGCAGCTAGTAGAATAAAATCACATTCCTTATATATCCTTCATCTTTCTTTCATTGAGAATGTTATTGTCTGTACTATGACTATGAGTTTGTGTAGGTTCTTTTCTTAACTCCAGGACATAGAAGTTATTTTTAGGTATTTTCTATCATATTGTTTTTTTCTTTGCCCAATATATATTTAGGGATTGACTCTCCCCACTTAAACGTGTTCATTTTCAACATCTTGTCCCATGTTGTTTGATCAGTTGCTTTGAGTGTAAGTATTCTTCCATATCACTTCATCATGATCTATCCCAGAGTCTAAATCAAGTGTTTGTTAGGCACCTGTTGTGGGCCAGGCACTGAGCTCTATTATGAATGAAACCGTCTCTGCCTTGAGAACTTAGGATACAGAATTGGAGCATTTGTGGCTTTGGGTTTTCATTCAGAGAAGCATGAAAGCCTCTGAAAGTTGACATTTGGCAGGCTTAGAAAGCCAAAACTTGGTAAAAAACGTGAAAAGATCATTGTCTACCACTGCCTTTGAATTGGGCATGTGAGCTTCTAATTCTGCTAATGTTTGAGGGTCTTCTCTAGGTCTCAGTTTCTTCCTATGTAAAATGAAGGAGGGGTTTGATTATTCTATATAATGTACGGTGATTCTATAAATTCTGAATAAGAAGTGAGAAATCATGATCTGGCATCCAGCTGATCCAAGCTGGTGTTTGATCCTTGGTTCTCAGAAAACTAGTGGCAGTGAGCTTCTTCTTACTCCCCCCTCCCCACCAAGTCTTCAGAAAAAGACATTTAAAAGGGCTCCTTCTGACAGCCTGCAGTAAAGCACCATCTGAAGATTCAGGGTTTGCTCTGTGTTGGTTAGAATCCACTTTTTTTGGCTGGTATAGCCTTCTTTTTCTTTCTGTGTTCTGACAGATTATAAGATTGTGGGAAAACAACGGCCAGGGCTTTTTCAGGAACAGTGCCATTTTATCTACAGGAGAATCCATTGGCTTTGGCACCAGAAGGGAATTGGCTGTGTACTTAAAGATGCCAAATCACTCTTGAGTCACAAGTTTGCCATCTCATTTTGTGTGTGTGAAACTTTTCCAGGATTCTGGCTTTTGCTTTTTCCACCATGTGCTACCCCCTTCCGTGTGAGAAATGGGAGTTTTTCTTTCTTAAAGCCCTCTTTTCCTTCCAAGTGTGAACAGTCCAAGCCCTGAGAGATGGTTATAGTTGTCGAAAAATAGAAAATAGACATGACAACAGTCTCTTTCTCGTGCTGTCTTCAGTACTTACTTCTGATTATCCATGGCATTCTTTCCCATGGTGGTTCCATTTTATTTAGGTGTGGAAATCATTTGCTCACCAGGATGTTACTTTATGGAAGTTTTCCAAAGAGATCAGCAAAGGCCTGTTGCCAGGGAATTCTCAGATGGGCATATCTGCTTTTCCGTTTTTTCCAAAGTCAGAACAGGAAATTGCTTGCACTTCCTTCTGTTGGTTCTTGCCTTTCTTTGCCTACTGCTTCTGTGTCATTTGCTCTAATTCCAATTCAGATGTTATTTTCATTACCGTGTGAGTCATTTATACTTAACCAAAGGTGTATTTGTTACCTTTGCTTTTAAACTTAAGAACAGTTGATTTTTGAAAGCTACTCTGTTCAGGCAGTTAGCTTTTTAATTAAATGCTCCTGCCTCCCAGAAGGCCTCTCTCCTGTCTAGTTCTCTGTGAAGAGCAGGTCAGATGTCACCTCAAAGTGGGCCTGCCATCCAGGAAAGCACCAGATTAGACAGGCTACACTATCCTTGTCCAGTGTAAACTGTCATTGTACACACAGGTGACATCACTTAGGGACAGGCAAAGGCTTTGCACGTTTCCAGGGACTGTATGGAAAGCAAAGTGCAGGTAGTAGAAAAATTTTGAGTGTAGTCTAACTTGCTTTTTTTTAAAAAACGATTTTGTATTTTTTTTTAACTACACAATACTTGTTATTCAGTTCTGTTGTGCAGCTCAGGAATGGCCAATCAGAACAGGATTTCATTCCAGGGTTTTAAATGTCAGGTGTCTATTGGTAAGATGGCGCCTAACAGGCCTTCCCAAGGAAAAAAGAATCCAACCATTCTATGTGCTAGGTTTTTTTACTCACGTTATATTTTTATGATGCTATCTAACATTCATTCTTTTCCACTGGATAATGTGTGTAATGTACTTGTGGCCAGTAGAGTAAAAGAACGATGTCAAAAGCTGTGTTGTTCTTTTTTACTTGCTACGTTAGCAGGCAGAAAACTTGAAAAACTGAGTATGTTGATGCAAATGGTATTGAAGCAGCAAGATCAAGTCAAGTGGGTGTTATTATATAAACTAAACTCGCTTTCTATCCAGCCCATTAATACCATGGTTGTAAATGAGATACTAAGTTAGAAGGATGATAAATAACATATTAAAGGAAAAAGATTTGAGTCAGAAAGCCTAGGCCAAAATTCTCTCTCTGTCTATTCTACCAGTAAACTTGGACAAATCACTTCGTCTCCTGGCACTGAAGTTTTCTTATCTGTTTCTTCTGTGATCCTCATTCGGGGGCCTGCTTGTTGTCTACAAAAGATCTTGGGAAAACAGTTTTATACATTAGAGATTTTTTTTCAAGTTTCTGCATTACTGATAAGGCATAGAAAAGTAAAGTGACCTCAAGAGGCATGCATTTTCCAGAGTCATTGGCAGATAGATAATTAAAATTTAGTAATTTCAACAACTGCGAAGACAGATTGGAAAAGCTATTAATGTTTTCAGTAGTGATTGTATTAGGGTAACTAGGTGGCCCAGTACATAGATGTCCAAGCCTGGAGTCAGGAAGACCTGAGTTCATATCCATCCTAAGACACTAGCTTTGTGACCCTGGGCAAGTCACTTAACCCTGTTGGCCCAAGTTTCCTCATCTGTAAAATGAGCTGGAAAAGGAAATGGCAAACCACTCCAGTATCTTTGCTAAGAAAACTTCAAATGGGGCCATGAAGAGTCATATGTGACTGAACAACAATGTTGGTTGTAGGTATCAGAACCAGGGGTAGTTGACTATAAAGTTTTTTCTATATCCTGTAACTGTTTAGATCACCCTTTTCTGCCAAAGTTTAGTTGAATATTGAGTGCCCTGAATACGCTCTTGTGCTCCAAAAACTGTACCTACACTATGGAGGGGATATCTACAAAGATGTTTAATACTAAGCTTAAATTCTTGAGGGGAATGCTATCTAAACATGAAAACAATTTGATGTTGAATAAATGTGGTATTTGATTCTTTTTTCTTTTCTGGGTTTTTTTTCCCCCCTTTTTGGAGGGGGGAAGGCAGGGCAATTGGGATTAAGTGGCTTGCTGAAGGTCACACAGATAGTAAATATTAAGTGTCTGAGGCCAAATTTGAACTCAGGTCCTCCTGACTCCAGGGCCGGTGCTCTATTCACTGTACCACCCAGCCACCCTGGTATTTGATTCTTAAGTTAAATATCACTTTGGAGAAGGGGGAGGCCTATGGGCAGAATTTTAAAAAAATTCTTAGAGCAAGTGCTATTTGAGGAATCTGGTAAGGATGAAGAGCATTTCTATTTTGGGGTGGGAAAGGAAGTATTATTTCAGAAGAAGGAACTTCATGAACCAAAGCATTGATCAAGGAATCAACATGATATGAGGTAGGAATGAGTAATACATGTGTGGGCATGTATATACATATATGTTCCTGTATAATGAGAAGGGTATCCCAACTAGAGTAGAAGTTACAGTATGAAGGGAATATGAATTTATTAAGTTCCTACTTTGTGCCAGGAACAGTACAAATTGATTTACAAATATCATCGAATTAGATCCAGAAGGTAAATGCTATTATTATCATGCTGTTATCAAATGAGGAAATGGAGGCAGAGGTTAAGTAGCCCGGGTCACACAGCTAATAAATGTCTTGAGGCTGGGATTTGAACCCTGGCCTTCCTGATTCCAGGACCAGCATTCTATCAACTTTATGCCCAGCTGCCTCTAGCAACAAACTCAACAAGTAAAGGTAGGGTCATCCTCTGGAACATTTAAAAAGCCATAAGTAGATAGATTAGACTGGAGGGAGACACTGCAGTTTCTTGAGGAGAGTGGAGTGATTGTTGGGGTGCTCAGTGTTCAGCACTAAGCATGATCAGAGATGTGAATAAAAGAAGAAGTGACCAGGCCATGTGGGTAGTTCAGGGAAGAACCATGAACTCCGTTTAATGATGATTTGAACAAGGTTTTTAACAATCCAAAGGACAAAGATTCCAGTATTCTCCTCAATAGGCTTAGTTTGTCACATCCTGGGATATTATCATAGTTTTATCATTACGATGGTCGGCTACATCCCGGAAGTAAACTAAGATACAATCAAGTTTTCTAACTTCTAGGCACCAAAAAGTTTTGGGAAAAATCCAACAGGTTTTTGGAAGTCAGTTAACATTTTAAAGGCATTAACAAAGAGGATGCAAATCAGAGCAGACCTCCAAACATCTAGGTTTTGTAAATCATTGTCTTAAATCTGCTGTACCTTGGGACCAACACAGGAATGGAAAATCTAATAAAAGACTTGTCTTTTGGGGGCAAAAGACCTGGTTGCAGTCAGGGTCTCAGACACAAATCTTTTAAATGTAACTCCAGGGAGTCTTTAGGGAGCTGGCCTTATGTGAATCCACTAGGCGCATCACCAAAAGGCCCTAATTAAAATACACTGTCTAAGCCCTGATTTTGGCTGCATCAGGTGATGAAAGCTGGGTTTGGGGAAGATGATCCTGGGAGTTAGATGATATGGCTACCTGTATCAGAGGAGAGATTGGCAAATTGAAGACTGGAAACCAACTGGGCCAGGTAGTGTGGTCATCCAGGCGTGATGTGGTGGAGGCTTGGATAGGGGAAGGAATGAGCATGAAGGCATGATGATGATATTAGCTTCCTTTTATAGAGTGCTTTGAGGTTTTTATTTTCTTTGATCCTAACAAAACCACTGGGAAATATGGGTTGTGCAAATGTTATTGTCCCCCTTTAAAAAAGAATAATAAGCTGAGGCCAAAAGATGTTAAGTCCCATGTGCAGAGGCTAGTGAGTGGTGGAGCCAGGGGTCCGGCACTTCTCCCAGTACATCTTAGTGTCCGGACCTCCTGAATTTAATCACTGACTGGACCTTTCCTAGATTTTTTCCCCTCGCACCCCCAAGTTGAAAGGTCCAGTTTAAGAGGACTATTGAGGATGAAACAACCACAACAATTTTTTCTCCTAGGAGGAAATTTTCTCTCTTAGGAATGGAATTTCTTAGCAGACAATTATGTTTTCTGTGATTTCTCTTAACATAAGGATTGATTTATGAAATGTCTTTTTAGCATTTTGGTTAACTCATTTGAACCTGCTGCTTTTCTCAATCTGCGTCTGAATCGTTGACCTTCAGTTTAATTTACGAACAATGACCTAGCTCTCGGTCTCAAAACAAACTTCTTTCCAGGCTTATTTTTCCTTCAGTTGCATTGTCCTTTGTGAAGTGATGCTGCTTATGCTCTTCTGTTTTATTTCTAAATGAACTTGTGTTCAAAACCTGCGTGGCCTTTCATTGTCACATTTCTCTGTCCAGAATATCAAATGTTTGCTGGATGATTTGGGGCCTCCTTTTGCTTTGATTTTGGTGATTGTTTACCGTTGTTCAGATTTCTAAGAAATGTTCGCGTAGTGTCTTTTTTTCTCTCCACTTTTACCTATTTCCCATTCTTCAGGGCTGTCAGCTTGACTAAACAAATTGGGTAGGAGATGCTTTATTGCAGGAGGTATCATTTTATCTTTATCCTTTTTTCTAATTTGATATTGATTTTGAACTTTGGACCTAGTCAATGATCTGAATACATAGATGCCTATGAGATGACTTTTTTCTTACCAAGATAGCCATTTTCATTTTTTTGTATTCATTGGTTGAAATGCCCAGGTTTCTTCATGAAGAAAATATAATTATATATGTGAGAGGCTTCTGAGTCACCTATAGGCCTTTTCATTTCTTGATCCTTAATAATACTTCACTGTTCTCACCTTTTTCTATCTTCACAGTGAAGATGTGTTTTGATTTTATTTGGAAGATCTTGTTTAGTTCCTCAGTATTTCTCCACAGTGGCATACTCTTTTGGTAAATGTGGGTGTGTAACCTGCACTATCATCATCGTCTTCTCTTTGATTGTGCTCATGAACACTTAATATATGAGGAAAGATGAGCAGATGTCCCATGAACTGATTATTTCATGTTATTTTAAAGCATGTGATGAAATCAGTTATTCCATCTTCTTTATTAATCTATTAGAAGAGAAGCTGGCAGCTTTTCTTTCACTTAGCTGCAATTTCTGTGTTTTCTGTAAGAGGGGGCATATGAATATGTGGTCCACTTCCTCCCAGCACTGTCTGTTATCTTGGTGATTTTTGGACAGAAATCACACTTTTAGTACGTATGTACATAAAGTGATGGTTTTAGAGAATGCTTGTTAGCATCCTCTGCCCTTTGTTCACCAATTTGTCACCATCATTGCAGAAGCTAGGGAGGGGTGGCGGTGTTAGAAAAGACTGCCATTTTGTGGTTTTGTCTGTTTTATGGGTCATCAAGGTAAAAAAAATTATCATTTGATGAGAAACTTTCTCTCTCTCTCTGTCTCTCTCTCATCCTTGGACAACAGGCAGTTGTTTGGTAGTCAGATCAGTACCAGCCTTTTAGAAGGATGGACCCTACCAGCTGGTGTGCTTCACTGGCATAGTCTTTGGGAACCCAAAGTCATCCTCTTTGCCACCATGAGGTATCACTTTTGTTGTGTCTCTTTTTGTTCCTTCTTTACACCAGCTCAAGTGTCGTCTCTTGAAGTAAACCTTTCTAAGTCCTTCCAGCTGCTGTTGTGTTTTGTTTTATTCCGAAGGACCCAAGAACAGTGCCTGGAGATGTAGTTGGTTTTAGTAAAAATGCTTAATTGATTACTGTTTTGGAAGGGATTATTGGACATCTATGCGGAATCTTTTTTTTCCAACTGTTTGTACATAAGTAGGAAAGTCACATCTGCTCAAGTGTGAGCTGCTGTTGGCTTCACAAGAAGGTAACCCGCTCAACAGTGATCTTGGAAGTACTGGATTTTTAGGTAATTATATGTAACCAAATGAGTTTACTTCTCCAAATGTTTTTGTTTTTTTAAAAGGATTGCCATGGAACCAGGGTGATAGAGAAGTCTGCATGTTACTTTTGAAGCCTCAGCCTAAGGAAGTCTTTACCCACCTTCTACATCAGCTATGGTTTTGAAACCAACTGTTTTGAACAGTAGCTTATTTTTTTCTTATTATTATGAAGTTGACAAATACCAACAAACACAAAGATTTCCATATACAAAGAATAACAGAACAAAGAGGATTGAACATTCAGCCCTGAATCCTCAGTACAATTTTAGTGTTTTTTGTGTAATTCACATTTGACTTGGTAGTTCCAACTCTGCCCTGCTCTTCTGTGTCCCCTTCTTACCTTGCTTCTGTTGTTTTTTTTTTTTTTACTGGAATTCTTAAAGAATAACTTAGTTATTTGAGATTAGGAAATGCCAGAAAGATGCTTAAATGTTTTTTGAAGGATGGCAGAATTGTTTTTGTATATTTTGAATGATTCTTAAGGAGGGAAGTTGATAGCCAGTAAAGGAGGGCTAGAGATGAAAAGGACTTTCTCCCTAGGTTTTGGCCGACTTTGTTGGCAGAACCAAAATTAATAGAAATTTTATATTTTTTCTTTTTAAATTTGGTGTTTGGCTATCTATGAAACACCAATGAAGTTCTTATATCACCTATTGTCTTTTATGCAGGTATCTCCCAAGCTTAGAAAAGGGAATAAAGTCACCCTGCCTATTTGCTACCTTCTAGGAAGAGTGAAAATATAAGATCAAAAAGAAATAAATAAAAAGAAATATTATGTAGTGCTGAATTCAAAGATGAGAAACATTCACGCTAATTTTCAAAAGAACCAAAGAAAATAAATCTTCTGGCAAAGAAAAAAAAATATGAGATCATAGGTATCAAACACTTCAAGATCCTCTATCGGGGCCGTTCAAATTCAGGGTGGTTATGCCCTTTTTAATTCTGATAGTGCCAGGGAAGCTAAGGCCCGTCTTGGCGGTAGACATTAAACAATTTCCCGAAGGCTAGAAGGGCTTTGTGGACAGCAGTGACAGCCCTGTGTCCCGGTCTCCCCTCCCGATGTTCCGTTCTCTCTGTCTGTGGGCCCAGATCTGAGAGGACCGCGCGCCGGCTCCTCCTGTCTCTCAGCTAGGCCACCCCAGCGGCGTCATGCCCGCGCGGAGACGCTGGCACCGCTGATTGAAGTTTTGGTCCAACCTGCCAGTTACCGGCTGCCAGTCCGAGAGCTGCGCTCTGCCATCAGGCGCATCCGTGCAGCCAGCTCCCGACTCCTGCGCCCTGGAAAGTCCGAGTTTCAGCCGGGATCCGAGAGCTCGAGGGCCTGTGCCCACGCCCGGCGGTTCTCGGAGCATCTTCGGCTCGGCGGCCTGTGTTACTGCCCCGGCCTCTGCCGGGGGGGCGGCCTCCGGACACGTCTGCCCCGCGGCCGGTCGGGGCCGGGGAGGGCTCGCCCAGAGCTTGGGGGGAGCCGGAGAAGTCGGGCCGCGCTAACAAAGAGGAGCCTCGGCGGGGCCAGATCCTGGCTGGCCCGCCTCCCCCGGCGGCCGGCCTCCTCCCTCCCCGGCCGGGCCTCCCCCGTTGGCTGCGGCGCTCGTCTCTCCGCGGGTTCCCGGGCTTCCCATTGGCTGAGCCCGAGCTCGTCCCGCCGGGAGGGGGCCGGCAGGGGGAGGGGCCGGCTTCCGGCGGCGGAGCGGAGCCTGGCGGGGGCCGCCGGCTGGGAGGGGGCGGCGGCGGCGCACGGACGAGCGGAGCGCGGCGCGGCGCCGAGCAGCCCGAGCGGGCAAGCCAGCGGCTCCCTTCCCCACGCCGTGGCTACGCGGGCCCCCTCCCCCCCATCCTCCCGGGGCGGGGGGCGAGGAGGGCCGCGGCGGGCTGAGCCGGCTGGGGCGGAGCCCAGAGCGGAGCGGGGCGCTGCAGAAAAGACCGCATCTCCCCGGCAGCACGGGCGTAAGGTGTGTTCCTAACGCGACCGGGCTGTGTCCGACGGGGGCTCCTGGGGCGGGGAAGCAGCCCAGCCTCCTCGCCTTCGGGCTTCCCCTCTCTCCCTTCCTCCAGGAGCAGGGCCAGGAGAATCGCGTCGGGGGACGCTTGGATTTTTTTACTATGTCGCTGTCTGTCGCCTAGCAAAAATGCATCGGGAGACGAGAGCTCTTCGGGATGTGGCGTCTGTTGCAGCAGTCCGCAAAAAAAAAAGGGGGGGAGGGAGCCAGCTGGGAGAGGGTTTTCCGTACCGGACTACATCCGTTTGCGTGGAGACTCTTCTCCATTTTCCCTAACTGGGACTGCTCAGGAATGGCTCAGACTTTGCAACTGTCTGGAAGGAGGGAGAAACCCCTATTTTATTTAACGGAGGGTGAGGGGGAAGCGTTAGCTATTGATTCTTCCCATAGTCGCTATTCCCATTGAACTTACCAATACAGGCTTTCTATTGCTCCTGCTTTTTGGAGACAGACCCCCTTTCAGAGGGCATACTTGATTTTACCTTTGCAAAAACTTATAACCCCATCACTTTATTTATGGGTATGTTTCTGCCTTTTCTGAGGAAGTAGCCAGGCCTGTGAATCGAAATCGTTGTTGGAAAGAGATAAAACAGTCCCAGCAGCTTTTTGTTGAAACTCATTTTTCTGTCATTTGTTTTCTGGGTTAGTTGAATTTGGGGTACAGGTGGTCCTATTATTTAATCTAGATTTAACAAGGTCTCTGATGAGATTCTATAATTTGGGTTGCCTTTATTAAAGAGGAGAGTGTGTTAATCTCTAGGAGAAATTGATACCTCTTGCAGATGTGAAATGGAAAAC
Source organism: Pseudochirops corinnae (assembly GCA_028646515.1). NCBI lineage: Eukaryota > Metazoa > Chordata > Mammalia > Diprotodontia > Pseudocheiridae > Pseudochirops > Pseudochirops corinnae. Next base: position 28,881,011 of record CM053586.1, read on the forward strand.
AAAATCCTTCCTGGAATTGATCTCAAATTGGAGTTGAGCTCTGAAATCCTTTGAAACAGATGAGGCATTTATGTGTGTGTAGTGTACACATGGTATTTAGGTGGCTATGTTGATTGCAAACTTGCTCCAAATGGACATTTTCTACTAAATGCATGGAACAAGTATCTTACGTTGATTAGCCCAGAGCAAGTATGACTAATGTCTAGAGCAAAATGCCCAAGAGTTGAATGCCAGATTTTTTTTAAAGCACTTCGGTAAATATTAATTAAAGTGATTCAGAGTTCCTTCTACTAAGGGAAGCACAGCTTGCTGACATAGTTTAAAGTAGAGACCAGTTATGAAGGCAGAACCTGTAGGATAGGATAGTAACGTCTCTTACATTCAGGGTTAGCTGGGCCAAGGCTTTTTGTCTTAGAGATGGTTCATAGAACCTCTAATGGCTGCAATTTGTTATGAAAACCTTGCTGTTCGACAGCAGTAGATTGGAAATGGGTAGCCAGGCTGTGTATGGTAATTTTCATTTAGAAGATAGAACCCAATTTGGTTTCTAAGAACCTCATAGCTTTGGTTCAGCATTGAATCAGCATCTGGTTGCTGTATCTAGCTAGCATCAGAGGGAATTGTCTTACGGAAATTTTACCAAGGGCAAGATTAATTAGTTACGCATTTTGAAGAAGAGAGTCATTACTACACTCTAGAACTAAACTAAAGTCCTCCCACGCACAAAGGACGTCCTAAGATATGGTCCTGAATAAATGAAGGTGTTTAGGCTTCTCTGAGATTATTTAATTGTGAGCTACTAGGATCTGGAAAGGACTAGGTCTGAGTTCCTTTTGTAGCCCTCTGTATGTTTACTACAGCCCTTGGTACTTGGGTAATCAATGAATAATTACTAATTTAAAAAAATTTTTGTAGTGGTGTTTTCTCTGGTCCCCACGGTCTAATCCCCAAGATTAGCTCTTATTCAAATCCAAAGAATGAGTTCTAAATAAGAGAAGATCACTTCCCTTTAAGCTTTTGAGGTAGTGAAGCTTGCTGTTGGGTCAAAGGAAGAGGTTTTTTAATTTTTTTTATTTTTACATTCTAAGATATAGTGAAGTAAGTGGGTGAGGTGACTTGCCTTGATGAAGCCAAGTTACCTTCCTCCCAGTTATGTCAAGGTTGGTTTTTTGGTCTTTGGCCTGTGAGAGCAGTTGGTAACAGCTTTATAACATACTACACCCTGTTCATTTTTTCATATTTTTTATTTTCTTTCCTTAGGGGAATCAATATTTTTCGTGTAGCAGTGATTTCCCCAAAGAGCTTTCTATAAATGGGAGGGAAAAAAGCTATGTTTAGAAATAATCATAGGTATGTCTGCACTAATCTCCAAATATGATTTAAAGTGGATGCATAATGGGAAACCCTCAAATGCTATGTCTTGCAGAGAAACAATTATATGAAATCATGACTTTTCATAATCTCTTTGGCTAAGAGACACTGTCCTACTGAGGCTGAAGTAGCTGGTTTAATTTTCTTCAGCAATCTGTTTACATCCATCTTCGTATTTTTGATCAGCTGAGTTTAAGGTGTGTAAAGAAAAAAGAGTTTTGTGCTTTTCCCTAAAAGAAGCAAATCCAGGCCCCAAATCACACCAGAAATGCAAAATTACTTCCTTGAGAAGGCGAAGGAAAAGATGGAATTCTTAGTGTTGCTTGATTGCTGTGTTAATCAGCTTGGGTGTTTTAAGGATTATAATTAGGCAAAGCTCTGTTCAAGGTGAAAAAATATTTTGAGACAAAAGAGACCTGGGAAAGCCGTTCTCCTAGGTGAGAGACTGTTTTAGAGACAATGACTGCATTCAGATGGTGATTTGCCTAATGGTAATTTTTAGCTGTTCCTCTGCTTTGTCAAACTGTTGTTGGAAACTACATTTTGTATTTGTTTCAGGACTAGGGCCCCCCTCTCACTGGGCTGGACCATTGGAGGTTGAACGTTTTGAGGGAGCCGTTTACTGTGAATCTGGAGCTGGAGGGTAGAGGACGGAGTGGAGACTGTTGTCTGTTTATAGCTCAGATAAGAAGCTGGAATAGCTTGCTGGCGGCTTTCTGAACTCTGCCTAATGAATGGTTGCTAGGCAAATTGCCTCTCAATTGGTTTAATCCTCAAGATGTCATTTACAGGTCTGCTCTTTGTGAGGGCCGGAACTCTGCTTTCTGACTAGACTGCAAAGGCAACTTAAAATTGCTTGTTGGGGGGGTGGAAGTGGCGCTCAATGGTTATCTCTATGTAAGAGGTTGGATATAGTATGAGGACCTTAATTCACCCTAGGAAAGCATAACTAGCTCTTCAGTGATAACTGATCCACCAATGTCGTGAACTCTGTCCTGATCTAGGGCAGAATGTTTCTGAGAGACCATAATAGTTCGCTCTTTTTTTCTGGTGTTTTTGGTTAAGAAGATCCAGAGCTAAAAAGCTATGCATTGGAAATAGACCATCGGCCTTAATCTTGGATGGAAGGAAAGATAGGGTTACTTAAATATCTGAGGACCGAAATGATGAAGTTTCCAGTTGAAACTTGGGAAAAAGTGAAGATTATCTTCCAAGGTCTTGGATCTTTTGGGAAAGGTGTAAAAGTCCCTTGACTTGATTATACCTGCCTTTTGGATATTCTGTTTAAAAAAAACAAACGGGTGGCTAGGTGGTGCAGTGAATAGAGCACTGGCCCTGGAGTCGGGAGGACCTGAGTTCAAATTTGGCCTCAGACATTTAACACACACACACACAAAAAACCTAGCCAAGTGACCATGACAAGTCACTTAACCCCAGTTGCTGCCTTCGACCCTCTAAAAAGCAAAAACAAAACAAAAACACACACTTCTTGCTAATAGATTTTCTTGTAGTCTAAGGTTCTTTCTCTCCAACTTTGTTTCCTTTCATAATTGTATTCTCTGAGTACTGAGCAACCCTTGTGTTTAACATGATCTCAGAATTTTGCCTAATTAGAGGCTTTCGTTTTCTGTAATGAGTGGAAGGCCTGGGGCATGAGTTAAAGGAATTCTTGGGTAGTTTGGAAATATCATACCTTGAAATGAAAAATGAGATTGGAAAGTGTAATTTAATTGTTCATCTTCCCTATTGAGGTTAAGACAGGAGCTTCCATAGGCTGGAGAGTCTGAGGTGGGATTTATATGGCAGCTTTCAGTCTGAGAATTCAGATGTGATTGCATTTGTCTTTTGTGGCAGAGGGTGTTCCCATTTTATAAATGGGGAAACTGAAGCCCAAAGAAGTTCAGTGATTTGCCTTTCCTGTTCTCTGGTTGATAAATAAATAATTCAGCTCTTTGTTTTTAGTTGGGATGGGAGAAAAAGATTGGCACTTAGCAAGCATGATGCCTGGCATGTAGTAGGTGATTAATAAATGTGTATTGGCTGAGTTGCTATTTGAAATAATTTGAAACCTTCTTCCCCTGTGTTAGAGGCAGCATTTGCTTCTGTCCCTACTCAGGACACTCTGCTGACAATAGACTGAGGCAATGGCGACTTCAGTCGTTGGAATAAGGATGAATGGGAAAAAAAAAATGGAGTTGGAACTTTGTTCCATTTTGTGGTGATAGCTCTTAGGATCTCCCTGGGGGTGAGAAGATCAGATTTAGATTGAAGTTCTTCTAAACGTGACTTGGAAAAGGGCATGGGGCTATGTATGAAGAATCTGCAGTATGTATGGATTCTTCCAGGCAGTGTGTGTTTCACTCTTGTACAAAGAAGGCAATTAACCCTCCATTGTCCTTATGTATGGATTAATGAAATGTAGAGAACATCTCAATCTCATTTTTTAGGAAATAGCTTTAATTTTACTGTCAGACTTCTTATCAGATTTAACAACCAAAAGTAAAACGGTTTGGATTTTGTTTCTTCTCCCTGGTCTTTGCTTTCACTATGATTCCAGCCAGTAATGAAAGGCCAGATGAGAAGTAATGAGAAATGTGGATAAAATGGGAACTGTGTAAACTGCCCTGGAATCATTCAGCACCAGACCTGAGAAAGCTCAGCTCATTTCAGTGTCCCTGAAACTCACTTCTTTTCCAGTTTTGTTAGATACTGCGTGTGGAAAGGCAAGAACAATTTAAAATCTGGTTCCACTTTCAAATAGATCATTTTACAAGATAGCCTTAATTCATCTATCCTGCTAACCTGGACCCTCTTCCTACCTTTAATTTTGGGCCACAGAGACCATAACTCCCCTTCACTAAAAGGGAGAGTATTGCTTATAGCTTGACTTGAGAGAAAGACAAATGAGGAAAAGATACTGGCTATGGTCAATTGCCTTATCTTGGTAAGACATCCTCTGAATGCTAGGCTACAGCTGTCTTTTTCTAATGTTTAGGTGATTTTAGTGTAGAGTTCTAGGAAGGAGGAGGGAGGGCAAGATCAGTTTTTTAAGAAAATGCTGTGGTGCTCCAACAACTTTATAGTGCTCAGACTTTCTCATACCTCCCCAGGTTCTCTTGGAAATCATGTGGGGGGAACCAAGACTAAATGCACGCACATTTTACACATCTGTAATACTCATTGGATTATGTGAGAGAGCTGTGGCTAGCCGAGTTGGAAGAGTTACGGCTTGGTGATTCTGCTCTACCAAGGAAGTATTTTTTTTTTAATACCGACTTGCATATGAAGATTATCACAACTGTCAGGTGAACCTGAAATACACTTAAGTAAAGACTGATTTTGAACAGTCCTTAAAAGTCCCATAGTGATTTCCTCAATCTATAAAATAATGGACCTGAAAGAGACCTTGCAGAGTGTCTAGGCAGGTTTCTAGAGGTGAAGGCATTTGCTCAAAATCATGAAGCTGGGGACAGTCTAGGACTAGAAGTGGTGTCCTCACTCAAGGGGCATGCGTTCATTACTTACTTGGTTTTTATCTTGTTACCATTATCCATCTGCAGATTGTACTTGCCAAAGGGCATTTAGTGGAAGAACAGTGGATTTCTCTCTTCAGCTAAATTGAATGCTGCAGCACCCATAACGAGGATGGTCTTTGGCATCTCCATACCCAGCTGCTAGTTCTTTGCTTTCATCAAAGTAGGTCTGAGGATCAGCTGCTAATCTGAGTGAAGAGCAGATTTTCTGCCATTTGGAGAGGAAGGACTACTTTTAGGAACTGAAGTTACAAAAGAGAATCACTAAGTGTCTCTTCCCTCAAATCTTGCCTCCCCATCTAAAAGTTGAAGTTACCAGTACCAGATGCCCCTCATGCATCTATCTTTACAGCATCCCTGTGAAGGGAATGGGAAAACTATTGGTGTACTAGGACTTGCTCAAAAGGTAACTGAGGAATTCCTTACTTGTCTTGCTGATAATTTCATCTTTCAGAAGACAGGGGAGAGCTTCTATTTTTGTATTTGATTCTTACTAATAAGTTGAAATGATGAAAGCCTCCAGTATCTTAGAGTTAGTTATAGACTAAGAGGGGACAAGTTGGGAATAGTTTTATGTGTAACCTAAACTCAGAGAGTAGCTTTCAAAAAGGATAGAGATCATGGTAGGATCCCACAGCCTTAGAGTCCAAGAGGCCAGTTGCCTCCCAAGGGCTAGGAGGCTGGTAAAAGGAAATTTGGGGGTGCAGTGGCAGTTGATTCCAACAAGAAGAGAGGTAAGGGCCTTCTAAAGAGGCTGCTGTTGTGGGACTGTATAGGGGTAGCTCCCTTAACACCAAACTGAGACTTAAAGAAGACAGGTAAAACAAATGAATGTGAAGATGGTTGGTACAGAGGAATGCCAATGGGGCCTTAGGAGGCCACATTTGGAGATGAACTGAATCTGGTAGAAATATGAGAATGAAAAGAATGATTTGGTTTTTTTGTTTTGTTTTTACAAGCTGTATTAGGGGCAGCAGGAAGATTAAAGATAGGATAATCCTTGTTTGGGGTCCAAGGAGTTTGGGAGAGAGTAGTAGACAACAGTGACAGAGCTCTTACAGTTCCAACCACTCTGGGTGCTGAATGAGATTAAAATGTAATTGGAAAATGTTTAATAAAATCAGTAAAAAGACAGTACAACTTAGATAACATTCATAAACTTGTGATTTACTGAGTTGCAGGATCAGTTTGTCCTTGAGTTTTGACACCCCTGGTGGAGTGAATCTGGAGTAAAGCCCTGGGTTCCAGTCAAAGCTCTACTGCCTTGTCTTTGTGGTTTTAAGTACATCTTCTAACTTCTTTCAGTCTTGGTGTCCTTAACTCTAAAATGGAGTGAGAAGGGTGGTGGACTAGATGACCATTTCAGCTCTAAATCTAAAATCTGTGATTGTATTTTTTCCACTTTTTTGTGATTGTATTTTGATTCTTTTCTTTCCCCCAAGGACAAGACTCTTTAGACTGTGTAGGGTGGTATGGGTGATTATTAGAAAATTAAGGTCCCCAATAAGTGAAAGGGTGGTAAGAATGCACCTAGGTCTGAGCTCAGTGGCCTACCCTACCACATCCTTAGGTCTTGAAAGAACAGTATCCACTGTCATTGATCTTTGGAGAAATGGTGTCAAACCAGAGGGGCTAGCTATAGGACCAGAGAAAGGCAGAGGTTCTCTTTGTTTTTTTAAAAAATGGAGATAAGGTAGATACTTCACATTATATATTCCAATCAGTTCGATATCAATTCCTAGTAAAATTCTCAAATCATTTAAAGGGAGATTTGCAAATACTTAGGGAAAAAGGTAATCTCTAAAGGCCATCATGTTTTTGCCAAGAACAAGTCATGCCATTAGACTGAGAGTTAAATCAGTGTTTGAATCCTAGCTCTGCTCCCTGCAATCTCTGGGACCTCAAGTCACCTAATCATCTCTGGGACTTGGTTTCCTCATCTGTAAAATGAGGGAGACACAGGTCTCTTTATACATTTTTTGGTTCCCCCTCTTCCTCTTTTGTTGTTGTTGAAATTGGCACCAGAGGTGAACAAATTCTAATACCCACTCAGAGGGAAAACATTGTGCTGGACCAACCTCATTTCTTTTTTTGACAGTGTTATTGAACTAGTCAGTCAAGGGAATGCTGTGGCTATAGTATATATCTCAATTTCAACAGGGCATTTTGCAAAGTCTTTCAGTATTTTTGTAGACAAAATGGTAGTAGGGTCATTGATAAGTTTTAAGGGTACCTAGTGGTCATCTGATCTAATCTGTTATGGTTAAGTGGATTTGAAACTAGCTGACGAATTGAGCCCCAAAGAGTGACAACTAAGGATTGTTATAGACCTGGAGGAAGGTCTTTGGTGGAGTGCTGGGGGTCTGTCTTTGCTTGAATTCTCTTCCATTTTTTTTGTTATCAGTAACTTGGATGATGATAGAAGTAGCTTATGTATTGGATTTTCAGTTGCTATGAAGCTAAAAGAGATGGCTAAGGCTTTAGGTATATGCTCAGAGCCTACCCTGATTAGACAGGTTGTAGTGGTGAGCTGAAATTGACAGCATTGAAATGGGAGGTGGTTAAATGGAAAGTCTTAGACTTGGAGTTTAGGATGGCAGTAGTGTGACTAGAAAGCAGTTTATGGGAAAACTTTTGGAGCGTTAGTGACTTGCATGCTCAGTATATTACGGTAGAGTGATGTATAACCAGAAAACCTCATGTGATCTGAGACAACCTTAGAACTGCCAGCCCTTTAGAAACCTTCAGTCCAGGGGGACAGCTAGGTGGCGCAGTGAATAGAGCACCAGCCCTGGAATCATGAGCATCTGATTTCAAATCTGGCCCCAGCAGCTTAACACACTTACTAGCCATGTGACCTTGGGCAAGTCACTTAACCCCAATTGCCCTACCCTCCCCCTCCAAAAAGCAAAAAAAAAAAATCATAGAAACCTTCAGTCTAGGTCAGAACAGATGCAGAGTATTGTATGCAGTTCTGGACACCACATTTATTACTTTTTTTTTTTGGTAATGGGAAAAGTAGGGCAATTAGGGTTGACTTGCCCAAGATCACAAGGCTAGTTTCATGTTAAGTGTTTAGGCTGGATTTGAACTCAGGTCCTCCTTACTCCAGGGGTGGTGCTCTGTTCACTGCCACCTAGCTGCCCTGGGGCACCACATTTAAACATGGATATTGAGAAGTGGAAACTTGCCCCCAAGAAAAGCAGCCATACTAATGGGGGACATGAAACTGTTGCCAGTTAATGGGACTGCAGATCTTGAGGTTGAGACTAAGCCTTGGGATCAGGATTGGCCCAGTTAGTTGTCTTCTGAAGAATCTTCATTGAAGGATTAGAGTTCTGCCTGGTCTTAGACTAGAGGGTGGGACTCGGGCCAATCAATGGGAGCTCAGCAAGGAACCTTAAGGAAAAACTGAAGCTGTTGAGAAATAGAATATGGACCACTTTGGCAGTGGTGCTGAAATGAGCCTGAATGTGTTCCTTGTTGGTGGAGGTTTCTGAAGGAGCTTAGGTCACTTATTGGGAATGCTGTAGAGGAGACAGAAGTAAGCTTTCTGGTAGGGTTAGATTAATTATATGATATGATATAATTATTATGTTATACATTATAATATAATTATTATACATTATAATTATATAATAAATGTTCTGTGGCCTCTTCCAATGTAGAGATTGCATGATATAGTAGACTAGTAGGGGGTTAAAACCAGGTTGCCTCCAGGTCCTGGCAGCACATTATCAGAAGGAAGTAAGACTTAGGATTTTTAGTGAATTGCAAACTCAGGATGAGTCAGCAGTGTGCTATGGCAGTCAGAAGAGCTCCTTTGGTCTTAAGCCATAGGAATAAAGTATAGCGACCAGAGTGAGGGATTTGTTCTCCTGTATTATACCCCTGTCAGACTGCCAGTGTTCTTGCCACTGTACTATTTAATGAAAAATATTCATATGGAAACCAAGCTGCAAGGTCACAGGATCATAGGTTTCGAGCTGAAAGAGAGCTGAGGGATAGATCTGTGCTCTCGCTCACATCAAGGGCCATGCTGCAAAGATCTACTCTCGTGCCATTTCTGACTGAAATGTCAGTGAAAAGGAAATATGACAATTAATAGCATCCAGTCGGTGATTTTTGTAGCTGACAAAACTCTAGTTATGATTTTTAAAAGAGATTCTCTTAGAACTTCTTGCCCACAACATAAACTGACCAGAGGGAACAAGTTAGCAGATAATGCAAACCTGCACCTAGCCAGACATTGTTATAAATTCACATAAAATGCTTTTCCCAATCCTGTGAAGTATGGTGCACCCCAAGCATGATGCTGTGTTAGAACATTTTCACAGAATTGTTAAAAGGAGCCTCTCCCTTGGAGAGAGGGCCTTCTTGGCCCATTTCTACAGTCTCAATCAAAATTAGGTCAGAACAGTGAGCATTCAGGATAGACTTTTTAAAAACCTTTCCTTAAGCAGCTGAACAGGTGTCCAAACTGCAATCCAACACCATCTTCATTTGCGGAACATTTTGGGGGAAATTACTCTTTTGTCTATGTCAAGGTGAGAACTTACTGCTGACCTAAAGGGATGTATTATGCCAGTCTTGGATCTCTAGAACTAATGCCCCCAGAAAGCCATTCCGACTTGAGAAAAGCTGGCTGTATCTGTGTGAGTCAGAACTGCATGTGATAGAAGCCTTGGTGCGGTTTTCATGTGTGCGCTGGCATGCATTGCTGTACGGCAGTATTGCTCGAAGAGGTATGTGTCTTTCTGCATTAAAGAGGCACAGTTCAGCTCTTCAAAACAAACTGATAAATTGCTTTTCATTAAAAGTGTGAGTGCCAGAGAGTTGAGCTTGCCTTCCAAGGGGGGAAACATTAATTATAGCTTCAGTGCGGCTTTTATCAATCACCTAGTTAGTTACAAGCTGTTCCAGCCGTTCCAGGGTGTTGAGCACACTTTGTTGTTTTCATTTCCTCCAGAAGGGCTCTTTGACAAGATGTCTTGGGTTTAGATTTTGTAAGCAAGGAGATCTGTCTCTGTCATGTATGTGACCATCTTGCCAGAGGCAGATCTGATCTAGCCCTGAAGACCCTGGTGGCCTACTGGAAAAGGCTAGAGAAATAAGCTTTATGAAGAAAAGCCAAAGAAACTGGATTAATTAGCCTAGAAAAGAGAACAGTGAAGGGATGACTTAATAAAATAGCTTTCAGGTAAATACAGGGATCATCATGCAAAGAATGGGGTGTTCTATCATCTTCAACATTGGGTCCAGTAGGAAGGATATGGGCTGAGGGTACAGAAGGAAGAATGGATTCTGGCCACCATTTTTGTCAGGACAAAGTTCAAATGAGCTAAATTGACTCCTTTTTGGTGACATTATGTTTCTGCTTCTGCCACTTCAGCAAAACACAGAAGCCGGTCTAATAAGTCAAAGGTCCTTTCTGATTGATGCACATTGACTGTTGAAGCAAAGGTAGAGAGCAAGATTCCTCTTCTCCCTTCTGTGAAGCAGGGAGCACCAGCTTCTGAGATTTCAAAATGTTCATGACCATCTTAAGACCTTTTATAACATCACAGGGATTCTTAACCTACAGTCCTTCAGCTACCAAGGGGGCTGGCTTTTAGAGGGTCATTGAACTTGGATGGGAGACACTTTGATCACTGTATTTCAGTAGAATTGGTTTCTTTTGTAATCCTGTATGTTTTACTTTATATATTTAAAAGCATTCTGAGAAAGGTTCCATGACACAAAGGTTAAGATCCCCTGCTTATGCAGGGGCCACAGTTGGAAAGCATAAGTCTAATATTAAATTCTGGAGGAAAGGGCACAGTTTTTATATGTAATTGATGGTAAAGGAGTCAACCAGCGGGAATTTTTTCCTCTGACAAAGCCCACAGAGAAGGGGTCATCTTTAAAACAGGAAAGATCCAGAGGTGCAGGTCGCCTGACCCAAATAGAGATTGCCCGTGATTCTCATAGAAGAAGATAATTTATCAATATGAAGAGCTTTCTAATCCCAGAATGATGAGACTACTTCTAAAAACTGCTTTTTCATTTTGGGGGAGGGGCCTTGAGGAGAGGAGGGAGTTATAAATCTACTATAATTCAGAGCTTGCGGGTTGGGTCAGGGCTGCCCAATGAAGGTACCCAGTGAAACTTCATGGTTCTCTGGGAGCCTGAGCTCTTAATGGGCTTGGTTATTGTTCAGATGCCTCTTTAGCTAAGGGAGCGCTCCTTTAATGACTTTCTCTTGGCCCAACATGCTGGGCATTAGCTGGAATCGTTGAGTGATTTGCAGTAGGGGAGACCACGAGAGCAATTCCGTGTTTGTCCACAAATTATCGTTAGCAGTTTCATTTGCCTGGTACAGGAGCAGGGAGAGTGGCCCACTGCCAGTTGCAGCTTTCCTTTGATTGGGGCGTTAGTTCAATTATGTCCAATTAACTTTTATTGCAGATAGCAGCGATAATTACTTGCGAGCCAGTTTTTTGGCAGTAGTTATAGCGAGGCTGAAGTATGAACTTGATGGGTTTTAATAACCAGACTGACGCATTTCACCCTCTCCCTCTGCTGCAGTTATTTTTTTTCCCAGTCTTCATTTAGACGAGAGGTCAGAAGCAATGTAAAAATCTATTGCACAAATCAGATACACTGCCCTTCCCTCGAAGAGCTGTATGGAATTGTACCTTAAAGGAATTTGTTGGGAAGCAGCATTTTAATTGGCCTTCTGTGCTCTGAGATCATCCTTGAACTTCCTTAGGCATATCATGGGACTCAGTGGCCTGATATGGGACTAATGTCTTTAAAAGCACATATGTGACTATTGTAAGATTATAGTCATTGTCAAGGTATGCTTTGGTCTTCACATTAGATTTTAAATTTTCATGAAAGGAAAACAGAAAAGAGAGCCCTTGGTTTGATTGATGGTAAAATATTTTAAATACATATTGTTAACCCCATTGGAACTATAGCATCACTTAAGAGAAGGTTCCAGAATGACATTTTTGGAGCCAATAATCCTGTTAGGTTAAGGACCTTTGGTCGAAAGGAAAGCAAGCTGCTGACAGTCCTCTGACTTCCCTGAGGTGCTGATCTGTATGTTTTACCTTTTCAGTCTGATTTAATTTTGTTATGTGACCAGAATTAGGAATGCAAACCACCCAAAAAGGTTTGTAAGCATAATCTCGGTTTGTTAAATTGCAAAAACCTGAAATGGAAATTGAGGTAGCAATGGCAGAATGCAGGCAGGGAATGGGAAACTGACTACATCCTCCCTCCCCCTTGTGCCCTGCCTGCCACTTACTCTCTTAGTTTAGAAAAAAAAGAAAGAAAAGAAATCCAACAAAGCCACTCTTTTCTAGGAGTGGCTCCAGGGAAATTCTAATGAGAAGTTCCTGGAGCAGAATTGCCTTGCCTTCACAGCCCCCATCGTACCTGACAGAAGTGAGCACTGAGGGTGAGATACAGAGTAAGACATACGTTTCTGGCCATAGGCATCTTCCCTGCCTGGTATTAACAGCGATATCGGGAAGGAGCATGAAAAGTTGTTCTCATACTATTGCCTGCTTTACATAGATCAGAGGAGCAGGGACAGGGATGGGGGGACCCTCGACGCCCTACAGTTATCTTGTACAGGTTGTAAGGAGGAGAGTTGGGATTTGACCATGTTCTCTGACTCCAGCTGATGGATTGATCTTATTCCTTTAAGAAAGTGGTAAATATCATCTCTGCGACACTGGTTATCAGAAACTATCCTGCTTTTACACAGTAGTGAGCCCGTTCACTCACTAGTTACTGTGGGAGCTGGTGTATGAGCATGGAAGAGTCTGCTGGAGGTAGGTGCTGTCTGTCCAGACAATCTAGAAAATATTCTAGCGCTGCCATTTTAGATTTTTGTATCTAAGGAGGAAACGGTGTTTAAACTTGCAGTAAACTCCAGACGATGTCCTAACACTGTTTCCCCTTAAAACCCAGGCAAGGGGCAACTAGGTGGCAAAGTGAATAGAGCACCGGCCCTGGAGTCAGGAGGACCTGACTTCAAATGCGGCCTCAGACACGTAAAACTTACTAATTGTATGACCTTGTACAAGTCACTTAACCCCAATTGCTCTGCCTTTCCCCTTCCAAAAAAAAAGGCAAAGAAAAACCAAACCCAGGCAGGTCTGAAATGCTAGTTGATGAAGTTCTGGATGTAATGTGTTTAGGATGACAGACCCTGGTCAACTTTGCAAAATAGTCTCCAAAGTTGGGTTCACATTGATATAAATAATACGTCCATTTGGGAGGGCAGCTAGTGTTTCCTTCAGGACTGGCTTGTTCTTCTGGGCTCTTTCTCAAAGGGAAAATCCAAATGATCACATCCTTCATTCCAGAAGAGGGGTTTGTATAGAGACTTCTCAGTGGAGACATTTGAGGGAAGGCAGAGTTGTGGAGAGCAATGAAGTGTTATTGACAGAGAAGGACATTTTTTTTCTTAGTCGAGCTTTTAAAAGGAATGGAGAGTCGATTGGGCAGAAAGATATAGAAAGGCTATTCCATAGGAGATTCCTACCTCAGTGAGGCTTCTCCAAGAGTGGGCTGTTACATACTGCATTAAGATAAAACGAGAATAGCCAGCCGAGTATTGTCTCTGCCCTCCTCTCCTCCCCAAGTCTTAGACTTCGCAGACTGAACCATTTCTTCCCTTCAAATGTCTCATCTAAATAAAATTTGTTTTCACAGAGGAACTGGCTGTGAAATTTTTATGTTGTTACTTAATTGGTAGGGGGAACAGTGAGAGTAGAGATCAGTAGAGAGGACACTGGGAAAAGCCAGGATAACCCCAGTAGAATTCATTCAGTCCAGCAAGCCTGCTCTTCTGCAAGGCACTGTGCTAATCATGGAAGCTAATCAAGGGCCCTGCCCTTGATTTGGGTTTGCATTCTAGCAGAAGGATATAGCTTGTACACATAAAAATCAGTGCCATGTGAAAGAAATTTTTGTGGAGGAAGCACAAATTTAGTGAGTAAATGTAGGTTGACCTACAGTTGAGTGTATCAGCATAGTCTTATGAGCTTTGAAGGCATTTAGGGTTTTCCAGAGGGGTGAGCATTCCAAGCTCCTGTGGCAAAGGCCTGCAGTGGTAGCCACAATGCCTTGGTTTGGAGGCAGCAGAGGAAGCATATGAGGGCGTTGTTGTACATACACTCCAGGTGTGGAGCAGTGTTAACCCTCTTTGTGTTCTTGTGATTGTCTATGTGGGAGAGCTGGACATTATGAACAACCCTTTGAGGTGAGTTTCAGGCAAAAGGAGTGTTATTTTGGGGCATTTTGAGGCCTTTTCCTCTGCTTCATGCTGGAGCTGCTTTGGGTTGTCATTTTCTCTAGGAGTTCATATTTTGTGGACTTCCAGTTTGAGTAACAATACTGACCGGTTTGAGGATTTCTCAGAGACTGTCTAGCAAATCATTGAGTTGAAAACAGCTCATTTTAAAATACTTTGACGTGTGTGTGTGTGTGTGTGTGTGTGTGTGTGTGTGTAGGTATGTAGGTAGGGACTCCCCCGATTTGGGGAGAGCTTTGTGTGATCCATACTGTGCTAATCTGTTGTCCAGTTCAAGCTGCTGTCAAGTGCCCAAAGTGTGAAGAGAGTTCTCCATAGGTCACCGGATGGACTTCTGGCATCCTCCCCTCTTCTCAAAGCTGCTCCTGTTTCCTACATCTTATGGGTAGCCTGTCTCCTTAACTAGCTTGAGGGCTAGCAGTCTCTCTGGCTTTCCAAAAACCCTTAGCTTAGGCATCTAGCATAACCAGTGGGGCTTTGGAGTTTATCTCATCAGACTTAGTGTCCTGGTGCAGCACTGTGGTGAATTTCCCAGAGGCCAGGGAGGGAGCCCTATTGTGCTCCTCTGGGGCATGCTTCCCCTGGATTTGCTGTCTGTTCCACATCTTTATCAGATGTTTCAATGGCCAAGAGGCTTCCCACAGCTATGCAAACTGGCATTCATAGAGACCTTCTAAATCTGAAAAGCAGGTTACATTCTAACTGTGTGAACTGACTCAGAAGCATTAGAAGTGGTGTCCCCAGCCTAAAAAACAAAACCCCCAAACCTAGATTCTCCTCATCTAAAGTGGTTTAACTCAATCCTGCTAGGATTAGAGGGTGGCTCAGCTGGGTTCCTAGGACACTTGCCTTTTCTTCCTTAGATCTCAGTGAAGCAGCACATGGCCCTGCTTTATTCTTTTCATTCTCCCTCTCCAATAGAACAACACAATATACACTAATTATATAATTTAATAATATTTACTACCTGTGTAATTTCTGTGTACAAAATGTCCATCATAACTTGCTTGGCCTCTGTGCTTGGTGCCCTTTTCTGTGTGTTTTAAAAACATCTTGTTGTGTACAGCTGTCCCCCTTTTTATAGTTATTGTAGGTAATTTTGATTGTTTACATTATTTACTTGGATTTAGGAGTTAGAGCTGAAAGGGGTCTTGGAGATAACTGAGTCCATACTCCTTTTACGGAAGAGAAAATGGTGATTTCCTAGGGCATTGGTGATTTACCCAGATTCTCTGGGCCTTAAGCAGAGTTGTGATTTGAACCCAAGCCTTCTGACTCCAAATCCAGCTCTCTGACCTCATCTTTGCCATCCCATCTTTAATTCTCTTATGTTGCTCTAGCACTCTTGCATTCAGCCTCTTACCAACTGTTCAACATTTAGCCCTTACCCAATTTTTTATGGCTCTCCTTTACTAGAAGATTGACCTACACAAGCATCCGTGGAGAAAGCTGCCTTAGGAGCTGTTATGTACTCCAGTTTGAGAGCTGGGTTTTAATTCAGAGTTAGTCAGGGGTCACTGCTTTCCTTGGCCATCAAGGGCAGGGATAGGAGAGCTTTCTGGCTGAGGATAAGAGAGTAACTGTTCCCTAATTACTTGCTTTATTTTCTGACATAATTTCCTCTTGGGGGGTAATGCTACTTTCCCATGATACAGCAGTCCAACCACGTACTGGCATTTGAAGCTTACTCTTTCTATAAACTTGAGTCTTGAAGTTGTATTCCTAATGGCTTGTTAATTTGGTTAGAACTGTCAGTTTGCCCACTGTACTGAGGGCCTTGTTAAGAGGCAGTTCCAAAGTGGCAGGTGAAGCTACGAGGGAGTGGAGTAATCAGGGAGCTGGGCTATGGGTCCGGGGCAGGCAAGTGCCCCAAATCCTTGTGGCTGCCACTGGCACCATCCATAGCTTTGCTTATGGAAGTTTTATTGGAACTGAGTGTTTTTATTACTCTATCTGGAGTAGCAGCATGAAAGTCAGTGTGGTATGGTGGAAAGAGCCGGGGACTAGTCTAGGTAATCCAGCTTATAGAATTAGCTTTGCCATTTACTTTGTTGTCTTCTTCCCATTCCATATTTTGATTCTTTTTGTCCCCAAAAAAAGAATCTAAGTTTGATTGCTGTGCTTGCTTTGCTTCCTCTGCTTGCTCACGTTGCCACTCAATTACTTGACTTTTGAGCTCTTTACGATGGTAGAACTCTGCTTCCGGAAAGGAGAGCTTTGTCCGAAATCACTGCGGTTTTTGCAGCTGCTGGAGCTAAGTCCCCACAAGCTCCGGCCCACTGGCCACACACCCCAGGACCTCCACTCAAGACAGTGATCTAGATCCAAGCAGATTAAAGCAAGAGCGATTACCCTCTGAATGGTCCCCCCACAGTCTGCAGGCCCAGAGGTCTGGAAGCACAGTGCCTCCACTGCTTCTTCCCCACGGGCAGGGACTGGATCTTGTTCTTTGCATCCCCTCCACCCCACCCTCCCAGTTCCAACAGTTCCACACTGACCTTTTACTTTGTCTTTGATGTTTATGGGCTGATAAGTCTACAACCTGCCATAGCTGCTGGTGATTCACTCTCCTGAAGTCTGCTCTGGCTGCTGCTGATCCTAGCTGCCCTGAGGCTAACAGGGTGGGGGTGGGCTTGGCTGGGCGCCCAGCGCTGTGATAGACCTTTCCTGTCAAGCTGCCTTCAGTGGGAGATTTGTTTCTCTCTGTCTCTTTGTGGGTTCTGTAGCTCTAAAATTTGTTTAGAGTCATACTTTATAGGTATTTAAGGTGGTTGTGGGGGGAGCTCACAGAATTTTCCTGTTTCTGTGCTGCCATCTTGGCTTTGCCCTCTTTCCCAGCTGTGCCATTTACTAACCATGTGACTTTGGCCAAGTCATTTATTCTCTTTGGGCCTTAGATTCCTCATCTCTAAAATAGGGTGACCTTTCCTGCCCTAGTTACCTCACTGGGTTGTTAGGACAGTCAATCAATAAGCATTTATTTCTTGTTGAATAATGGGTATGAAAGTTTTGGAGACTGGCATGGTATTGATCTTAAGATAATGTGTTTTGACAGTGAAACAAAAGGCAAGGGGTGCCGAGGTGGCACAGTGAATAGAGCACTGGCCCTGGAATCAGGAGGATCTGAATTCAAATCCAGCCTCAGACACTTAATACTTACTAGCTGTGTGACCTTGGGCAAGTCACCTAACTCCTTCCCCCTTCCAAAAAGAAGCAAAAATAAAAATATGAAAAAAAGATGTAAGTAGAGCTGTGTGTGTTGGTCAGTTATTTCCTCCTTTTGTGTTCTCCATCACACATTCAGAGCTGTAAGGGGGTAAGCCTTCCCTAGTGGATCTCCTGTCCAGCACCTTCATTTCACAAATGAGGAAGCTAAAGGCCAGAAGGGCTGTGTTTCTCCCCAGGTTGGTAGCTGAACTATCTCAGCACCAGCCTTCCTTTGCTGCGCAGACACGCAGTAGGTACGTGAGGAGCTTCTGTGCATCTCTTCATAAGGGGCATGTGAACTAAGGAGAGCATTGGCCAGCATGGATGAGCCTCTGGAAGGCACCTTGGGCATCCTTTTTTGCCCCTCATTTGACACTTGGGTGAGGTCAAGTAACTAGGGAATAAATGGGCTCCAGAAACTGCTTCACAGCCAAGTGTCAGTGGCTTTTGAATCATTCCATTTCCCCTCTCATGACATCATTTCTACTTCACTTCATTTGCCTTAATTTAAGATACCTGTTGGGAATAGCATTTAGGCTAACCTCTGCAGGACTAACGGTGGAGCCTGGCTTGTTTTGGGTGCAGCCTTCGATCACTCTTTCCAAAAGTCTTCCCACTTTGAAACCCTTCTCCGCTGTGGCCTTTTGCATCAGTTTCCTCTTCTGCTTTCGAGGTTACTGTTTTCAGGTGCCTTAGTCCTTTTGCCATCAGTTCCTCAGTGTTGAAGTGTTGGGCTCAGGCTTTGGAGAATGAAGGCCTGGATAATGTGCCCCTTGTTTGTTGTGTTCCATTTCACCTGAATAAGCAATTTTAAATACTCTTCAGTCAGCACAAGTGTTAAAGAAATTACCCAAAGTGGTAAAAATTCAACATTTGCGCCAGATCTGGAGAAAGTTAAATTCTTTTTTCTCTCTTTTTGTTGTTATTTTCTCCCATTGTGTCTTGCTGGGCACAGTGCCATGGTATCCTGTGAACCAGAGTTCTCCCGGAATCCAACAGCTTGACTTGAGTTCATGAATAAGTCTTTTTCATTGTGTGGTCAGTCGGTCTTCCTAAAACCATTCATCAGTAAGCCAGCCTCCAGCCCCGATGCCCTTCCTAAAAGGGCTTTGGGAAGGCAAGCTCATTACAGAGGATAATGAAAAATTAGAGCTTCTGGTTTAGGTGCCTGAAACCCACAAAGCATGCATTTTTGCGTTTTCAGAAACATAAATGACCTCCATTTAGCGCGGATTAAGAAGAGAAGCCAAGCGGAGCTGTCAGAATGGTACAAAAATGTTTCCCTTTACTCCTGGCCTGTGTCTACCCCTGGACCCTGTATCTTAAAGGTAAATTGTTCTGACCAGTTTTCAGAGCCCTACCTTAGGTGCTTGTATCCTTCAGGGATGGGAGCACTGGCAAAAATGGAAGATATGGGTCACTTACAATTGTCAATCCCCTGCTGGATCTATCACCTTATTCTAAGTGCCTGCTTGGGAGAAATAGGGCTGTACAAGATTGGGATGAGGCTGGGCCGTGCCATTAAGAAGTTTACAATATAGGCCATAAAATTGTGAGATTTAGAGCTGGAAGAGGCTTTAGAGATCATCTAGTCTAACCACCTCATTTTTAGGCAACAAAACTGAGGTGTAGAGAGCCATAATGAATTCCCTTTCCACAACTAGTAGTAAGACACTGAATGATAGAACAAATCTTTATAAGCCTCAAGTGCGTGCCAGTTGGTAAAGTGAAGACTGTAGATAGATTGTAGGCAGATCCTTAGAAGAACATCCCCAGTTACATATCTGGTAAGGGAGTGGGGGGCAGGATTCCTCAGGGATGGATGGACGCTTTTCCTTTGCCTCCCTTTGAATTTAGAAAGCAACACCACTGAATTAAAAGGTGGAGCACAGGCCTTTGAGGAATGACTAAAGGAGTCTGGATTGTGTGGATGATGATGATCTTCACCTTCCTCGGTAAGATATGAATCTAACATCCTGGATTGGTATGGGATTCATATTTATTTGTGTGCTGCTCTGTCAGTTCATGTGATTTCCCATTGGTGACCTTACTATAAAAATAGAAGGATCCGACTGCTGGATATAAAGTCTTCAATCACTCTACAGGCTTTTTCTTCCCAGAGCTGTGTCTTTGTCCCATCATTACGAGTGAGCAATTCCTTTTAAAATTTATGGCTTCTGTTTTTATATAAATTTGTTTCTAAATGAATTCCTCCCCTATTTCACAAAACTTCCTTGTAACAGAGATTTAGAAACCACTTCATCTGAGGACAGCATATGTAACAACCCACTCCCGTAAATTCCCTCCTTTTCTTCCACCTCCCTCTCCCAAGAGAGGAGGGAAGTATATTTTCATCTGTCATTGTGTCTGTTGTTTTCCTAAGGTTTTCTTGAATTCTTCTTGCTTTATTTCTTGGGGCACAAGAAATTCCGTGTGCCACAGTTTGTTTAGCCATTCCCCAGTCAATATCCCCTTGTTTCTAGTCCTTTACTACCATAAAAGTGCAGTTGTGAATATTTGGGAGTATTGGGAACTTTGTTTTCTGTCTTTGACTTCATTAGATTACATGGCCAGTGGTAGGATCTCTGTGTCAAACAGTATGGATATTTTTAGTTCTTTTTTACCTTTGTCATTAATTCTTTGTCACTTTCTTGGACTCCTAATTGGGCCCCTCCTGAGACCCTGGGTGGTAGCTTTACAGGCAAAAGGAAGAAAAATACAAACTCTTTTGGAGAGATGAAGGGACATCATCAAAAGGAGCCTTTGGGTAGTTCGGGGAAGGGGGAACTTTACCAAGGATAATAGTAATGAGTCTTTTAATTAATGCAATCTCACAATTAGTTTTAATCACATTCTCTTGTGATGCATATGCCCTCAGGATTTTTACTGTTGAGTGCTTTTATAAATTGGAGTCATAAATAACAGAGGGTACATAATGTTTTACCTCTTTACCTGGGGTCTCAGATGCCACCGCCCCCAATTTCATTTTTTAATTAAAATCCATAAACAGCAATTCATTCCTGATACCACAGTTTTAATTCAGAAGTAAATGCTGATCACACTTTTGTATATGTGGAAGAGCTAAATTGGGGGAGGGGATGAGAAAAGATGAGTGGTCCTCAGAATTTTGCATTTCCATCAGTGCAAGGAATAATGGAAAGAACAGGCAAAGACCTTATGAGGCAGAGGAAGAAGCAGTGAATTTGAAATAGAAGGCACTGGATTCAATTCCTGGCTCTGTCACTACTTGTGTGACCTTGGACACATCACTAAACCTCTGTGGGCCTCAGTTTCTTCATCTATAAAATGAGGGGACTGGGCTGGATGGGTCTCTTCCAGCTCTGAATCTGGTCCTTTGGGCTGATATGGCAGAGTGGAGCAGAGAGTCTCTGCTTAGGTAGGCAAGACTGGAAAGAACTCTAGCAGTGGGCTTGGCAAGGATGTCTTTGGCTTTTTTCTCACTGTTTTCTGTTACTCTCTCTTCTTCAACAAGGATTAGTATATGGCTCCCTTAGAAGCCAGGAGCTAGATTTCAAATCCCTTTCATGTTAGTAGGATTTCTAGGTCCGGTTGTACATCTGAAAGTATCAGCTGCAAAAATGATATTGGAATTTAAGTTCAAGGAAAACCCAGATGGTAATAAAAATGTGTGAACGATTTGAGATTTTTCATGAAAGGTCTGTTCTCGTCTTCAGGCCTCCAGAGGAATGCTCTGTAATGCTAGAAAGCCCATGCGTCCCTCCTCTTTGGGGTGGAGGTGGGTAGGAGCTGTTTGTTTTCGTCCTGCTCATTCACAGGTATCAGGATCACAGCCGTACCCATCCTCACCTGCCCCTCCTTCAGAAAATACTGTTCTGCACTTAGATCAGAACTAAATAAAGCCAGCCTGACCTTGCCACAGGGAGATCTCCACCCCTATTTCTGCTGCTCAGTCATATCTAACTGTAACCTACAATGAAACCAGCCATTTTTAGTCAAAACCCAAAGAGCTTAGGATGACAGTTGGATACCTACCTTGAACATCCGCAAAAAAGACTCAGGGCAGCAGCTAGCAGTGACAAAAAGGAATTACAGAGGCTGGAGGACCGTATTCAGAAAAAATCGCAGAGGGCCTTGGAGGTCAGGTGTCTGCCATAGCATCTGCATTTAAATAATGCTTCTCTGGAATTTTTAGGGAATCTTTCTCTTATTTTTATAACTCCTTTGAAGAAATTTATCCATTTTCTCTCTGTTAAAGTGTATATTTTATTCTTTGTTCTTTCTCTCTTGAAATCCAAAACTTCTCTACTGAGATCTCCCATACTTCACTGCAGCCCCACCATCTCATGGGAGGCCTTGCCTCAAGTAGAGGTCATTCTGGGGAAGCTCCCTTGTCTTCCCATCACATCATCCTCACCCTCTTCTCCTTTACTCTTTTCTCACATAATGGGAGAGACCAGCCCTCCCACTTGGGCTTTTTATCCCATTTCCTCCTGTTTCTTTCTACAGCATATTGTTGTCTCCTCAATGAGCCTTTTACCGGTCAGTCTCTCCCTCCCTAATGGTTCCTTCCCTGCTGCCTTCAAACCTTCACTAGATTCTGCTGTCCTCTCAAACTGTTCCTCTGGCTCTTCCATTTCTCAGCCAAACAACTGAGAAAACACTGTCTACACTGGTTTTCTTCAGTTTCTTCCATAACCCTTTGCAGTCTAGCTTCCAGACCTGAAACTGCTTTTACCAGTCAGTAATATTCTTTTTTTAAATATATTATTACACCTTTATAATAAATTATTTGATTGCATCAAGTTGCATTGATATCATGACCTTTCCAATAAAAATTTTTTAAATTAAATTATTTAATTTTAGTTTTCAACATTCACTTCCATAAGTTTTAAATTTTCTCCCCCTCCCTCCCCAAGACAACTTGCAGTCTGGTATGGGCTTTACACATATATTCCTGTTAAACACGTTTTCAAATTAGTCATGTTGCATAGAAGAATTATAAGGAATAGGAAAAAACATGAGAAAGAAAAAAAAAAAAGAAAGTAGTCTCCTTTGGTCTGCATTGAGACTCCATTGTTCTTTCCCTGGTTATGGCTAGTGTTTTCCATTATGTGTCCTTTGGAATTGTTTTAGGTCCTTGCATTCCTGAGAAGAGCCAAGTCTGTCCAAATCAGTCCTCGAGTACGGTGGCTGTTCCTGTGTACGGTGTTGTGGATCTGTTCTTAATCTTCTGCATCTTTCTTGACCTCTTTTCAACATTGGACAATACTGACCACTCTCTGCTCCTTTGCTCTCTTTTCTGGGTTTTGTCTCCTGATTTTCTTTGTATTTGTCTTATTGTTCCTCAGTCGCTCCTGGTTCGTCAGTCGTGTACAGGGCTATGATAGCTGCCCCCTAATTGTATGTGTACCCAAGGCTTGGGCCTGCTTCTTTTTACCTCTGCATCCTGTCATTTGAGCTTCCATGGCTTTAATTATCCCTGGAGAGACATTGCCAAAATCTGTTTATTCAGAGCCAGTCTCTTTCCTGAGTGCCAGTACCATGTCACCAGTTGCCTGTTACGCATTTCAAACTGATCTCAAAGAAATCTAACTCAGCAAATTCTAATAGAAGTTTTCCTCCCTCTTCCCACTTCTCTTTTGAACTTAACCATTTCTGTAGAGCTCATTACTAGCCTTCTAGTTTCCCAAGTTTGTAACCTCAGTGGTATCTTCCACACCTCACCCTGCAGATCTTGGCTGATTCTGTCTCTGCAACATCTTTTTTTGTTTGTTTGTTTGTCTTTTTGGAGGGGTGAAGGCAAGACAGTTGGGGTTAAGTGACTTGCCCAAGGTCACACACCTGTAGGTGTTAAGTATTTGAGGTCGGAGTTGAACTCAGGTCCTCCTGACTCAGGGTGTTCTAGTCTCTTTGCCACCTAGCCACCCCAACATCTCTTATATTTGACACCTTATTACTTGCATAGCTGCTACCTTAGTTCAGGTCTGCATCACTTCTTACCTCAACGATTACAATAGCTTCACAGAGATGTCATCCCTATTAAATAAATTTTAGTGGCTTTTTATTGCAAGTATAGACCAAGTATATAGAGGTCAAGTATAGACCTCCACTCTCATATTTCCAACTGATTGTTAGTTGGATTTGTCAAGCTAGATGTCCTAAAGACATGTTAAACTCAACTTACCAAAATTTGACTGAACTCATCTTTTCCCCAAGACCCTCCCTCTGCCTTCCCCGTTATGGTCAAGGGTGCAGCCATCCTGCCAGTTACCCAGGTCTGGAGCCTGGGTTTCATCTTCAACCCTCTATTCACTCTCTCACTCACTATCCAATTAGTCTTCAAGTGCTCTTGTGTCTGCTTTAAATAACATCTCTAGAATACACCCCCTTCTCTCGTCGGTTGCTGCCATCACCCTAGTGCAGCTTGTCAGCATCTCACACCTGGACTGATGCTATATATAGTATGATGTTGGGCTTCCAGCATCATCTCCATTCCAGACCATCTTCTGCTCAGTTGTCAAATTCATCTACCTATAAAATGTACTTCTGCCCGTATCAGTCGCAGACACCCCATTCAGTAAACTCCAGTGGTTGACTCTCTTACCTCCAAGGTCAAATACAAAATCATCTGTTTGACTTTTAGAGTCCCTCATAACTGCCTTCGTGTTTTGTAATCCATTGATACTGCCCGCTTTCAACTTACACACCTTGTGTAAGAGGCCTTTCCTAGTCCTCCTTAATCTTAGGTACCTTCCCCCTGAGATTCCACCCTCCTCCCCACTTATCCTGTATATATTTTATTCCTACATAATTGTTTGTTCTTTTCCCCATAAGACTGTGAGGTCTTTGAGAACAGGGACTTTTTTTTTTCCTTTTTTGTTATCTCTATCACATGAAACATATAATAGACAGTAAATTCTAGATGATTTGTTTGAATTTTAAACACTTAACAACTAGATCCCAACCATTTCTAGTGTTATTGTATATCTATTCCCCTTTAAGAGTTCTACAAGTCCCATCAAAAGTGGCATTTTTGCTGTTCTTTACACACAGTATTCAATCTCTTGTCTCCAGTGTCGTTGTTTGGGTTGTCCCTCATGCCTAGAATGCATCTACCTCAGAAAATCCTTCCCTTTAAGACTGATGAGTTTGCACAACCCTGTTTAGTTTCATTCATAGCTCCTGTAGCTTTAATGATCTGCTATGAGTCACACTTGGTGAAAGGGAGGTGGTACCCAAATGAAAAGACTTTAACGGACCCTGGTTATAGTAGAATTGTAGTTGTCCAAACTGGTTTGTTTTTTTTTCCAAAGATGCAAATGGTTGAGGAAGAGACAGGCTTATATTGACTTGATTTCCTTTCCGAGGTTGTTTCTACAGACATTTGAGGTTGGGGAGCACCCCAAAGTGAATCTGCAAGTGTGTCCCAAATAATCTTAGAGAGCTGGGCAAAGAGCTTGCAGCTTGCCCAAGGTAGCACCAGCACCACTAGTATCAGAGGGAGGACTGGATTTCAAAGCTCTATCAACTCAGTCAGCTGAGTCTCCAGGGTGGGAGGGGGAGGGCCAAAACCATTTCATAATAATATTAAGGTGTTTTCATTTCTAATACAGTAAGTATCTGTAGATGAAAGCCACATAAACAGGTTTTTCAAGTCCTTCATAATTAAGAGTATAAGGGGTCCATGGCCACCACACTAGGTCATGTTACCTTTCTCATAGAACCTAGGCCTACTGTTAACCTCTGAGGATTATAGGTTATGGTGTGTAGCTATTACTTTCCACATCACTCATCTTTTAGGGTTTTTGATCCTACAACATTCTCTTCCTTGTTTACTTTGGGGTCAAAACGCCCTCTTCATAAGGCCTGACACTGACTTCATTGCTCTTGTTTCCTCTCTCCTGAGATTGTTAACCATTGCTCCTCAAAGTTCTAGAACGGACTGAATATTCTCAGTTCTTGATTGGGATTAGCTCTTGACTGAATTCAGATAAGAGAAAGGAGGAAAAGGTCATTGGTTTGCCTCTTGATGCTCCTATTTAATTTCCCCATCAACAGAGATTTTAAACATCTCTATCCCAACGAGCTGCTAAGGGAACACCCCCAGACGTAAAAAGTTGCATTCCCTGTAAGGCTTGTGATCTTTAATTCATTTTTATAGTTCCTGTCTTAAAACTCAGCATGAGCAGTCTTTTACAAAGCAGCTTTGGCTGTTTATTGTCCCAAACATTACAAAGAACCTCATTATAAAATTGATTTTTCTTCTCAGGAAATACTGGGGGGTGGGGAATGGTTGCTTCAGATCCCTGTAATTTTAACCTTTCGACTTTGCCAGTGTTTCCCCAATTATCTGACTTTGTTGTTAGGGGAAGAAATTTCCAACTTAGTGCTTGCATCTGAGGAACCAGATTGCCATATGGTGTATAAAAATTCTATATCTTTACCAAGGGTGCCCCTACAGGAGGGAATTTGAGCTGAGGACAGGCTAGGATTCCTCCTTGTACTCTGTAGATAGGTTACCTTGTCAGTTTGTCCAGGGTGGCTGAAGGCAAAATTTCAGGTTCTGTGCTCCATGCAGGCCTTTTGCCAATTAAACTCCCATGTTTTTTTTCCTAAGTATATTTTGGTAGCAGAGACTTTGAGCTTTGTGCACTGTAGTTGGAGGCTGAATAGGGACACAAATGAGATAAGTCTTTTGCTTCATTCTGAGTGCTTGGAGGTCTCTTTGCCCTGAAAGGCCATTTTTAAATATGGGACAGACAGGTGGGGTGAGGGAATCCCCAGACTCAACATACTTACTTGTGAACAAAGCTGAGCCTTCTCCCACTCATCTTACAGGCGTTTGACTTTTAAAGGTCACAAGCGGTCAGGAGGTGGCCTTGGGAAGCAATCCACTCCTAACTCCAAGAAGCTTTGACATTCTCCCTAGGGCTGCAGATAATTTGAGACAGGATACTGAAACTGGGGTTCACCCCCCTCCCCAAGGATCTTGTTCTACTTTTTTTGAAGGAAAAAATCTCCTTAGCCAATTGAGATTGACCACAAGAAGATGGTGCTGTTTAAGCTGCTGGTCTGTCACTTAAATACAGAAAGCTTTTCCTCCTCCTCTGGAAGTATCAGAAGCCCCCAAATATCCAAGGAGTTCCAGGATTGGAAGCTCCTGCTGTAGTTGGGGCAGATGACAGGAAGCACAAATGCTGAACAGTTCCATTGGTGGGTCAGGAGGATGGGAGTAATTTGTCTGCAGAAGGAATACTACTTGTCTCTTAACCATGTGGACAGGTAGTCATTTTCCAGTTTTTCTACTCTTGAGCACACTATTGTGTGTACTGTACTATTGGAAATGTCTTTTGCCATAGTAACAGTTGGGGGCAAACTTGCTATTGCAATTAGATAAATGGTAGGTAAATTTTTGATCAACATACTGCTAATTAAATTGCATATTTAGAAAATCCTGAGGCCTGGGCACACAATCTAGAAGTGACTGTGACCCAGCCTTTGCCAGGTCCTTGCTAATGTGTGTTGCCTTTTTATCCTGACTGTGTTTTCTTTTCTTCTAGTGTGAGTGACTGCCCCCTGTTATGTTGATGCTGGTCTGCCATGCTAGCCTGTCTGCCTGGGCCAACTGACCTGTCCTTTCAGCTTCTCTCTCACACGCAGATGAACACTGGACTTCAGAAATGTAAGTTGTGTGGGCAGAACTAGACGGGATTCCTTGTTCAGGATTGGAGCAGAACCGACAGCCAAATCTCCCCCACATATTTAACCTGGCTTGTTGATGATGATGAGGAAACAGCTGCCTAATCATATGCTAGCAGCAACGGGGACACCCTGTAGATTTCAGTGAGATCCACTGGGATGGAAAAATTTCCAGACCTTATTCCCTTTGCCACTTTCCGTGGTGGATGCTTTTATGGGACATCTGGCTGATAAAATGGATAGAATGCCTGGCATGAGTCAGGAATATTCAATTTCCTGAGTTCAAATCTGGCCTCAGACACTTACTGATGTGTGACCCTGGGCAAGTTACTTAACCCTGCTTGCCTCCATTTACTCATCTGTAAAATGAACTGGAGAGGGAAATGGTAAACCACTCCAGTATCTTTGCCAAGAAAAATCCCAAATGGGGCCACAAAGAATCAGACAACTGAACAACAACATGGTGGATGCTTTGTTTGGGGGTGAGGGAATGACCCCAGAGAAAAACTTCACTCTGTCCTCCATTGTGTCAAGTTGCAGAAGCAGAGTGTGCACATCAGGTGCCTGTAGATACCCCTCGTGCTGTTGGCTTGTGCAGATGCTGATTCAGTAATTCTTTTCTTGACCTTGCTCTGTATGTGTTGGGGGTTAGAGCCATGCAGACTTGGAAAGCAGAATGACCCTTATATGGACAGAGATTTGGGAGCTGCCTCCCTGAGACAGCGGAGGGGTGTTTTTGCTCTAAACCCCTGGTTATCCTGCTTTTTCACTTGGACACTCATATAAGAGCCCTGTCCAGGGCTAACAGGCCACCGATACTGGGCCTTGTGACTCCAAGGGGCAGTACCTGAGTTTTGTCTGCTTGAGGACAGTGCTGGGCTGCTCCAAGGGAGAGGACTTGGAGCAGGAAGGAATCATAGAGCCTTAGACTGGAAAGGAATCAAGGGGCTTCCACACAAGTTTATTCATGTAACCTTTGAATAAAGACCTAGTGGGGTTTTATTGCTCACCCACATAGCCCATCTCAGTTGTGGATATCTCTTACTGTTATTTATTCTTTGTATCCTAAAGGATCAGCTTTGTCTGTGCCAGGCTGTGCGAAAACTCTCCAGTTCTCTGTGAGCTTTGTCAGAGGTACCTTTCCTCTTCCAGAAACAAATTAAATTGGTCCCAGGCCAGCCAGCTGCTGGATAATCACAATGCAGAGTCTGTGTGTGGTTAATGAAATTAACTCTGTTCCATGGTGGGACTGAAGGTACAGGTCTTCATTTTGTAGTTTTGTGACACAGTGAAGCAAGGTTTGGCACCCCCAACCTGTTTCCTTACACAGCGGTAGTTAAATGGTAGAAGGCTCTTGATCTCTATCATCCCTGCCTGAAAGGGCATCTTACCCACAAGGGAAGCCCTCCAAGGAGAAAGAGCCCACTGCCTTGTGTTGGGCAGCCTGTTTCTCTTTTGGACACTCAGATGAGTAGAAAGTTTCTCCTGACATTAAGGCCAAATTTACTTCCTTTAATTGTTTCTAGCACAGCCCTTTACGGCCAAATAGGATTTTCATGGGACCTGGGCCTCCAGCTCTCTCACTGTCCTGATTGTCCTCCAGCCTCTCAATGCCTTCATACTACAATTCCCAAAATGCTACACCTCACGCAGGAAAGGGACCGTCCCTTCATTTTTCCTGGAACCTGTGCCATTCTTCATGCATCTCAAGATTTCATTTCTGTCCTTGATTACTGCATCCTACTGCCCCCTGAGTTCAACTCCTAAAAATCTCCTGGTCTCTGACAATCTGCTATGTTTCCCTAACCTTGTTATTATGGAATTTTTCCTCAGTATCCTTCCCTTTTCCCCTCCCAGGGGGCCATCCAATAGAAAGACCCAAAAAAAGAGGAAAAAGATAAAAAAAAATCAGCATTACCTGATCATTACACTGAAAAAGTCTGGAAGTGGGAGCCACATACAACACTGTGTCCCCCTCTCCGCTTCTTGTTTACTTTGTCGTAGACATTGGGTGTGTTTTCCTGCTTTTTCTTGCTCGTCTCTGCATTAGCTCATGTAGCTCTGCCTGCCCTTCTCCGTGTTTGTCACACTTGTCCTTTCTTACGGCGCAGTGATGTCCTCTCATGTCCACAGGCCACAGTTTGTAGCCTTCCTCAGCTGAAGGACATTTACCTGGTTTCTGCTTCTTTGCTTTCACGAAAAGTACTCCTAAAAGTAGGCTGGTGTCTATGAGTTTTCTTGTTATCAACGGCTTCTTTGAATGTTAAGCCCATTAATGGAGTCTCTGGGTCAAAGGGGATGGCTGTCCCAGCTTCTTTGCATTATTCCATATTGTTTACGGTTCTTTTTTAACCTGCATCAGGTGTTACATTTCCCCTCTTTGAATTCTGTCGGACCCTTGTGCTACCGTGGTACAGGTTTTGGATCCTGACTCTGCTGTTAGCTGTCCCTTAGCTTTGTGTCTCATTTGTTGAGGCTTATTTATGCCTTGATCATCCAAGTCACTGATAAAAAATCTTACCACACGCGGGGTCTTCAGCTGGATTGACGTTGAGCCCTCGGACAGCTGTAATTCCCTTCGACCTGTTCCAAATCCACTTAGTTGTGTTATCGTGTAGTCCACTTTTCCCCATCTTTTACACAAAGTTTATATAAGACATGTAAAAATGCTGTGCTAAAATCTGAGTTTTGTGCATGAAATCCTCCTGATCCTCTGGCTCACTGACCTTTTCAAAAATCAATAAGGCTCCATTTGGCCAGAGTAACCCTTTTTACGTAATTACCACTTCTTTTTCAAGGGGGAGGGAATAGATCCCACAGTTAGTGAGTGTCTGGATGTTTAGTGACCATCTAGCATGAACGATCCTTTCTAGATTTTGCCCGGAATCGAAGTATGTTCACTGATGTTTACAGACACTGCTCTTTTTTTCTTTTTGGAAAATCAAGACACTTGCCCTTCTCCAGGCCTGCAGGGCAACCAACCACTCTTGGGTTTCCTGAGAGCTTTAAAATCTTTCCCCCAAAATTTACAGTATATTTCAGAGAATTCCTGCTTTTTTCTCCTCTATCACATAATCAAGGAGTGGATAATCACTTGGCCCCAGTGTGTTCGTCATTCTCTACACCGGATGTCTGTTCCTCCCTGTTCATGAAAATCAGATCTAGTCTATATTTTGCACTTGTGTGATTTCTCCATTTTTGAAGGACAAAATTCTTAATCTGTCAGGTCAGTCTTGTGATGTTTCCCTAACTCTTTAATTTCTACTTTCTGTTTAGGTGGTCTGGAATATCCTTTTGACAAAAATGTTTTCTTTGTATCCCTTCACTGATTGGCACCTAAGCAGTCTTCCATCATGCTCTGTCCCTCCTCCCTGTTTCCTGGATTTTCCGGTGTTGAGTATACTGTCACATTGTTGCACTCTCCCACTTTGTTTATCCATCCTTTCTTCTGAAAACATTACCCTTCCAGAGCTATATGTCAGTATTGGGTTTTATCCTACCAAGTCTCAGTGATACTTAGGAGGCCAAACTTTCCTCCTTGTATTGTACCATCAGGTCCTCTTCCCTGTTTAAACTTGAACATTTAAAATGCTGACATTTGAAATCGTGGGCTTTACTTCTTATTACTTCTTTGGATTTTGTCTCCTGTGACCTTTCTTTTATTATAGCTACTCTCTATAGTATCTGGCTTTGGAGATGTACATAGATAGGCAGCCTTCTTTCTTTCTTTCTACCTTAATGCTGGTCTGTTCCTCCCCACATTAGATTTGCAAGATGCCAGGCAACCACATTCTTATCAGCCTTTGTGACGATAAGGAGTATGTCATCTTTAAGCTGAGTTCCAGAAGTTTAAATCCTTTCCTCAAAATCTAGGTTCTTAACCAGCTGTTCATTTCTCCCACTAATTTTTCTCTTGTGTATCCCTTCATTTCAGTGGCCATCAGTGAGTAATATGTAACCTATTCTCCGCCCCTGCCCATGGTATTTCATTTTCCCAGTTACATGCAGAGATAGTTTTCACCATTTCATTTTGCAAGATTTTGAGTTCCCTTTTTTTCTCTCTCTCCTTCCCCCAGATGGAATGCCTCTAATATAGGCTGTATACGTTTAATCATATTAAGCATGTTTCCACATTAGTTGTGTTGTGAAAGAAGAGCCAGAACAAAAGTGAAAAACTATGAGAAGGAAAAAACAAGCCACAGAAAGAGAGAGAGGACAATAGTCTGCTTCTGTCTGCATTCAGACTCCGTAGTTCTTTCTCTGGATGTGGACAGCATTTGGCATCATGGGTCCCTTAGAATTGTCTTAGATCATTGCCATTGGTGAGAAAAGCTAAGGTCTATCAAAGTTGGTGATTCAATAATGTTGCTGTTACTAGGTACAGTGTTCTGGTTCTGCTCACTTCCTGTTCATGTAAGTCTTTCCAAGGTTTTTCTGAAATCCACCTGCTCATTATTTCTTACACAAAAATATTATTCCATTACATTCATATACCACAACTTGTTCAGCCATTCCCTAATTGATGGACATCCCCTCAATTTCCAGTTCTTTGCCACCACAAAAAGAACTTCTATAAATATTTTTGTACATGTAAATCCTTTTGCCTTTTTTATGATCTCTTTGGGATACAGACCTAGTGAGTGGTACTCCGCTGGATCGGAGGGTATGCACAGTTGGCCCTTTGGGCATAATTCCAAATTGTTCCCTAGAATGATTGGATCAGTTCACAACTTCACCAACAATTCATTAATGTTCCAATTTTCCCAGTTTTTCTCCAACATTTGTCTTTTTTTTTTGTCATATTAGCCAATCTGATGGGTATGAGGTGGTACCTCAGAGTTGTTTTAATTTACATTTCTCTAATCAGTAGTGATTTTAGAGCATTTTTTCATGACTATAGATAGGTAACTTATGTTTCTGTGGTTTTCAGTTTATTGCTGAGACTTTAAAACTGTTGGCAACATTTTTAGGTTCCTTTGGGCAATACATCTCAGTCCATGAGTCACCAGGAGACAGTTGTCATCCATTCTGAGAAGCATGAGAATATTCTCTTTTCTGTCTTAGATAAATGTCTTGGGATGAGACTATTACTGACCAGGTAGACAGCTGTTTACCTCAGGGGAGGGGTTGATGTAGGCAAGGAGCAGGGCCAGGACCCCCGTCGTCTTTTCTCTTCTTCCTCTTTCTGGGTGGTCTCTCACATGACAGCTTCTCTGAGGACTGAAAAATTGGCTAGAAGACACACAACCCATTTCTCCTTATGGTACAACTTTTCTTTTTCTCCCCTTCCTCCTCTGTAGAATATTCTTCCACTCTCCAGCCACCTGACAAAGATCAAGTCTGCCCTCTTCCAGCTTGGATCTCTTTTTTCACCATTGATTTCCCCCTTTTCTTTCCTTTAGGAGCACCCATTGTTCTTAACAACCTTCATTGTGGAGGCCATTCCTGGAATCCCTTCACCATTGACGGAGAAACCAGTTTACTGTTGAAAGGAAGAGAGTCTCTTGGCTGGGTCAGAAATAGAAACATTCCACAGTTCTAGAGAGTTTGATTTCCAGGTGTGAGGTCTGAGCTCATTATCTCCCCCAAGCCCTGCATTGTGCTTTTTATTTCTGTTTAGTGACTTTGCAGAGGTCACAGAGAGCCAGGATTTGAACCAACTCCTGGGCTCCCGATTCAGCATGATTTTACTGTGCCATAGTGCAGCAAATTAAGCTCCTGCAAAACTTGTCCTGCTCTCTCTCTGTACTGATGGAGATTTCTGGCCTTGCTTTATTGGTACTTGTGAGTTTTTTCCCCTCTCCCCAGAGCAGCTTGTTAATCACTTGTCAGACCCGTCTCATTTCCTTTCCTAAGTTCCAGCAGCTCCACAGCTGCCTTCCTTGCCCACTCAAACCAGTCACTTGTCTGTTTCACCATCATTCCCCACCCACCAGCCTACTCTGCCCACTTGTGTAGTTAACCTGCTGATTTATTCTCCTTACCTTGTCTTTTTTTTTTTTTTTGCAAGGGGGAGGGCAGGGCAATTGGGGTTAAGTGACTTGCCCAAGGTCACACCTAGTAAGTGTTAGTATCTGAGATTAGATCTGAACTCAGATCCTCCTAATTCCTAGGCCAGTGCTCTTTTCACTGCACCACCTAGCTGCCCCTCTGTACAGTTTGCTTACTCAAGTCCTCTCCTCCCTGCCTCATAGCTTTATAACTCTTAATCCTTGTGCCTACTTCCTTGGCTTCCAAGTTGGAGATAGGCCAGATGGCAGTCTCTTCTCTGACCTTTCTTTAGACCCTCTAGCAGGTTCCTTCTAGCCTTTACTTCCCCCATCACTATCACTTTGGTTATTCAAGTCTTCTTAAAAGACATTTGATAATGAAGAGAAAATTTCTAGCTTCTCCATCTTCCTCTCCCCCCCAAAAAATCTCTTTATATCTTAAGATTTAAAAATAACAGTGCTACCTGTGTGGTGGGGTACCTATCCTTCCCTCTGCTCTTTCTCTTTTCTATGTGATGGTATGAGGATAGCCAGCTACTGGTTTTACTCCTGTCTTTTTTTAGCGGGTTCCCCTGCCCCCAGACCAAAGTTCTCCCTCTCCTCCAAAGTGCTAGACTGTATGAGACTCAGACCTTCGCCATGGTTTAGCTGTGCTGTCGAGGCAGCGTTTGGGGCCCAGAGTTCTTGGAGCATCTTTGCCAACTGGCCTGTGGCTGTGAGCCTGTTTCCTTATGTCAGATGATCCCTAAATTTGTTTTCAGTTCTTGTACCCTCTAACTGAACACCTTTATCTCACTCCAGTCAAGCACCTTATGTTATCTCATTTCAGTTTCACAAAATCTTGGTGCCATAGGTAATGGAGGTTGACATTGTCTCTGTTGTATAGACGAATAAATGGGCTTCCCCTAAGTCAAGTCGCTGGCCCAGAGGCCCCCAGCTGCTGTGTAGAGGTGGGGTTCAGATTCAGGTCACTAGATGTTTTAGTCTAGTCCTTTTGAGCCAGATCATACTGTCTGCCTTTGAACAAAGACTACAGTTCACGATAGATCGGCAGTCCTAGAAGGATTCACTAGTTTAATGTCATAGAGGTGCCTGCTATGTACCTTGTACTTGTCTCGGCCCCAGATACTGTCCTAGATGCTGTTATGACTCCAGTGTCTTGTGGCCAAAGAATTAGTGAACGTTTTTTAATAAACAGCTGCCTTTTTCTTTCTTTTCCGTGCATAGTAGGAAATGACCTTATCAGCCAGCATTGTCTCATAACCCAACAAAGTGTACTGTTAATGGCAGAAATAAGACTTGAGAACTCTTCGTCCCAGGTGTGGTTTTCTTTGAACAAATCTGTTCTTCTGTAGTGGCTTTTACTGGAACCATAAGCAGCAACAGCTTGTCAAACTGTGGTTTCTATCAGGTTGGTTTTGAAATTCCCCCCTCCTGGCCATTGGCAAGAGGCTTGAGTTAGACCACGTAACGCCTGACCGCTTTGTCACCTTGAGCCGCCTTTACCCCTCTGCTCACTCCCACGGTTGTCACAGGCACACCAGCGACTGGAATCAGAGAATCCCCAAATTGACTTCATTTGAGACATTGAGTTTTGGTTTCTAGATGCAGCCTCGTTATTCTCTCTCCTATTTAACCCTCTCCTGTTGTCCCTCATTGCTGATTGTAACTTACACTGGCTGGTAGCTGCTGAATTTTTTTTTTCTTTTAAAATTTTTTTGGGGCAGCTAGGTGGCTCAATGAATGGAGTACCGGCCCTGGAGTCAGGAGGACCTGAGTTCAAATGTGACCTCAGACACTTAACACTTACTAGCCATGTGACCTTGGGCAAGTCACTTAACCCCAATTGCCTTGCCTTTCCCCTCCAAAAATAAATAAACGAACATTCATTTTGAACTTAAATTCAAAAGGACTGAGAGAGGATTCAGTATAAAACCATGAATTTCCATTTCAAAATGTTTACTTTTTTTTGAAAAAGTGTTTTCTAAGTCTGTATAAAGCACCTTATCTTACCATTTGGCTGTCCTCTTGGTGAGACCCCAGAAGCAATGACAAGGTTAGAAATGCCTTCGGCAGAGGCAAGAGAGGCAACTAGAAGGGTCTCCAAAGTCACACCCAAATAAATTCAGGGTGCCTACTGGTGGGAGGTTTAGCTTCGGCCCCCCCTCTTCCAGAGGAAGAGATAGAACTCTGGATTTGGGAGATTCAGTTTTGGCACAGCTTTTTTCAGATTCCATACCATCCCCCTTTTTCCTCTGCAATGAGACACAAGTAAAGCCCAGTAATTTCTTTAACTCCAGGAAAAGCAGTATTTAATATACTGAAAGTCAAAAGACCTAATTCTGAAGCTCCTAGTGACCTCATTCCTCTTAGAGTAGGCTGCCTGCCCATGAGTCCATAGGCCACCTCCCTCCCCCACTTCTTTCCTTCTTTCTCTGTCCCTCCCTCCATTTTCTTTCTTCATCACACTCTTCCCTCCCCCCCCCACTACAGACAGAAAGAGAAAAGCAAAAGTCTCTCTTTCTTGCCAACACCATACACCTTTTCCCAGAGATAAGAGATCCCAGTTCAGTTAAATTTGATTGACAGAGTATCCTGGTGACTTAATTGAATGTATTGAAAATTAGTTTGCTATGGAAAGTTCTTCCCTGAATTGGCCAGCGTGTCCCCTGTTCAGGTGACCTCATATGCCTGGTGTTCTTGGGAACTACTAAGCCTGTTCTGCAATAACCTTGGAAGAAACCACAGTAGCAGTTCCTGGCAAAGAAGGACTTTGCTCATGTGTTGTGCACTTAGGCAGGTTACGTTATCAAGATTGGCTTCTGATATCTGGCCTAAGGTAGATTCCTTAAGACAGAAGCTGTAGCTTCTTTTTGGTCTAGTGAACTCAACTTGGACTTGTGGCTCTGGGCTTCAGCTCTCAGACCAGTCTTCCTCTCCTTGCCCCTGCCCTCAACTCTTTTAATTTTCTATTGGTGTCTGACCCCCCTCTCCCCCCACTGCTGATGAAATCAGTGGAGGAGCTGAGGCTGGAGAAAAGGATCCATGTGTGTAATTGTTGCCCTCTCCAGGACCAGGTTTCTCTGAGACAGGCCAACAGAAGAAGTTAATGAGCATGGAGCTAACTGGGAGCAAAGCAGCTCTTGCCCCTGCAGATTGTAGGTCCCCTCAGGATGAGACAGAGCACAGTAGCGCTCCTGGAACGGAGGGGCCATTAGCAGTTAAAGCATTGCTGTTTCCACTGAGTCTGTGCCATGGTGCTTATAGGTGTACAGAACCCAGGTGGCAGAGCCACTGACTTCCCATTTTCTGCAGGAGGCTACGCTACTTGATACATATGGTTAGGTTCCTTTACCTCTTGAGAGCCCCATTCCCCTGTACAATTTTTTTCAATTTTAGCACATACAGCCCCTTTTCCAAAATTTGTGAAACCAACAAATACTTAATTGAACACTTGCTTTTGGCATGGCTCTGGGCTTATTTCTAAAGCTCCATGCCTTCCCCCCCCTCCGTCTCCTGTGCCTACCATTGGGAATTCTGCTTGAAACCCAGCCTTCTTTCCTGTCCTTGTACCTAACTCCCCATTTGGAAAGAGTGCAGTTTTTGAGCTGATTCTGCCAGTTAGGTATTAGAAGGAAGAGGGAAGTTTCTCAAAGTTTCCACCCAGTTCTGGAGCCCAGTGTGTTCAGGTTAACTTGTAGCCCTACAGTGGGCTTCTGTTGTTTGAGGCTAGGCTACCTGGGGTGAGCTGGGTTGAGGTCCACTCTAAGGCCATTCCACTGTCTAATCATTTGTTGAGCAGCGATTGAGCACTTCTTCCTTCCATTGGGCTATCCCACAGACTACATGATACTGAGGCTCACTCTCGAAGAGAGGGCACTGGGCCTGAGCAGCCCACAGGCTGCCATCTCTAGAGACTCCAGCCCTGGGGTGTTCTTCCCAGAGCCCTGCTCCCTCCCAGTCCCTTCCCTGTGGGAGGCAGTAGGAGATGAGAGAGAATGTTAAAGTGAAGGAAACCCTTTGAGCAGATGTTGCTGTTTTTCCACAGGAAGAAAAATTGTGTTTTTTCTGTTTTGTAAAAATGACAGCTAATGAGGGCTCAGTTTGACCAAGACTATTTATTAGAGGATTCTCTTTTGAGATATGAACCCCTCCCCCTTCTCTCTGTTTCCTTGTCTATCCCACTGGCGTAGAGAAGCTTTTGTCCAGGCAATGGGCACCCCAGACAAGCCTCTGAGAGTGGATGGGAGGAGAAGTGAAGCCTTCCTGCTTGTAGAAGTGCCCCACAGCGCCCTCCCAAGACTTCCACTCCATCCTTTTGTAGAAATGTGAACAGCTTGTGAGAGCTTCACTGAACGGTGGCTGCCTCCCTTCAGGAGGCTCCTCCATCAGGAGCCCCAGTGTAGATGTGGACAGGTCACCTCACCCGACCTTTGTGGCTTACTTCTGAGTCAGGCTGTAGAACATGGGAATGTTTCCTTTGTATTTGTTCCTGCAAGAGGTTGTTAGCATGTCGTTCTGTGTAGAGCCCAGTCTTGCTCAAAAGCCCTGCACAGGAATTTGTGTGGTCTGACATGCCTTGGGACAGTCTCGCGGTATGGGAAATCCTCTCTTAATTCTTGCTTTGGGTGGCCTGCTCTCTTCAGGCCTCGCACAGGGCTCTGAGGTGGGCAGAAGCCAGAGGGGCGGGTTTGGTTGCCTTGGCATTGATGAGCTCCTCTCTTCTTCCATCCTTTCCCTGTCCTGTCCCACTCTCTCCTTCCCTGCCTCCCCACTCCCCCTTTTTCTCTCTCACTGTCTACAGGGGACACTACACAGAAAATGAGAACTCCTCACTACCCCACCCCAGCCGAATTGGATGCGTATGCTAAGAAGGTCGCCAACAACCCACTGACTATAAAAATCTTCCCCAACAGCGTGAAGGTTCCCCAGCGGAAACACATTCGTCGTACTGTGAACGGACTTGACACATCGACCCAGCGCTACAGCCCTTACCCAGCCCAAGCCACCGCCAAGGCCGGTCTGCTCGCCATCGTCAAAGTGCCAGCCAAAAGCATCGTCAAAGACTTTGACGGCTCCCGTGCCCGGCTGCTCCCAGAGGCCATCATGAACCCCCCGTCAGCCCCGTATGCCGCACCTAGCACTTTAACCCATCCCCAGGCCCAGGCCCTGGCCCGCCAGCAGGCCCTACAACATGCACAGACTCTGGCTCATGGCCCACCCCAAACGCTGCCACACCCTCAGGGTATCCCACAGTCCCAGGCACTGTCCCATTCCCAGAGCCTCCAGAAGGGCCTGGGCCACCCTCAGCCTCTCGCCCAGTCCCAGGGTCTGGCCCACCCCCCAACCATGGCTCACCAGGGCCTGCAACACCCCCCCAACCCTTTGCTGCAGCCAGGTTTGCATGGAGGCCGGAAGATGCCAGACGCAGACGCCCCACCGAATGTGACCGTGTCTACCTCAACCATTCCCCTCTCCATGGCAGCCACTCTGCAGCAGACCCAGCCCCCGGACCTGAGCAGCATCGTACACCAGATCAACCAGTTTTGCCAGACGAGGGCAGGCATCAGCACTACCTCAGTGTGTGAGGGGCAGATTGCCAACCCCAGCCCCATCAGCCGCAGCTTGCTTATTAATGCAAGCACTCGAGTGTCGACCCACAGTGTCCCTACTCCAATGCCTTCCTGTGTGGTCAACCCTGGGGAGCACACTGTTGCCACAGCAATGCCCACCACTGGTGCTGTCAACCTGCCTATGGTGGGGATCAACCGAGCAGCAGTCGGCTACCCCGGCGACCTCAAGCCAGTGGCCTGGAACCAGCACCAGCTGGCCCACTTGCAGCAAATGTGCAGTGAGGCTGGTGGCAGCTCTGCCAGTGGCCTGGCAAGCAAGCTTCCTTCGGGGCGAGAAATGGCAGGGCCAGGTTTTACGGGCAAGGCACCTACTTACCCACAAGAACTTTGCATGGGCCAGCCCTTCCACCTGAAACCACCCTTGGAGAAGCCAACCCCATCCCCACCTGTCAATGGCCCAGCAGCCCCTCTGGCCTACCCCAATGGGCATTATTTCCAACCCCTGTGGAACAACATTCTGCCCACACCCAACAGCGACAGCTCCGGCTCACAGGACCTTGCCATGCCCTTCCATGGTGGGCAGTCTACAGGCGTGCCTCTCGACTGTGCTGCTGCTGGGGCCCACTATCGTGCTGGTGCCCCGGCCAGCACAGTGCCCAGCCAGAACAACTTGATGCAAACCGTGGATTACCTAAGTGGGGACTTCCAGCCAGCCTGCTTCCGTGAGCAGAGCCTGGCTATGCTGAGCAAGGCCCACCGCCCCCCAGGCAGCCGGGCCCCTGAACCTACAGATAGTCGGAATCTTCATATTCAGCACCCTGGTTATAGATAGGTGCCATTGTTGTTGAGACGCAAAATACACACAACACACACACATAGGTTTAGTCTTAATTTTGAGTGAATTGTTTTTAACTTTCATAACTCCTTTGTGATTTAATTCACTACCCTGGGGAGGGCTGCTATTCCCTGACATTGTGGGCACCTTTGTCTTTCCCCTTCCTGCCCTCTGTCCACAGTGTCTGCTTTTCAGTTTTAGAATATCTTGGAACAGGATTTTTCTTGGTTTCGCCACCCACCTGCCATTGATTTCCCTCACACACCTTGGCATGTCCTGACTCTTCCCTCCAGGATGCACAGTAAGCTTGGCTCTCTTGTTTTAACCCCTGTCCTATCTCTTCTCTTTCCATTCTTGGCTTCCCTCCCCAACAACATCCTCCCCCCCACAAAAAAAATCAGCCCTGACTTAAGATAGCAGTGCCCCCTGAGGGAATGGTCATAGGACTACATGGGTTCCTTCAACCCAGAATTTCTGAGCTTGGCCTTTTTCTGCCTTTGAAATGAATTAGATTTCTCAGAGCCCACTTACTGGTAGCCCTCAGCTCAGCCCCTCAGAGAACTCCAGCCCCAACTCGTGATTCTGGTTTGACTTCAGTTCTCTGCCGGGATCTGTGGTGGGCTTATCACCACAGACGGGAGGTGTTCAAACACTGCCCGGTAAGGACCACAATTCCAAGACCTTCCAAAATCTCGTGTTACTAATATTTCTGTGCCTGGTGCCCTGTCCCTGTTCCTTCTCAAGAGCAATGGATGCAGAACACTCCTGGCAGAAGGCTTTGTGTTTCCTTCCCCAGCCTGCTATTCTGACTTCTCATACACCTCTTCCTCCCTGGGATGAAGGAGGATCCCACGGGAGTTGGGAGTTAAAAACAACCTCCCCCACCCCAGTTACAAAAAGTAAAATGCATTTGGTTCTTTGTCCACTGGCTAAGACTACTGCTCTACACTGTAAGTTTTAATGTAATATTTTGTATGAATGTAGTGTGGGTTTGAGTAGCATTGTGTGTGAGTGGCCCCGAGGGCACATCCACTCACTAGCCACCTCGTGTCATAGCCCCTCAGCTTAAAGAAGAAGGAAAAGAAACACAAACACAAAGCCTTAAGCTCTGAACTCTTTCTTTACCAAACATACAGGAGCATGGTTTTAGTATCTGGAGACCTACGGATTTCGAAAACGACCTTCCCCTGCCCATCCCCTTGTCACACACATACAGCACACACACACACACACACAGCACACACACACACACACACACACACACACACACTCACCTTTTGCGATCAAGTAGCTTCTAGTTTAAAGACTTTTAAATGTTTTCAGTCACTGAAAACGTAGATGACATTTCTTTGTAACAATTTACTTGCTTCCAGCCCACCCCAGCCCACCCCCTTTGAGTTGTAGTCACTAGTGGGTCTGTAATCGGTTTCCTTTTCCCTCCTATTTCTTTGCGAGTTTCTGATTTTAGCCGTGCCCAGCGCAGACCCTCTTCTCTGTCCTGTCCCTCCTTCCTCTCCTCCTGCATCTCGGGGTCAGTGTGAGCTGATGATGTCCTTATTTAAGATTGGAGGGTTTGGGTCTGCTGCCCACTGTTGTTTAGCAAGAAATTCCTTTAGTGAGCTGAAGAAATGTGACTGAAGACTGGTTTTTTAAATTATGTGTTGGCGAGTTGCCTTATATTTAAGAAAAGAAAAAAAGAAAAAAAATGCCTGATTGTGTTATGCCAAATGATGATAGCAACCTAAAGTCCTAATTTATTGTTTCTGATTGTTCTCCTGCAGTCTGTGTGGAAACTGGTAAAGGCCCTCAGGGCCCACAGAAGCACTGGAGGCTTGTCTTTTGCTATCTTTTCCAAGATGTCTCCCTTTCCTCCCATCTCTTCCTCCTTCCTCTTCTGCCCTCCCTTTCTCTCCTGCTGCCCATCTACCCCAAATTCTCTGTCGAAGCCAGGTTTCAGCGTCCCCTCCCTCTCCTATAATTTCCCTTAGGCAAGCAAGATCTTTCTAGAAGTTAAGTGAGAAACTTTGTCAACTCCCCCTTCTTCCTCTCCCTGCCAAAACAACAGTGACTCTCTCCAGGCTCACACCCATTTAAAGAAATCAGACTGGAACTGATCTCTTGGGCATTAAAGCCAAACCATCCAACTCAAGTCCTTTTCCTGGTGCAGGGATGCAGGGGGCTGAACCACTTGGCTCCTCCAATGTCTATGGATCATGTACTGTGAACCCCCTGGCCCCCTCCTCCAGCCCCTTTTTGGGGGATTGTTGAGAGAGCAGGCGAGTCTCTTCCCCTACCCCAACCCCACCAGCAATAAGGGTCCAACATGAGGCTGCCTCACACCCACCCTGCCCTGGCCCAGGGAGAAATGGGCTCTCCCCACCCATGTTCATAAACTGTAGCATTCTCTGCCTCCCTCCCCCAGCTGCCCCCTTCACCTGGGGCGATCTGTGGATGTGTTGGGGGGGTGATTTATTATGACTAGTAAAAATCTAGCCTTCTGACCTTGTCCTGTTTATTTAATGCTGTGAATGTTTGAGGTGGATTTTATTTTCTGATTAGAACACAGTTTCCAGTATGTCAGATTTGTAGCCAATTCAGGAAAAGCCCAGTCCACCACCTCTTTCCTTTTGGGGAGAGGAACTCAAATTTTCATCCTGTTATCTTGCCTCTTCCACACAAGATCCCTTTTTGCCCCACAACTACTGACAGCTCCAGGGAGCCACAGCCAGAACAGAGAGCAGTCCCCTGATGTGTTCTGCCCCCCATCTCCTACCCCCTGGCAGGGCTCTTAGGGTTTTGACTCACTGGGCTTCATTTAGGGGGGGCAATATATGACTGGCTGTTGTAGCAACCTCTGGTCAGCTTTGGGGTTCTTCAGGACAGGTGACTTTGTCACCCCTCAGCAGGCCTCCCAGAGGCTCTGTGGGGACGACCAGGCCTCTTGAGGTGGACCTTGTGACAGCTGCTGTAATCTCATGAAAACAAACCCCTTCTGGTTATATGAAGCTGCTTCTCATGTGCTACGGGTATAAACTAGAAAACCTTTTTTTTTTTTTTTAATTTGTCTGCAGGAAAATAAAAAAATAATAATAAAAAAAAAGAGCAAAGCCAAAAACATGTGTCAACCACCCCTTTGTGTTTTGTGTCCAGTGTCTGGTGGGCTCGGGCTGGGAGTTGGGGGAGGAGTGACTGTCAGGGGAGGGCCCCCTGCTGACTGAGGCCTCCCTGGGCTTGAGGTAAGAGGCAGGCACCTGTCAGTAACCATCAGGAATAATCGGCACCCAGAGACACAGAACATCCCGATCCCATCTCTGGTTCCTCATGCCACCCTTGGAGGTAAAGACGTAAAATGTACAAGTGCTTCCTGATCCTTGAGATAACATGATGGATCTTTTTGCTAGGAACTTTTTTGTTATTCTCATTTGACTGTTGGGGAAACTGAAGTATCAGTGCCCTTTAAATAGATTTACTGGTGCAGGGCCATATAGTGAGGACTTAGGACTCCTTATGTGTCTCCCTGGGAAGGACTCACACAGGGAGGAGGAAAATGTAGTGTATGCTCAAGTCCTAATTACCTGATTACTAGTGATGTTCATTAATTCCGATCCTGTTTTTTCTATAAAATAAAAAGTATTTTACATTTCAGAGTTGTGGAGACTAAATGAAACACTGTGAAAACTTAAAAGGGTCATGTAAATGCAGGAAGGTATTCAAATCGTAGATCTAGGGCTGAAAGAGCATCTTAGTCCAATTTATTTATCATCACAAGGGGAAAGCCAACCAGGAGAAATGAAAGGCCTTTAGTTTGAGGTGATGTGGCAGAGCTGAAGGTGAAAGCTTAATCCTCTGGGTTCCAGTTCATCAAATTCCCAATTCCAGGCCAGTCCTCAGAACCATCGGTGGTGTTGCTAGACTACTTTAAGCCAAGCACTGGGTTAATTTGAAGGCACAAAGGCTGTATGAGTAGCCTCTTGGCTACTGGTTTGGTAGGAAAATGCCCAAAGCTGGTTCTCCAAGTTGCCTCCTTACTACGTTGAGTGTGAGTGCTTTCCTCTTCTGAAAAGCAACAGATATGGCAGGGCCATTTTGTCCATCTCAACCCCAGGGAGTAGTGGGGGTAGCTGGAGGGTTAGTGCTCCCCCTGCCCCCGCATAC
Source organism: Pseudochirops corinnae (assembly GCA_028646515.1). NCBI lineage: Eukaryota > Metazoa > Chordata > Mammalia > Diprotodontia > Pseudocheiridae > Pseudochirops > Pseudochirops corinnae. The sequence continues at coordinate 28,924,669 of CM053586.1, forward strand.
AGAAATACCTTTCTTCCTGGTCCCTCAGCACCTGATGCCCTCCTCTCTAACACAGGACAGAGGAATGAATACACGAGTGTGGGAAGTCACAAACGCTGATGGGTGATACTGCCTTTTACATGTCAGGGATATTGGAGAGCTGGCCTCTGGGGCATAGCCTCACCTCTCTGCCCCTTGGCATTTCTCTAGAAAAGGACTGTTTTCTAGAAAAGGGAGGGGAGAACCATTAATCCGAACTTAAGCTTCCATCTTTCCCAAATTAAGTTGAGCTAAATGATTTCTGAGCTCCCTCCCAAGCTGTAACCTGCAGACGTGACAGATCCTGGCTACCCGCCTAGTCCCCAAGTGGCATGGACAGTGATGTTATTATTAAGCTGTGCCACCTTGGCCAAGTCACTTCTCTGGTCCTCAGCTTCCTAAATGAGAGAGACTGGGTGGGCTCCAAAGTACCTTCTTGCAGTAAATCCTATGGGATGTATAGACACCATCCACAAGTCTTTCTAGGCAGCTGGACAAAACTGAAGTTCCCCATTGTGGGTGGAGTAGGAAGAAACAGTGCCTGACCTGCTGGTTATTGATTGATCTGGCAGACCCCCTTCGATTTCACAAGGTGACCCTTCTGAATCTTCAGGTTTCCTCCCATAAAATCCAAGTATTAATCTTGCCTTATTTTACAGGGCATTTGGGAGAAACACTTCACAAACCTTAGAAAGTGCTAGAAAATTCGAGTAATTTTGAAGTTGAGGGATTCCTGCATTCCCCAGATGGTCCCCAGTCACTGGAGCCGGGCCCTGCCTTAGCTGCCGGCACTACTGCTGACCAGTCAGGTGGGGGCAGTACCAGGATAAAAGTTCCAAGTCTGCCCTCAACTTCTGGGGTCAACTTCCTCGTAGACTCCTGATCAATCCTATGAACCTCAGGCCCTGGCTTGGATTGTTTGGTTTTCTTCTAGAGCCTAAAGCACATCCAAACAGGACAAACCAAGGCCCGGACTTGGCAGCTACCAGCCCCCAAGATCTCAGGAATCAGTGGCAGTTGGAATAATCTTATTAATTGGTTGTTTTCCAAAGCCCTTTATTTGGGTTTCTTACCAGCCCTAGGGGGTTAGGTACTAGAGCTAGGGCACCCTGGACAGTTCATAGGCAAAAAGCCTCTGAACCCTTTTTCAGAATGATGTTTCTAAATGCCAAATACATAGGCCAGCAAAGAAAACCAATTATATTGAAATAAAGATGTGAGGGGGCGGCTAGGTGGCGCAGTGAATAGAGCACTGGCCCTGGAGTCCAGAGGACCTGAGTTCAAATCCAGCCTCAGACACTTAACACACAAACTAGCTGTGTGACCTGGGGCAAGTCACTTAACCCCAATTGCCCTCCAAAAAGCAAAAAAAAAAAGAGAAAGATGTGAATGGTCTTCCCCATGAAAGTTCATGGGCAGCCCTGGACTCCGGGTTAACTCCTAACTTGTTTCTGTCGCATTTTAGAGTTGCTACCTACCTAAATGGGTGCTTGAGGCCTCTGGCCATCCTGTAACTTTCCAAGCCTACTCCCTGACCACCAGTCCCCTCCATGGATGGCTGGCTCCCCTTTATTGGGAGATCAGCTTCTTGAGGGCAGACTGGCTCCACCCCAGCACACGTTAGTAAGCATTGTTTTTTCACACTCCCTAGCTACCATTTCACTTTGGCTCTTGGTGCATCAAGAATGCTGGGAATTAGGGGCGGCTAGGTGGCGCAGTGAATAGAGCACTGGCCCTGGAGTCAGGAGGACCTGAGTTCAAATCCAGCTTTAGTCACTTGACACAAAACTAGCCATGTGACCTTGGGCAAGTCACTTAACCCCAACTGCCCTACCTTCCCCCCTCCAAAAAGCAAAAAAATTCAAAAAAGAATGCTAGGAAATTTTATTAGCGGTCAGAAGATGTACGGCCAAGATAAAACCTTCCCGAATGTGAGAATTCGTCCTCCTCAGACTCCCAGCTTTCTTGTCATCCAAGGTCACACTCAAGGAACAAGAAAAAAGCCCAGCTTGGGGGGAGGGTGGCGAGCTTCCTTCTTCCACTGGACCACCAGAGGGGGCTCGCCGGAGTACTGAGGACAGCGGCTAGTGGCTACCTGTGGCCACCAGAGGGGGCTGCCGTCCCAATGCAGTGAAATCCAGAGCCCCGGCAGGAAGAAGACTGGACCTGAGAGCCAGGAACCCTATGTCTGAATTCTGTCTCCACCACTTACCGCAGGTGGGGTGTTAACCTGGCCTGTTCCTCATCACAGGAGGAGAACGGGCCAGAGCTTCTCAATACTCAGCCTCCCTGGGCACCTGAAGGGCCCCTCCCCCCATCAGAGGGTCATTATTCTTGTCCACTCCCCTTCTCAGGCAGCTTTGCAAAACCTCCCTGGGCCCTGGGCCAGCTAGGCCCTTCTCCCACACCCCACCCCCAAAGCAAGGCAGGGCGGGACAAAGTTAATAAATACAGAATCCAGAATTTATTACAAACCAGGGGCTCCCCCGCTGTGGCCCACTGGGCACCCAGGCAATAAATAGCCAGAGCGGGCATAGCTTTAGGGGATGGGGGAGGGGTGGAGTTAGAAACAAACTGACCGCCAGCCCCCCCTCGCCTCCCTATGGCTCTTGGGACGGGGGCCAAGCAGCTCGCCTTGCTCCCCAGTACAGTACGATGGGCAGTGGGGCCGAGGCAGCCAAGGACCCCCCAGGAAAGGAGACGGCTCATAGGATCATTTATTTCGAGCCCTTAAAGACCCCAGTGCCCGTTTCCCCCTCCCCATCCCCCAGAGGGATGAGAACTGGAGGAAAAAGCACCAATGAGAGGCACCTGAGAGGGGGTACATGGCAGGGGGGACACAGTGGGAGCCCAGTGGGCAGGGGAGAAGGGAAACCTGGCCTAGTGTGGTGATGGGGAAGGGTCAGGAGAGGGGGGCCTGCCCCCCTCCCCACACCCCTGCCTCCGGCAGCAGGGGCCCCCTGCCCAGCCCAGTCCTCAGCTCAGGATCTTCTTGGGCAGTTCGACGGAAGCACGGATGAAAACAGCATCATCACGCACATAGTTGCGCTTGCGGATGTCCTGGTGGGAGATGAACTTGGGATAGCCGAACCCCAGGGCACTCTCGTCCATGGAGCCCCTCCAGGTGCCCGGCTTCTGGAAATTCTTCCAGTGGGGGTCCGGGTGGAAGGTCTCCGTGACATGCTGGGGCTTGGTGACTGTTGGGTCGCTCTGGTCCAGCAGGGAGAAGGTGACCCGTCGAGCAAAGGGCCATTCCAGCAGGTTGTCAAAGGCGCCAGGCAGCACCCGGATGTACAGCGACAGATGGGTCCCCTCCCCGCTGCCATTGCCATTGAGGAAGGCCGATACCTGGAGCTTATAGCCATACTTGTGGGTGTAGAAGGCCGGGCTGAAGCATTCGTGGTTGGAGCGGGCCTTGGCTTCCTGAAGGCGGCGCCCGTAGCCGCCAATCTTCCAGATCAGGACGCCATCACAGCCCACAGACAGCTCCTCCACATCCCTCCGCAGCTCCTGAAGCTCCTGCCGCTGCCGACTCACCAGGGCACACATCATGGCCAGGTGGGGCTTCACACTCTCCTCCATGTGGCGGCCCATCGCCAGCTTGGGGCACTGTGGACATCAAGAGGGAGGGTAGGGTACCGAGGTGGCCCAGGGTTGAGAGCTGGGTAGGATGAGGGAGCAGCAGGCAAGGGAGGGAAGGAGAAGCCAGCCTGGCCAGACACAGGACACAACCAGAACCGGAAGAAGGCAGGAGCGCGGGCAGGGGTGCCTTTGGGCATCCATGCTGCCAAGATCCATCTAGTCCAGTCCCCTCAGTCTGCAGATGAGGAAAGTGGAGCCCAGCTCACACAGCTCCTGAGGAGCCCAACACCCCCCACACTGGGGAAAGCTGCAGTCCTGAGGCTAAGACCACTTACCCGGTGTTTGCAGCCTGCGTCTTTGAACGGACACAGAACGGGGGCCGAGCCGCAGCTTTCTTTCAGATGATTAGGCAAGTCCTCTCTAGGAATGCTCCCCATTCCACACTGGTTGGGGCACGGGACAGGATAGCGGGGGCACTGGTGCTGGTGGTTCTGGGGTGGAGAGGGACAGAGCTGTGAGGGACTCCTGGAATCCCAGAACTGGGGGGGCAGGATTTGGAATCAGCCCACCTGGGGTTCAGACCTCACCTCTGCCAGCTTCACCTTGGGCAAATGACTTGCCCCTTCCTGGGCTCCCAGACTCACATCAAATGAAAAGGGTGAACTAGATACTCTGTGAAGTCCCAACCAAATCTGGATGTAGATGTGACCTCAGAGGGCTCATCCAGACCCACCCCCTCAGTCTTATAGACAAAATGGAAGAACTGAGCCAAGGGTCCGAGAGCCGAGTTGGTCCGTCAGTCCTGGTTCTTTCCATGTCTGCTCCCTTGGCGCCCTACCACCTAGCCCCTCCTCAGTGGGGCTCAGGAAGGGGACTCACGTGGAGGACGGCTCACCTGGATAGTATCAAAGACAAACTCCTTGGTGCAGTAGGCACAAGGCTGGGTCCGCTTGGGACACTCTGCTATCATGTGTTGCCCCAGCAGCCTCCGCATCATTCGGGCCCCACACTTGTTCTCACAGTACACGCTCTCCTGTGGGCAGACGCCCTCGTGGCTCTAAGGCCAGGGAGGAAAAGAGGGAGAGCCACCTTAGCTTAGGCTCCAGGATCCAGCGAGATCCTCTGTGCCCAGTCTCAGCCCCCAGAACCTTTATCCTTGGCAACTCCACAGTCCAGACGCCCACTCCTAGGAGGTTCTTGGGCCATCATAAAGGCCCCCACCCTCAGGCTCCCTTTCCCCTGTCCACACCGAATTGCCCAGGCCAACAATGTTTGTTGGCCCACTGACCTAAAGGCTACCCTGTCTCCCAGCCCCTCAGGCCCTCCCTGGATGCCAGGCTGTCTCTGCCCTCTCCTGGTCTCAGACCACAAGCTTCCCACAGACTTCAGTCCAGTCAGTCCCCCACATACCTCATAGGCTTCCCCTGTAAAGTCAATGCCACAGAAGTCACACTTGAGCCTCCTCTTGGGGCATTCATGCTGAAGGTGGGTAGGCAAGTCCCTCCGGCTCAGCTTGGCACTGCACCGGTTGGGGCAAGAGACCACGTTATACCCGCAGGAGCTCAGATGGACCTACAGAGGACGGGACAGTCACGATGGGCTCATCCCCTGGGGCTCTTCCAGCCAGAACCTGGGCATCTCCCTCTACTTCTCCTGAGGGCCAGGGGGCTGCCCTTACCTGCAGGTGGCGCAAGGCTCCAGTCCAGCGGCAGCCCTCCTCACTGTGGATACAGCGGATGGCTAGACTGAACACCTGAATTTCCAGTTCTGGATCTGGGTAGATCTGGGAGGGGAGACAAAAATTAAGGACCTCCTCCGACTGCAAGAGGAAGCCTGGGGAGGCCTAAAACCCTGTCCTGGCTTTGGCACCAACTCACTCTGGGACTTGGAACAAGGCACTAAACTTCCCTGGGCCTCAGCTTCCCCTTGTGCTAAGTGTGGCCAAGGCTCCTGGCCTATGCTACACTTCTGATTCCTGTCTACTCATTTCACGAATCAAGATTCTGTGCTTTCTCCTCCTCCCCCCACCATTCCAGGCCCAGGGACAGGCAGAGATGGCTAGTCCTACCCAGCTAGGCTCCAGGGTCCAGGATCCACCCCCTCTGCCTTCCTCCCAGCTCCTCCTCCAGTCCCAAAGCCTGAGCCTGGAGTGGGGGAGGGTCCCTGCTCTAGGTCCAAGACTGGCTCCCAGCCCAGCCCCTAGGACAGAGGGCGGGAAGGCAGCTTCCTGTGGGCACAGAGCTGTCTCTGTGAGCCTTGGAACACCCCCCCAACCACACACACACAGGGCAAACACCAGTGACTCCAGTTTTAAAACTGGTGGGGGAAGGGGGGAAACAAGCCTCCTTTGTGGGGGTACATAGAGCCCCTTGCTCCAGAGTTGACCTTGGCACAGTGCTACTGTCCTGACTGCCAACACCCCCTTCCCTACAACCAATCGCCGAAATGAGGCTGGTGTTAGAGGAGGGAAGAGTGGGAGGGATGGGATGGCCATGAGGACGCCCACTTGGCACCCTGCTCTCCAGGCCTCACCTTAGCATAGTCCAAAGGTAGCTGATCCTCAGGACACTTAAAAACTCCTTCACTGTAAGAGGAAAAAACAGTTAGGGGAAGAAGTGTTAAGATAAGCCTGACCCTGAACCGCCCCACAATAGCAAATGCCCTGGGCTACAACCAGCTGGCCCTGCACCCCCTCTAAAGGCACTTTAACCTCCCTTTGCCCGTGTCTCCTATCTCTGGGCAAAGAGGAGATTATGACCACGCCCCTCAATTCCCCCCAGCCTGGCCTGACTGGGCCAGCCCCCCCAAGCAGGGCTGGCCAGACCGGTTCCCAAACCTGCCTGCGGCAAGAGAAACAGAGACACAAAGCATGGGGAGGGCAGCCTCCAGGAGCCATGGCCTGCTCCTCCAGTGTTCTACCCTCCCCATCTCCAGCTGGAGACACCCCCCCCCCCCAGCTCCCTTCCCCATGGAGGAGGGTAGAGATGCAAGAACCCCAGAGGCTCTGGAGAGGACATAGACAGCTGCATCAGGCAGCATTTGGCCAAAATATGGCAGCTGCTAACTCATCTACTCCCCCAAGGCAGCTGGGCTGGGGAATATGAAGGAACCTCCTATTCCCACCCCCAATCCTAATCCTTCATTTACAGTTTCTAAGGGGACAGTTCTGAGGGCTGCCTCCCCTCCCCAGCGTCTATCTCTTCACTGAGGATCCCCAGCCCCGACACTCTCCCCCACCCACAGCCACTGTGATGCCAAGACAAAGGTCATTCCCGGGAGCCCCACCCACCCTTAGGGTCAGATCTCCCACAAAATCTGGAGGGGGGGTGGAAAGTGGGAGGCAACTGCCAGAACCAAGAGACAGCTATCTAGGGAACAGTTCTAGTCTTCTTTCCCTGGGAAAGTGCCAGGAAAATATGCCCCTTCCCCCCAGGGCTGAAACAGAGGACTAAGCCGGGAGGTTCCCTCAGGCCTGAATCTGATCTCTCCCTTCATTCAGTGTCCCCTCCAAACTCTACCTTGCTGCACCAGCCTTTGTATCATACCCACTTCCACTAATTGGCAACTCCTGCCCTGTAACAGTGTCATTGAAGACCCTTGGCCATGTGGCCTGACGGGCTCTGGAAGTCTTAGCCACCCCTTCCCAGAGGTGCCTCAGGGGCATGGCATTCCTGACAGGCAGGTCTGAGTCAGGTGGGTGGAGTGGGCCTGGGGCAGGCAGGGACAGGAGTAGCTCAAGGGGCCACGTGGCAGTCGGCAGCCTTCATAGCACTGGCACCTTCATGGGCATAGTCAATCCTGAGTCTAGGTGTACAGAGATTCTGCTGTTTCCTGATCAAGTCCTTAGGTCCCCACGCATCTGGACTGCTACAGAAAGGCTAATGAGTATGCTTGGTGGGACTTTGACCATGCTTTCAAATGCTTTCTCTAGTTTACAAAGAGTTTTCCTGGCAGTACCCCTAGAAGCCGGCTGCCAATGGGGTTCAGAAGCCCAGTGTTATTCAATTATCCCCAATGCCAAGGGATGGTGCCAAGCCATCTGCCTACCTGTGTAGAGAGTGCCCAAGGACTGGCCTGTGTAATGAATGGACTGTCTGGGAGAAATGGCCCTGGAGGGAAGTGGGGCTCCGCTTGACTTCTTTCAAGAATGTGCTGAGTTAGGAATTTTAGAAAGGGGGAAGGGATTGGGTCAGCTCCCCCCACCCTCCCCCCCGCCCCCCATCAAGAGCAAAGACTCCACCTTGGGAGGCACCAAAGCCTTGGGGCAGGGCCTGGTGTGGGGAAGGAAGGCAGTGTTAGACTCAGCTGCCCCCAGACATTCTCAGGGGAATCCTCAAGTGGCGCCCCCTCCCCAGTGGAATCCTTTCCTCTTCTCCCTCTCCAGAAGAGCCTCAGGAGGCTGGGCTGGGGGGTGGGAGCAGCTGCAGCACTCCATCAGACCAGGAAGCCAGCCAGGGAAAGAGACTGGGGGGGAGGGAAGGGAAGGGTCTGTCCCTATGGGGAACTAGAGTCCAGAAAGAGGCTCATTCTGGGGAAAGAGCCCAGCTCCCTCCACGAGCCACACACCCCCCAGCCTGGGGGTAAAGGCAGGATGAGTGGAAGGAGTGGGAAGGAGGGTTGGGGGCCTAGAGGAAGAGGGGATTTCCGGGTGGGGGAGGTGGAGAGAGAGTCCTGGAGGCAGGAGGGGGAGGGGGAAAGGCAGTTGGACTTGGCAGCCCAGTCCCCTTTCGCAGCTTCCCCCAAGATGAGATCTATAGTGGGGGGAGGGTTGAGGGAGGCCCAGGGACTCACTAACTTCCTGGTCCCCTGTGGGGCCAGCTGTCAAGGAAGGGGGGGAGGGAACATCTGGAAACCAAGGAGGCAATAACCCAGATGTGTAGGCAGCAGGAGTGAAAAAAGGAGCCCAGTATATTGAAGAAGCCTGAAGGTCTGCTAAGAGGAAAGGAAGACAAAAGACAAGCCTAAGACTTCCGTTCAGAGGGGCTGAAGGGCAGGAAGAGGAAGGGGCAAGGACCCAGGTTGGCATCCCCTCACCTTAACACCCCAGTGGCCCCTGATTCTCAGCCGAATAGGCTCTCCCACTCCCACCCCTGGCAAATTCTGAGCAAGATGTGGCCCCTGATGAACTCTTCTCTCCCAGCTTGGACTTCGAATCCAAACTCCTGGAATTCCTCCAAAAAGAGACAGAGCAGTTAAGGGGAGGGCAGAGACAGACAGATTCCTTCCTCCTCTCCCTCCCCACTCCTTTCTCTGGACTCCTCAGGCTTTTCAGTGACTCTTTTAAGATTGAATTTTTGAACAGTTTAACTTGCAGGCAGGGTGGTATAATAAAGAGCTAGTCTCTGAGTTAAAAAGAAAACAGCACAAAAAACAAAACATGGGCCCAGATTCAAATCCAGCTTCTGATGTACTGGCTGGGTGACCTCTCAGTACCCCCAAGGCAACTCTCTGTGGCTCTATATGTAGCAAAACAGGTGCCAACCTGCTCAGGTAGAAGGAGTTTCCTCACTCTGGAGTCCCCTACAACAATGAATCACAGGTCTGGTTGAAAAAAAAAACCAAAAAAGCACAGGCTGCTCTATGTCCCAAGCTGCCTCAGTGAGATATGGCAGAAGATGGCAAGGGCTGTCTAGAAGAAAAGCATTCCCATTTTGACACATTCGCTCCCTTCCCCTGGTAGAAAAGTCATGGGAAGAATGGGTAGGGGACTGGAGGTTTGGGGGTGAGGGGAATCTGAAAGAAACATCAGAGGAAGAAGGGAAGCCAGAGAGTCAGAACATGGAGTGCTTGGGAAAGGCTTCTATGACAAGGAAATCTCTGCTGGTCATAAGGGGGAATCAAGAATACCACCCATTCCCAGCTCCTGGGAAAAATGAAGAGATAAGGCAGGGGGTGGAGTGGGGATCCTTGAATCCAGGAAAAGTGAATGAATGGGGCAAAGCTGACTTCATTGCCTGTCCAGGATACAAATCTCTAGAATCAGCCCAACAGAAAGGTCCATGAGAGGGCAGGGGAAGAAGGAAAAGGAGGGAAAGGGGTAGAAAGAGAGGGAAAAGGAGGAAGAGAAATCTCACACTGGAAATACCCAGGAGAGCCCCAAGACCAAAGACCATGGTCGCTGGAATCACTGAGGCAGGCTGTCTGCCTCTGCTACCCCACTCCTAGAGCTCAATGCCCCCCTGTAGGCAGCCTTCCCTTTGTGCCCTGGGGGTTGGCACTAGCTTGGGGGAGGGTTGTATTCGAGTGGAACAGATGGTCAGGCAGGGAGACAGAGATACACAGTCCAAGATAGAAGCTGACTGTGTGTCCTAGCAAGGCAACTTCCTGCTCTTTACCTTTCTCTGCCCTCAATCTTGTGTGGGAGGTTGCGGAGGAAGCTGGCTTAGTTCGGAGTGGGAAGAAGATTACAGACACAAAAGGGGCTGGAGAAAATGCTGGGGATCCTCCGTGAGTGTGTGTATGTGTGCATGGAGAACAGGGAGGTGGTTTGCTTGAATCACTCTCGGATGAGTACATGAGAATCATGGATTGCCCCCTATTTAGGAGAGGCTTCCAAACCAGGGAGACCCAGGTTCCTGGCCCAGCATCTGACCTACGCAGGCTTTGTGATCCTGGACAAATCACTTAACCTCCTCAGTACCTTACTGCAGCTTTCTAAGATGCTAAACTGCTGAGAAGGTCGAGACTGGCATCAGAGATCGACTTCCCTACACCAGCGAAATCACAGGTTCGGTCTCTATTCCTATCTTAGTGTGAAGGGTAGTGTGGGGGCGAAAAAGATGGTTCCTTTTGGGTAGGGGATCCCTAGGCAGAAGCTTTCGAACTGCAATTCCCCTATCTAGAATAAAGGGACCCCATGCCAAGTGTCAGACCAATACACCAATCTAACGTTAATTCTGATTCCTTCCACAACTATCGACCATCCCCAGTATCCAAACCAAGTGACCCAGGGGCCAGGTATGGGCTAAGAGACTCCTGTAGCCCTGCCTCTTACAGAACTCTCTACATCCAAGTCCTCTTTTCTAGAGGCACTTATCTAGCCCCTTTATAACCCGGGTGTCCAATGTAGACCCTTTATTATGTGGAGAGAACTGGGAGCCGTAAGACCAGAGGAATTAAGGGACACACAGAACCCAGGAGCAAGTGTGAACGTTCTGTTAGGGGATCTTTCAAGAGTTCTTTGGGGCTCCCGCCTAGAAAGAGGCAAAGTTGTTTTTTTTTTTCTCCTTAGAGCAGCCGGGACCTAGATTGGCAGAGGGGGGGCGGGTGGAGAATCTTTCTTTCTCTGCTGGGTATCTGGGGAGAGTCCAGGAGGAAGAGAAAGTAAGGTGGGAAAGGAAGAGGTAAAGGACACAGGGAAAAGGGGGGGGGGGGGTGTCACTATTGTGCTGACGTCACAACCGACCGTCTTTTGACGTGACGGCGCATTGTTGGGGGACTCCAAGGGGGTCACGGGAGGAGGGAGGGGGGGTGACCTCTGGAAGGAGCGGTTCGGGAGTGGGCTCAGGAATAAGACAAAGGGCCACGGAGCTCCCTCCCCGCCCAGGCCGCCCCACCCTCAGCCCCACCTGCCCCGTCACCGGAGCGGCCGCCGATCGCTCACTCTTCCTTTGTTACTCGAGTCCCTCCTAACCAGGGGCTCAGAACGCTCCCTCTCCAGACCCCTTTGTTCGAGTTCGGGCCCCGGGGGAGCAGAAAAAAAGGGAGAGGGGAAGCGTCCCCTTTCCTCCCGCCCGGCCCAGTAGGGTTACACCCCCAGTCCCCCCAGTCCAAAGAACCCTGCCTCTCCCCCGCCCCCCGTGGGACCCCGGTGTCCCATCCGCAGCGCGCTCCAGGGGATTCGGGTCTGTGACTTCCCCCCCACCGCCGCTGCCCCCTGCCCTCTCCGGCGGGTTCCCCCCCCACGAGGGTCTCCCAGGTCTCACTCGGGCGTCGCCCCTGCCTAGGGCCCCCCGGGCCTCCGGGATCTCGGGGTCCGGGGCCCTTGCGATCTCCGGGGGTCCCCACGCACCTGAGAAACTCCTGCAGGCAGGTGTCGCAAAAGCGGTGGCCACAGGTCGAGACCTGCACGGGCTCCCGCATGGCCTTCCCACACAGCGGGCACAGCAGCCGCCGCTTGGGCTTCTCCAGGAACTTGTAGTCGAAGCCGGGCATGGTGGGCGGCCGGGCGGCCGGGGTGAGGGCCGGCCCCGGCGCCCGCGGCCCCCGCAGCCAGCCAGCTCCCCAGTGAGGCACGGCGCGGCCGGCCCACTAGTGACTGCAGCCCCGGCGGCCGCCGCTCCAGGTCCATGATCCGGCCCCTCCCGGGGCGGGCGGAGCAGGGGCGGGGGCAGGGGCGGAGCCCAGGCCTGCCGGCCGGTCCTACATCCCCGCTGACCCCGGCTGCCGGGCGGGGAGCCCCGCCTTCCATCTCCCCCTCCCCCGCCCGCCCAGCCTGGTGCTGGACCCCGACCTTCACCTCCCTAGTGCCCAGCTTTCTCATTCATTCATTCATTCATTCATTCATTCATTCATTCAGTATCTCTTCCTCGTACGAAGTCTCGGGCTGTCAGTCTTTGTCTCTGGTCACTCGGTCCCGGAGGGTGCCCTGAGGCTGCCCTTTGCCCACCCCACGCCCACCATCCCCTCCAGGCCGGGTCCCTCCCTCTGGACCTTCCGCCACACCCACCCCAGCCTTAAGTCCGAAGCAGGTTAGGTGGAGGCCGGGCCGGAGGCCGAGGATTCATGGAGAATGAATCACGCTCCCCTCACCTCCAGCTTGCTTCGCTGGCTCACTCTGTTACCTCCGGAAGTGGGGGAGGGCCATCCTTCCCCCATCACCTTCTTACTCCAGTGGGGGAAGGGCAGCTACTCCCCACCCTGGGGAGTGGTTCGGGGAGTCCTCCCTCACTGACCGCAGAGGAGGGCTACTTGGACCCTAAGGATTCTGGGACCTGGGCCAAGGGGGAAATTAAAAACTCCCACAGACCCAGGTGCGAATCGCCCAGCTGGGCTAAGGAGACCGCCCAGGCACAGAACCTTGGGTCTGAAACCAAACTTGCATTTTTTGCAGAGGCTAAGGGCTGTGGGGGGAGGGTGCGTTGTGGCTCCAGGGACAGAGAATGGGGGCGAGGGGGGGTGGTTAGAGTACTGTCAGTGGGGGTGGGCCCTTTGCAAATCAGCCGGCTATTTTGGGAACCCTAGTCTCTGGAGACCAAGGGGGGTGGGAATGAAATGAGTGAGAGGCCAGGGTTTGCCCCAGCTCCCCTTGGACCCACGTGGCAGGCCCAGGGGTCCAAGTGTACCAAGCAGCATGGCAACCCGAGGCTACAGGGAAATGCCGCGTCGCTGGGGAGCTGGAACCAGGACCCAGGCTAGGGAAAGGAGGGCACCCAGAGGGGAAGGGAAAGAAGAGACTGGGCCTGGGCACAGCGCCAGAGGAAACCTCAGCCCTGGGGCACCTGGCTGCACCCACATTCCTCCTCTGGCTGCCCAGCAACCAAGGTCCCAGGCTTATCCGTGCCCTTGGGTGCCTGTCCGCTACATCCCCACCCCCACTACACACACTCTTGTAATTAATTTGGAAGCAAAAAACCTGGTTTTTGGCTTCCTTTTATTAGCACACACACACACACACACACACACACACACACCCACACACACACACCCCTCTCCCCGAAGGGTACCATGGAATGACATTTCAGGGCACCCCTTTGGCCTTCAGGGCTTCCATAGGAGGCCTCTCTGAGGGCACTCAGGAAATGCCGCTTCCCATACAAGCCCTGGGAGAGAGCTCTGTCCAGGAAGGCCCAGAAAGGAAGCCAGAGAGACTGAGGCCTCTGCCCTTACTCAGGTGCCTCACTTCCCCTTCCCCTTCCCCACAACAGTCTCTGGTTGTGCAAACTCTGATATCCATTGGCCTTGCCAGTGTGAGGGTGGCAACTGCCTTTCTGGGCATTCCCTCTCCTCTAGCCCATAGGGACAAACCCAAACTTGCCTATATTGTCTTGGACCCATGAAGCCCCATCATAGTCTCCACACTGGCATGCTAGAGAAATTAACTCACTCCCCTCTCCTGGATTTGGGGAAACAAACACACACAACACGTCTGTGTCTTGGAGGCCTGGCATGGTAAGTGCCTGAGAATGGGCATCTGCTCCTTCCCTGACAGCCAAGTTTATTTGCAAAAGCTTTCAGGGGACCAAAACCAGGCTTTCATGCTGACAGGGTGTGCTGCTGGCCTGGCATGGTGGGGAAGAGGGACAGACCATGCCTAGCATGGAAGTGAGCACTTAATGTTTGCTGAAGAAGGAACTGGGAGAATGAGATTGGCATTTTCAATCCTGTGGAAGGCCTGTGCCCTAGGCAATACAGGGGAGCTGGGATACAGGGTGCCAGGCTCCCCTATCTCTAGAGATGCCTTTGATGTACCACTTTTAAGTCACACCAGCATCTTAGAGGCAATGTCCTAAAAGACCCCGGGGGGCACACAAGTCAGAAAGCCAGCTGGTACCCACCCAATACAGCTGGGGGTGGCAGAGGGGAGGAGGGTAAGGTATCTGTTCTCTGTTGGGGCAGAAATCCAGCCTGAGATTCTCAAGGTGGTATGGATTCCTCTGTGGCAGCTGGAAAAGAGTGAAGAAACCAATTCAGCCCCTGGGGTGGGCATGCCATCTACCTTCCCCAGGCAGGCTTCAAGCAGTCCAAAAATAGTCTTCATAGGAGGAAGGGAGGAGTATGGGATTGGGGAGGGTGGTGGGAGTTAAGGGAAGGGCATGTAAGCTCAGAAGTCTCATGAGGGCTCCCCATTCCCCACCAGCTTTCTGGAACCTGTCTTCTTCTCTCTCTGGTTGGGACAGGTCCTTTGGGGGGTTTGCCAAAGGGTCCTTTCTCTAGCCCAGAAGGTGGCAGAGACCCCCTTGGTGGTGCCCATAGGATGCCCCATGCCACTGTGACTTCAGATGTCAATGAGACCCTCCCTGGACTCTGGGAATTCTAGGCATGGTGAGGTATAAACTCCTGCATTCACAAGTAGAGAGTGTCTCCAGTGGGCAGGATATGGGCAAGGAAAGCAGGGAGCATCCCAGGTCAGAGGGCTGATGGGCCCAAGCAGGATGTCTCCAGGGGACTGACTCACGGCGGATGGCTAGCAGAGTGTTCCCATGGCAACAGGACACAGAGGTCACTGTGTAGGGCTGAGCTTCATCCAACTGCACAGGCCGAGGGAGCCCGGCATCCTCATCCTTACGCCCCAGGCGGCCACGGGCGCCTTTGCCCCAAGTGTACACGTCTCCTTCTGCCAGTGAGAACCCATAGAGGAATGGCTCTGTCCTCACCAGGGCAGCCACAGGGTCCAACCCTCACCAGGGCCCATGGTGGTTCAGACAACCCTCTTCTCCACAGCACTCCTTCCTCCCCACTGGATGAGAAAGCTCAGACTCATCAGAGAAAAGTGTACAAGCCCACATTCACACCTGGGTCAATCCTGACTCCAGAGTGTTCTCTAGAGCTCTGATCAAGCTATGGTTCTCACATTGACGCATTTCTGGATATTGACTGGTGCCCCTGATTTACTCTAACATGCCAGGGTTTGTGAGATCACAGACCAGCCAGAAGATGGGCTACAAGGCCATTTAAGTCCAGCTCCCTCATTTTACAGATGAGGGGAGGGGAGTGGTGCCCTGAGGCTACCCAGGGAATACATGGCAGAGGCAGAATCCAATGCCCTCAATCTCTCCTCCACTATCACACACTGACTCTCTCGGTCCTCTCGAGTATCACTAATACATCTGGCACTTCCCAGAAAACCAGTCATATCCATGTCACCTGCTCCTCACCTGCACCAATGGCCACAGTAAAGGCATCCCCACAAGCCACCATCACCACCTTGATCCCCTGTAGTCCTGCTACCAGGCAGGGGGCTCGGCTGCCTCGACGGGCACTGGTGCCCAGCTGCCCGTGCTGGTTGCTGCCAAATGTGTAGCACTTGCCAGAAGCTGAGGGAGAAACTGAGGGTGAGCCAAGGGGTCTCCAAGGAGAGAGCAAGCCCTGACTCCCTCCTCTTAACTCCAAACTCAAGTGGAGAAAATCTGCCAGTTACCTGTTACAGCGGCAGAGTGGGCAGTGCCCACATCAACACTCACTAGAGGCTCTGAGTCAAGGGGTACAGAGGCCAGGGGCATAAAGCTCAGAGCTTCTTCCACCTGGTCATGGGGGCCAGGCTCCTCCCCAGGGGATACTCGGTCCAAGCCCAGCTTGTTAAACCTGCAAGGAAGACAGGAGAGCTCTACATGACCACAGGGGCATAAGAGTGGTCTAGAACAGGAAATGGTTCTCTCCTAATTTGTCTCATCATGAACTGGAAATAGGAGGGAAGAGAGCAGGACTTGAAAGGCTCACTGAAGGGAGAAGAGAAAGGTAATGAGATGCATACAGCCAGGCCAGGAGGGCATCACTGAGAGGACAGGGTGGGCAGGTGAGCCCACTACAAGGCCATAGCAGGAACAGTCTTGGCCTCATGCTTGGGACTGTCTGGGTCCTGGGATCCTGCTATGGCAGGAGGGGCGGGCACTTGGTAAATGGTAATGGGACCAAGGGAGGTCGAGGGCCTGGGGTTGCCGGTGTCAGCCTCATCCTCTCACCTGTTACTCCCACAGGCCAGGGCCCGGCCAGGCACCGTCAGGATCATTGAGGAGTCAATGCCACACACAACCCACTGGGCTTCCTGTTCAGGGGGCACGGGCACCTGCTGTGGGGAGCTGTGAGACTCCCTGGTGCCCAGCCCTAGTCGGCCTGCCAGGCAAGGGGAAGAAAGGATGAGTCCTGGGGATCTAGGGAAAAGGAGCAGGCCAGGGCAGGGAGGCAGGACCCTGGAGAGAGTCAGGCTCAGAGCAAGGGGAGGTAAGATGAATTTGAGCTAAGAGGGAACGAGAACAGTCACAAACTATTGACAGGCCTGGGGGAGTACTGAGAAACAAAGCCAACCCTTCTATTTCACAGATGAAGAAACTGAGCCCTGGAGCAAGAGGTCTGACAGATGTCAACAGAGCTGGGGGCTCTTCTATCTACCCTCAATCCCCCTATGAATATCTCTGCCACTAGACCAAGAATGGGACCTCCAACTGTCCACGGTATGTGGGACAGAGAGGCAGCATCAGAGGCACGGGACTGTTAGCGGTCCTGGGGTGTCAGGGGCCCGTTAGTACAGAGGGGCTGGCCCTCACCACTGTCTCCACGGCCCCAGGCAAACAGCTCCCGCTCTGTGGACAGGGCCAAGACGTGGGATGCCCCACAGGCCACCTGCATCATCTCATAGCCCAGCAAGGCCTCCACAATTGTAGGCTGGAAGGGGAAAAGATGGGCTAATGGGACCCTGAAGCTTTCAAGGCTAATGCTGGGCAGCCTGTTTCTCCTTGTCCCTCCTTTCCCTGAAGCCCAGCCCTGGCCTGGAAACTGAGAAAGGCCCAACCCCTCTGAATCCCCAGCCCAAGCCAGAAATCCCTCTTAGGGTGGCCTGTCTCTTTAAATCCTCTCTCCTTCTTACCCTGCCAGGATCCAACCAGGTGCAGTCCCCATGGGGGAGGGGAGGGTTTCTGGGGATTCCCCTGCAAGCCCCCAGGAAGCAGGTTCTTTGATGTTCCTTACCCCCCATACACACATACCTGGCTGAGGTCGGTGAAGCTGCCGTGGCCCAGGCAACCATTACTGCCGCTGCCAAAGGTCATGATGATGCCTCGGTCTGAGGGAAAGCAGAAGAGGGGCGTGCTGGATCAGTGGAGCCCAGCTGGGGCCACTCCAATGGGATGTGATGGGGCTGGAGTGTGTGGGGGGAAGGATGTACGGAGAAGAGCAGGGGCCTTCCTTTGTGGCGCTCACCAGCAGGCATAGGGAGTCTGCCACAGCTGGGTTCCACCTCAGGGGCCTCTGCCCCCATGCATCCTGGAGCCCTCCCCACACCCAAAACTCATGCTGCCCTTTGCCCAGTACCAGTGAGACAGGCAGTAAAGAGGTCCCCACAGGCCACATGCTTGATAGTCACTCCTGACTGGCCCTCCAGAAAGCGTGAGATGAACTGAGGCTGGTGTTGCTCCAAGGCTCCCGGCAGCAGGATGCCCCCACCAACGCCCATGGGAGGTGCCTGCATTGAGACAGAGGATGTGCTGAGCTGGGGGCCCAGGCACTGGTTCCGACATCTCCAAAGCAGCTTCCCCTGCTCACCTCCCACATGATAAGGCGCCCAGACCGAGTGACACCAGCCTTCTGGGTGCGCCCGGCTGACACCTGGACCACCTCGGTGTTGAGCATGGGCAGCCTCATGGGGATGCTGAGCCCACCGCCCCAGGTGTAGACAGAGGACAGGGGAGGCGGAATGGCCGGCCGGGGCAGCCCCTGGGGCACACCTGCAAGGAGAGAGCATGGGGGGTTTTGATGTGCCATCCCCCAGACTGACCAAAGGCGGTGCCCTGAGAACAGCTTGGCCCTGGGATTCCTCCAAGCTGTCTGGACAGCTCGTGAAGGGGACAAGAGTAAGGAGGGAGGGACATCTCTTGTCTAGATGACTATGGTGTTTTCATTGGCATCCCAGGAGGTCACTGACCTGCTCAAAAGCTGCTGTGGCTCCCTACTGCCTAGTAAATAAGGTGTGTGTTCTTGGAACTGCCATTCAAGGCTCTCCACAACCTGCAGGTGGGGAGCATGCTCCTGCCTTTTTTCCATCAGCCCTCTACCAAGTTTCAGCCAAACTGGCCCATTGTCCACTGCATCCACTAACTAGCTCAGCTCAGCTCTGTCTTGGATCATGCCCAGCCCATACCTGTTCCTGCCCTTTCCTTCATATCTATCACAAAATCTAACCTGTCCTATAAGGGTGGTTATCCAGGTGCTCCCCCCACCCTCCAAGGTGTGTCTGCCTTCCCCTGACAAGTGCAGTCTGGCTGCCAGCCTGGGACACTCCCCCCTCCTCAGCACCTCCTCTTTCCTCAGCTTTCCTGCAGACTCTCCAGGGGAGGCCTTTCCCCAGGTGCACGGGCCCCTTCTCCCAAGGCCCTCCCGTTCAGATGACGTCTGTCGCATAGGAGCAGTCTCCACTGGGAAAGGAGCTGCAGCATGGCATCCCAGGACATTTCTCCAAGCATGATATTGATACTTTCTCTCCCTTGTGCTGACCCTGTTCCCTGCCATTAGACCAGAAGCTCTCTGAAGTCAGGGTTGATGGCCTCCTTCCCTCTAGGGCTCCAGTGGCCTTTAGTAAATGTGTCATTGCCAGGATTGAGATGGGAGAGGGGGTCCTGCTAGACTTACCGCGGGGGCGGGGGCCACCTGTCCTGCCACCTGCTCGGCCACAGGGCATCGCAGGCATGTTTCCCAGGGGCTTCTCTACCCTGTGGAATGGATGTGTGGATGTTGGCTCAGCAGTCATGGGCCCTGGTGCCTCCAGCTCACCGACCCCAAGGGGCAGGGAAAGAGGCTGTGCCGGGACCAGTGCTGCCCCCAACACATTGCTGTGTGATCTCCAGTCAGTCACATAGCTTCTCTGGGCTTCAATGTAAAATGAGGGGGCTCAACACAGAGGCAGACTGGTACACCAGGATCAGAGGGTCTGGGTACAAATTCTCTCTGCCATTTACCAGCTGTGTGACCTCAGGCAAGCCTCTGCTTCCTCATCTATAAAATGGACGCCTTCTAGGATTCTCCCCATACCTCGAGCCATAGATGGACGACGTGCCTCTCCCCAGCTGTCGCTTACTCGCCCTAGGTCCATTTCTGGATTCCATGCCCAGCCCCAGCCCCAGCTTGCCCTCCCCAGCCTCCTCTAGCATCTCCTTCCCATCCTGTCCACCCCCTCGTGCCCGCCTCACTGGCCTCTTCATCCTGACGCTGCCTACGTCAGTGTAGAGGTTGAGCAGCGCACGGACACAGAGGGGCTGGGCCATGATGTGGCTCAATGGGGGCCGCTGGGAAGGCTCCAAGCTCAGCAGGCTCAGCACCAACTGGCGGAGCTCAACGCTGTATCGATCTGAGATGGGTGCAAAGGTGCCACTCATGATCTTCAACACCAGGGCGGGGAGATTCTGTGCAAGCGAAGCCGACGCCACTCAGAAACCTCATGGGCAGCAGGCCGGGCTGGGCCAGGCCAGGAGAGAGGAAAGAGCCAGTCCTTGCACAGGCGCAGGCCCAGCCCCTGGGAAGTTACTAGGCTGATGACGGAGAGAAGACACAAACACGGATCCCAGAGAAGAAAAGGAGACAAGAACAAAACTAGCAGCAGTCATGCCTTGAAGAAGGAAGTCAGGATGAAAAGCAGGTGGAGTTAATCGAGGAAGGCTACCTGGAAGAGGTGAGGGCCTTGAACACGACTGGAAGGGGGGAGGGATGAAGCTTGATAGAGAGGCATTAGGAGCAAGTCAGGATGAGAGAGGAGGCATTCTAGACATCAGAGAAGCTGAGTCGGGGGGTGGCCAAGGGCAATGAAGGAGTGAGCTGGAAAGTGTCTTCTCCTCCTCCAGGCCCCAGGTCTTACCGCGGCCTCAAAGGCCCTCTTGAGGCTGGCCAGCTCATAGAGCACACAACCCAGGGCCCAGATGTCGCTTTTCTGGTTATAGGGCTTGCCCTCACACAGCTCTGGGGAGATGTAACAAGGGGTACCCACCACCTGCAGGGAAGATGGCAAGGATTAGCAACAAAGACTCGGCTAAAAGGGCTTGGGACATAGACTGCTGTGACCAGTGTGACCCCAGCTTGGCCCCTCATCCTGCAACCTGGGCCAAGTCTCAGCCCTCTCTCAGCCTCGGTTAGATGGGGGTTGAACTAGATCTCAAAGGAAGGTCCCTTCCAGCTTTCCAACCACAATCCCATCATGGACCTGAGAGTCTCTAACAAGGAAGAGAGAGAATCAGTGGCTTGGAAAAGGCCCCTCCTCCCATTTCTCCATCTCCCCTCTGTCTGGCCACAGTGTGGATGTCCACAAGGGCCACAGACAGGCCCTGAGGAGGAGTGGACCCAGAGACCATGAAGTCCCGCCAGCCACCTCATCTTAGAGAAGAGGAAATGAAAGTTATACATCTGGTTACAGAGAGAGCCAAGACTAAGAACCCTGGGGAAGGGGGGGCCCTGAGCCCTGCCCTGGAGCCCCAGGCCCACTTGCAGTGTAGGCCTTGCTCTTGCTGCTCAGAATCTTGGAGATGCCAAAGTCACCGATCTTAACGATCATCCGGTGTTTGTCCAGGAGAATGTTCTGGGTCTTGAGGTCTCGGTGGAGGATGAGGTGGGTGTGTACGTGGTGCAGGGCCAGCAGGATCTGAACGAAGAAGTGCAGGATGGTCTCCTCATCCAGGAGGGAGTTGCAGCGCTTCTGGATGTACTCAGCCAGAGTGCCCCCTGTGGGCAAAGAAGGGCAGGAGACTGTTCCCCAGTACGCCCCGGGGTCCTGCAGTCCCCCAATTGCACAGACAGAGCCTCACCCCTCTCCCTGCACCAGGAAAGAGTCACAAAATGTCACTGCAAAGAGGGACCGTGGGGACCAACCGCTCTCTTGACAAAGGAGGAAGCTGAGGCCTCCATGGGAAAGGATTTTCCCAACCTCACCGAGGCGGGGTTCTTTCCAAGCTCTGGGCAGGGGCCCCACCTGGGGCGTACTCCATGGCGATCATCAGGGCCTTGTCCTCCAGGAAGTTCTCGTAATATTCAATGACGTTGGGGTGGTTGAGCAGCTTGAGCACCTGGCACTCATTCTGGGCAGCCAGCCGCTCATCCTTGGTCATCTGCTCCACAGGGATCTGTTTGATGATCACCAGCTTCTGGTCAGCCTTGCGAAGGCACAGGTGCACAATCCTGGAAGGGGGGGGCAGGGCATGCACTGGGCACTTAATAAATGCTGAGTGACTGATTAACAGGAAGACTGGGGGGAGCAGGGGCCGGAGCTTGGAGAGCAGCAGGCAGGGGTAAGTGGGGAACCTCAATGGAGCCCTTGGACAAGCCCAGGCTTCCGAGAACAAACCCCCTTAATGAGAAGGTTTCTTCTGTAAAACTAAAAACTAAGACTCGGTCAAAAGGCCGTGCTTGAGGACCTGGAGGGCCACACGTGCCTTCGAGGCCCCAGATTCCCCACCCCGGGCTGCAGGTTAGTCTAGACCCACCCGCCCCATTTTGCAGAGGAAGAAGCTGAGGGCCCTGGAGATTTAGCGACTGCTAGGGGGTCACATAGCAAGTTAGTGCCAGAGGTAGGATTGGAACCCATGTCCTTGGAGTGTGAGCCAGGCGCTGGGGCACAGACAGAGCGAAGAAGGGCAGAGGCAGCTGGAACTAGAAATGGATCTGGAGAAAGGCGTGGTCAGAATGGGGGCGTGGTAAAACGGGGCGTGCTCGTCGGGGCGGGGCTCTGGGGCCCGCCTCGTTGTGGGTGGGAACCAGGGGCCGGAAGTAGGGGCGGGACTTCCGAGAGCTGGACCGGAGCCCATGAGGGCCAGACTGGCACTCCCGGGCCCGGTGGATGCGAGCTGGGCGTATTTGTCCTTTGCTCCTCGATTGTGCCCTACCGCCCTCGCTCTCTTCCCCTCACCCGCCCGCAGCCCGTGCCTCGCCTCACCCGAAGGCGCCTCTCCCTACCACCCGGATCCGCTCGTACTTCTCCATGGCGTCCCTGCCGGCCCGCGCTTCCGGGACCCGCTACGGCGGCCGCGCGAGGGGAAAAAAAAAAAAAAAAACGCTAGGGACGCATGCGCAGACCCCTCCGCTTGTCTGTGCGTTCCCCTCCTGGCTGGGGAGGGGCGCGTTGTTCCGGCCTGGTCTCCCCTACCTCGAATCTCCATCGCTCCTCTCACCCCCGCGCGCTCTCCCCTCGAGACAGTTGTAGGTAATATTTCTAAAGCGCTTTAAAGATTGCAGAGTGCTTTACATACATTAACTTGATTGATCTTCCCCTATTCCGCACAAGCGAAGCCCCATTGTACATATAGAGAAACTTCGGTGCAGAGAGGTTGAGCGACTTGCTCCAGGACATCAGCAAGCGTCGAGCAGAGACTTAACCCCGGCCGACCCCTGTTCCACTTTCTCCCCTGGCTGCTTCGCCCCCTCCCATCCATCTCCGCTACAGCCCCACCCATGCCTGGCACCTCATCCCCATGGCCTGCAGAGGCTCCCTGTGAAGCTCGGGGTCACACCTGGAATCCTGCTCTGTGCCTCGCCCCTTCCCAGCCACCTGCCCTGCTCTCCCCAGAATGGCCCGGCACCCGCTCTCCCCAGTCTGGGGGTCTCCGCCTCCTCCACTCCCCTCCCACCTTTCAAGTGTCCCACCTTCTGGTCCTCCCGTTTAACGCTAGAGCCTCGGCTCTGCCTGCTTCCCCTGCTCATACCGTAGATAACTCGTCGATTACATTGTTTAAAAACTGTTCTCCCTTAAAATATAAGCTCCTTGGAGTCGGCGACGTTTTCTTTTTAGCTTTGTTTTATCCTCCATCCTGAGCACGGCGCCTGGCACACAGGAAGCGATTAATAAATGCTGGTCAAATACTATTCTTTAAGTTCCCCCCCTTCAGTTCCCGCCCAGAATGCCCCCCCCCCGCCCGGAATGCCCTCCCTCCTCCATTCCAACCACTACCCATCCTGACTCCCTCTAATTCCCAACTAAAATCCCTCCTTTTAGCGGAAGCTCTCCGTTACTAACTTCCTATTTATCAGTTATGTGGCTTGTTCTGTATATATGTGTTTGCATATTGTCTGCCCCCATTAAATCCTAAACTCCTTGAGGGCATGAACTGTCTTTTGCCTTTTTTTTTTTAAATCCCCAGCCCTTAGCACTGTGCCTGGCACACAGAACGTGCTTAGTAAATGCTTATTGATTAATTGATTAAGACAGAGGTGAAGGAGGAGATAATGACAGAAGGAATCACTTTCGACTCCCTCAATCCCCCCCCATCTCCTCTGCCCAGCCCAGAGAACCCCTTCATCTTCTCCCCATCCTAATGTAGTGAAATCTGAATTTCAGTTCTGCCAGAACACTTAGCAGCTGTGTTAGCATGTGTAACCTATCTGATCTTCAACTTTCTCTGATAAATTCGAATAACAAAGACTGGGGACGTTTACTTTAATGGGAGATTATGAGCAACCAATTTCAAAACACTACATATACATTTTGTTGTTTCCAGTCAAGTCTCACTTCTTGACCCCATTTGGGGTTTTCTTGGCAAAGATACTGGAGTGCTTTGTCATTTCCTTCTCCAGTTCATTTTACAGTTGAGGAAAGTGAGGCAAAGGGGGTAAAGTTACTTGCCCAGGATCACACAGCTAGCATCTGAAGCCTGATTTAAACTCAGGAAGCTGAGTCTTCCTGACTCCAGGCCTGGTGCTCTATCCACTGCCCCACCTAGCTTCCCTTTACATACACATACATGTTGATGATTATTCTATCCCAGGCACAGTTGTAGAAACAGGACTGTGGTTTCCTGATTACTCCCTCTAGGGTCTTAAAGGAAGCCAGGGAAGCAGGGAAGTGAAGAGGAGGAGGGAGAACATTCCAGGCATGAAGGAAAGCCAGAAAAAACGCCCATAGGGTCACTGTAAAGAAGAGTAGGTGAGCACGCCACCATGGGGGGGGGCAAGGGAGGGGAGAAAATCTGAAACTCAAGTGATTGTGGAACTGAATCTTGTAAATTAAAAGTAAATGAGTAAATAAAAAAAATTAAAAAAAAAAAAGAGTAGGTGAGTAGGTGGAGGAGAGTAAGGTGTAAGAAGACTGGATTTGGGAGGGAATAGAGTAGGTTACAAAGGGCTTTAAATGGCAAACCTAACATTTTGTATTTGATTCTGGAGTCAACAGGGAGACGCTAAAGTTTTTTGGGTGGGGAGGGTGACATGGTCAGATTTGTGCTTTAAAAAACCACTATAGTGGCTAAATGAGGAATGGGTTGGGATGGGGAGAGATGAGGTCTGCAGACCCACCAACGGGATACTGCCGTAGTCCAAATGTGCAGTGAGCAGGGTCTGCCTTACAGTGACAGCAGGGTTGGAGGAAAAATTGAGGCATATTTAGGAGATTCGGCAAAGGTGAACTCAACAGGCCTTTTCACCATCTTGGATGGGGGGAGAGAATGAAGAGTCCAGAATGACTCCTAGGCTGAGAATCTGAAGGACTGGGAGGATGGTGTTGCCCTCTACGGTGATGGGGAAGGTTGGAAAGGGGAGGCTTTGGGGAAAAGATGAACACTGAGCTTAAAATGTCTAGCAGGCATCAGGTTTGAGATGTCTGAAAGGCAGTTGGAGATCAGAGACTGGAGGTGGGCAGAGAAGCAGAACAGGATGGGTAGATTTGAGGATGATTAGCACAGAGATGCTAATTGATGAGATCACCTAGTGAAGTGACATAAAGGGAGAAGAGAAGACGGGCGTTGTGGGATACCTAATTTTAGAGAGTTTGTCCTGGGTGAGGATCAAGGACCGAGGACTAAGAGAGAAGGGTGTCTGGAAGACCTAGAGAGAAGAGAGCAGCAAAGGAAGAGAGAGTGATCAGCAGGGATCAGGGAGAATGAGGACTGAGCAAAGGCCATTGGATTGGGCAGCTAAGAGACCATTCGAATCTTCAGTAAAATGGTAACTGGAGAGAGCAGTTTCAGTGGAATGAAAAGGTCAAAGCTGGATGGTAAAGAGTGAGAGGAGAGAAAGCTGGGATGCCCATTGTAGACGGCCTTTTATTGTTAGGGCATTAGAAGGATCAGGTGAGGGTTTTCTGCAGATGAGAAAGACATGGCCATGTTTGTAGGCAGTAGGGGCTGAACCCGGAGACAGGGAGAGAATGAAAATGGGTGTTAGAGTGGGGATGACCGAGACAGTATCTGTTTACCAGTTTTATAGCTTGTTTTGTATATATGTGTTTGCATATTGTTGGCCCCATTAAATCAAGCTCCTTGAGAGCAAGAACTGTCTTTTGCCTTTTTTTTAATCCCCAGCCCTTAGCACTGTGCCTGGCACACAGAAGGTGCTTAATAAATGTTTATTGATTAATTGATTGAGACAGAGGTGAAGGAGGAGATAATGACAGAAGGCACTGAATGATATGAGGGAGAGAGAAGAGGGAGCTCATGCCGTATGCCCAATATTGTGTCTGTAATGTGTGGAGTGAGGTTCTCAACTAAGAGGGGACAGGGAGGAGGGGCTATGGGAGGTTTGAGGAAGAATGAAAAGGATGGGAAAAGCCATGTGGAGAGTGGAGAGTGAGTTGATAAAGGAGGTGTGGAAGGCTTCTCAAGAAGCAGTGGGGACCAGGTAAGGTTGTATAGTGGACCCAGCCAGAAAGGTTCCATGATTTCTCTAATTACATTTGGCAGCAAGAATGGAAGGCAGTGGCAGGGGACCAGTACTTCAGACATGTCCTACTCATCTCTCCAGAGATGGCCCCACCCTGGCCACCAGGGTATGATTCAGGGACCTGCTCAATGCCATTCTCTGGATTTCTCTTCTCTTTCTACCACATGATAATCAAATCAGTATTACATGTAGAAGGTCAAACCAACTTACAGCCCTTTGACCCCACTCGGAAATCTCGGGATCTTGTCCAAAGTTTCCTTCCCTGGCTGCCATCCCCAGTTCTCTCGTATCTGTCCACGTCAACCCTGTCTCTCCCTCGTCTCCATCCCACCCTTCCAGGGCAGGAACCCAGCTCCATTATGCTTTATTGCTATTATTGATGTATTTTGTTTTTAATCACTTTGATTTCCAAATGTATCTCTCTTAAGGCCTATCTCTTGTAAGAAAGAAGAGAAAAAAGTTTTTCAACAAAACGAACAGATTAACAGTTTGTCAGTGTGTGGAATGGTCCACACCCATCATCTCTCTCCTCTCCCACAAGATGCGTTTTCTCCTCTCTCACTTCCTTGTTCTGTTGATAAATTACCCTTGTCTTGTACCCTCCCCCCAAACACTTTGTACATATTGTATCCCTGCCCCCTCCCTCCGCCCCACCACACCCCAATCTCTTGTAAGGGGATGGGATGTGATCAGTTCTCTGGGACCCCATTTGGGGTTTTCTTGGCAAAGATACTGGAGTGGTTTGCTGTTTCCTTCTTCAGCTCATTTTACAGATGAGGAAACTGAGGCAAACAGGGTCAAATGACTTGTCCAGGGTCCCACAGCTAGTAAGTGTCTGAGGCTGAATTTGAACTCAGGTCCTCTTGACTCCAAGCCTGGTACCCTCTTGTAAGGGGAAGGGGGTAGGAGTAGGGGGGATGGTTTATTGTCTTTTCATTTCCAGTATTTTACAGTGTTTTAGCATACACCAGGCACTTAATAAATGTTTGTTGAATTAAGTCAAACTGGACGCAAAGTCATTCTGTTCATTGTCTGGGAGTTTTTTGTTTTGTTTTTAAATCTCTGTGTAGGGCTCACCTGACTAGGCGTTTTATATAGGGAGTGACCCACGTTCCGTTGAGACTGAGACAGCCTCACTTGAAAACACACAATTCATAAGGACAACTGAATTGTAAACACTGAACCAAAACACAAATAAACCAATGGAAATATTGGCATTATATTCAAGCAATGGGCAAAGAGTAGGTGGGGCATTACCTGGGGCAGGGAGGAGTGTTAGAGTTTCATATTTACCCAAGGAGGGAGTGGGGGAAGTCCCAAGGTCACGGATTGATTCAGCTGGGGAAGAGACAAAATCTTCTGGACTTCTGGACCAAGGGAATATTGTAACTATTTTTTTTTTCAAAGGATTTTAATGCATCTCCAATGAAAAGGGCAGAAGACTCAAGCTGCCTGCAGAATTCATTCATTCACTCCATAAACATGGGTCGACCATCAGCTCTACTCATGGCACAACCTCCAAGGCATCAGGGATGGGATGGGGAGGGTGGAGAAGGATATAAATGGACCCTGCTTTTAAGAAGCTTCTCACTGATGGGGATCAGAGAGGACTTGCAAAAACCTCCCTTCAGTGTAAGGGAAGGTGAGACAAGTGCAGGAATGAGCTCAGTCAGCAGGCATTTGTGAATGTGCCAAGCGCCTTGTCCCACACTGGGGACACAGACAAGAACCACCCTCAAGGAGCTTACATTCTATTGAGAAGATAAGATGTACAGGATTGTAAGGACTATATAGAAATGGGAGCAAACATTTATTAAGCACCTACTATGTTCCAGACACCATGTTAAGTGCTTTGGGGGCCATCTCCAGTCATCCCGATCTACATTTTGCTACTAGGCCTAGATGGCTCCGGAGGAGATAGTGAGGCTGGTGCCTTTGCACAGCCCTGCCTCACTTAAATCCAATTCATTTGCACGTCATGGCATCTTCTTCCTGATGTCATGGTCCTCTTTGAGAATGAAGGACTACAAACAACAACAGCTAAATGCTTTACAAACATTTCATTGTTTTTCAGTTGTCTGTGACTCAGATACTGGGGTGGTTTGCCATTTTCTTCTCTAGCTCATTTGACAGATGAGGAAACTGAGGAAAACAGGGTTAAGTGACTTGTCCAGGGTCCCACAGCTCTTAAGTGTTTGAGGCTAGATTAGAACTCATGAAGATGAGTTTTCCTGATGCGAGCCCAGTGTGGTATCCAATGGGCCTCCTAGCTGCTTTACCAATTATCTCAAACAAAAAGAAATACAAAAGAATTACCAAAATTAAATTATGTATTTAGTGCTATACCAATCAATCTACCCAAAAATTATTTTATAGAACTAGAAAAAATAGTAACAAAATTCATTTGGAAGAACAAAAAGTCCAGAATATCAAGGCAATTAATGAAAAAAAATGCTAGA